>OX451210.1:981741-1202911 GCA_949628255.1 Macrophya alboannulata | reverse complement strand
TACATATACATATGTATAGGTATACATGTATATAATATATTTACGATCAATTTTTCACGAATAATATAATTATATATTTAATGTAGTATATATGTATATACAGGTATAAGATATATTTTCGTTCTTTCGTCAGACGCGAGATGGCAACGGTATACATGATATAAAACCGAACGAGAATCGCGCGAGGTAACAGAGAAAAAGTTTTCCGAACCGTTGATCAATTTTTGAGTTTTCATTTTTCTGTTTCTTTTTTTCTTTATTCTTTCTTTTTTTAATAACGATCCTATTTCCGTCTCACTGTAGTCGTAATTCTTTATATAATAAGCATCAGTAACTTCCAAACAAACAAACAAACACACACACACACACACGCACGCACGCACGCACGCACGTACAATAAAATTGCTGGCGAAAACACGAGAAAAGAAAAAAAAAAAAATTAAAAAGAAATCTATATAAATCTATAGTAAATATGTATTATCGAATATCTATATCGCATATATATCTTATGGTATGTATGTACATACCTGTAATAAATATCTAACGCGGGGGAGATAGTTAATTATGATTTTCAACAAAATTCGTCGGCTATTTTGGTACAGATTTTTGGCAGCAACGCGGCAGGTTATATACTATTCAAAATATGAAACGTGCTAACAGAGGACTTTCCTATACATATATATTTATATGTATGCATGTATGGGACCTATATAACCGATTATACCTAGACTGTATCCTATTGTCCACATTATTTTAATACAGGGTTACAGTTTTATCTCCGAATGATAAGAATATATAACTGATTCGTTTTTTTCTTCTTGTTCAAATCAAAAAATAAATAAATAATTATAAACGACCCTCAAGAATTTTCATTATTTCTCAAGATATTTTTTCGTCTCTTCAAGATGATCGACAATTTATATACAATACGTACACATCTGAATGTATACACAGTATATTGTTTTTCAAATTTCCTTTCTTTTCGTGTTTTTTTTTTTTTTGTTTCTTATGAGCTGGGTGCAAAGATTCAGTTTCTATATTTAAAGAGTATAATTCGGTATTTAAAATCGCGAATCCTCAATCCAGTGTGTAGCCACGGGGGAGAAGGAAGAATCGGTAGGATTAATTTAACGAGTAAATATCGGAGTTGAGTGACAAGCTAAAACCAATCTCTTTCTTTCCTCCTCGTTTTTTTTTTTTTTTTCAACTGAAGATTCGTCTTCAATCACTTCATCGACGAATAAAATTTGAATAAAAATACTTACAACTTGGAGTAATCAACATTTGAATAACGTTTTTATACGCATTATTTTGCCTCATCGATAATGTTGATACATTTACGATGGATGATGTTGTTGCAATGATTGTAAGTCTCTGTCTGTTTATAACACGAATTAACACGGATAATGTTTTTACACGTATCAGGGACTCTTACATCGAAAATTAATCAACATTCTGATTTACATGTTAATGTGAATTCGATGAAACGCCTCATGATAATGTTGTCTAAATATACTACATTTATCGTGGAGAATGTTGAGTTACGATATTGTGTAAATCCGCAGTGATTTATATGTCTATACATTTGATGAAAATTCACATTAACAATAAGACAGTTGCATTATAATCACTGCCGCAATCCGTAATTGAAAGTAAAAATTGTCCCATGTTATCGTGAGGAGGAAAAAAATACATGAAATAAAAAGAAAAAAAAAAAAAAAAAAAAAAAACACTCGTTTTTCGTGTGGGCCGAAGTAATTCCCTGACTTTTCCCTGAATTTTCGATACTGACAATAGTCCCTGATTATTCCAAGTTTTCCCGGTCTCTCGCCACCCTGATATCGAAATAAAATTCATCGCCGTTTACCAAAGATCTTGTAATTATTATTTATTTTATTTTTTTTTCCAATCAAAAATTAAATAAAAAAACCATCTCCAAAAGGAAGAGTAAAACTACCCAATAATTACCCACAATTCAAAGAAAAGAAATTTTTTTTTTTTTTTAAATTGAAAAAATATTAAGAAAGTAAAAAATGAAAAAAGAAACGAAATCCATACATTAGATTTTTATATTTTTTTTTTTCTTAGCAATTTTATTACGTAGGTATAATCTAAATAGCTATAGCCACGTGTGTGCAATACGATAAAGCCACAGGTATATAAATATATATATATATATATATACATAGATATCCGTATATACATATACATACAATATGTATATATATATATATACGTATGCATATACAATGACGTAATTTTGGCATCTAAGCCAAAGAAATTTATGTACCTAGAAACACTAAATGAGCTGAAAATAAATTTTAAGGAAATGATATTATATGCGTGTGCGCGTGTGTGTGTGTGTGTGTGTGTTATAGGTATGTATATATGCATATCGGCGCTAATCCACTGACCCGAAACGCTGCACCCACCTCCTGCATTTATAACACATATATAGGTCTAAATGTATATATGAGTACATACATATAATAATAATCGAAACAGAATTTTATCTACAAGATATTATCATTCTTTTTTTTTCTTGTTTTTTATATTTCCGATAAAAGGTGTGAATCGACGAAATACGATCTTGGGGTGAAAAAAAAAAACTAATTTTTCTTCTCGTCTTTTTAAATGAATTATGAAAAAAAAAAAAAAATTTAATTGCTCCAACCTTTCAAATAGATTGAAAAGCCATTGAATAATGACCAAACGATTGTCGAAGAGTGAAAAAAGTTTAAGCTAAAAAAGAAAAATATGTATGAATAAAATGAAACAGAAGAGTAGAGAAAAGAAGAAGAAAAAAGGAAAAAAAAAAGAAAAATTGAATAAAATTTCCTCTAGACGAAATCGAAATTTCGATTCGTACAATGTTACATTTATACCCACGTCGTCTGTCTGCCTGCCTGCCTGCCTGCCTGCTTGTTTAACTTGAATCAGTAGAGAAGAAGCGCGGCGGTGGGTAACTCTTCTAAGCTATTTCTGATCGTTTATATGTATGTAGTAGGTACCTACGTCGACAAGCAAATGCTGACGTTCGTTCGACGCGTCTATACTTTTTTCTTTTTAATTTTTTTTTATCTTCTTTTTTTTTTTAATTTTTTTATTTGGGATATAACAGCAGCAGCAGCAGCAGCAGCAGCAGCAGCAGCAGCAGCGGCAGCGGCAGCGGCATCGGTTAATAGTAAGAGCAGTAACATCGGTAGCTAGCAAGCACGTGTTTCTAAAACGCGAATGACGAGATCGAAGATATATTGGCTATACTTATAATTTGACTGTTTTATATATATGTATATAAATATCTATGTACGTATGTATGTATATGTATATCTAATATTTATTTATATCATTATACATTTTACGAGTCTGTTTCATTTCTTTCATTTTTTTTTTTCCTTTTCCTTTTCCTTTTTGTAAAAAGGGTCGTTGACACCGTGCGTCTTTGATATTACGTATACCTATACGTTTCGAAAAATATTCATCATTCTTCGGGATTTTTCGGTAGAATCAACTAACATATTCATTTTTGTTTTTTCTCCATTAAAAAAAAAAAAAAAATCATGCACGAAAATTGAACCTTGAATGAATTTTTTTCTTCTTTCATTGTCGTTGGCAAGAAACGCCCTATATTTTTATTCTCATTGGCAAGGAATGTCCTATGCATATCCATACTTCTGACGCTCGGCCGTCTCGCTCTGACTATTTCACGCCTCATGATAAGTTTTATTTCAAAAACCGAAAAAAAAAAAAGAGAAAATCCTTGTCGCCTTTAGCTGCAGAATTAATCGACTGATTATCAATTTCTAATGCCCTACACATGTCTACGATATAATTATATATATATATATATATATATTCATTATATTACTATTGTGTCTCTTTAACACTGCACGTATACGCACACGCGAACACAAACGCAAAAACTGCAGTAATACTACTACACAATGGTTTCGTTATAAAACGATCAAACGATGCCAGGTTTATTTAAATAATTGGCCAGATAAATATAAACAAGTATTATAGGATCGTTAATAGTAAAACTAATGAACTACCTACTACCAGTAGTACGTAGTATGGGTACAGGTGTACAACGTACCTAGGGTCGACGGTATTACGAATATAGTTATAATAAATTATTGACCACGTGTTTGTTGTTTTTTTCTTTTCTTATCTTTTTTTGTTCATGTTTCGTTATATCATTTTATTCATTACACATAGATATATATATATATATATATATCGAGATTGATAAAATTGAATTTAATCGACAAATCAAATTCACATTCAACTATATATTATACATATAATAACAAAAACGATTACTTCTTAAATAATAGTGTTTTTTTCTTTAACAATAATTAGGCAATAAGGATCAGAGAGTTTGGAGGAAAGACGAGGACTTCGAGTTATTGCGGACGATTTAAATATAGTATATTATATATTTTTTCGTTTGTTTGTTAATATTTAGTGAATCATGAACCATATAATTTCATATAGTGTGACAACTATAATATCAATTCATAGAGCTGGTATAATCGATCTTACCGATAATCTGGTGGTAGTTATCGACGAACTGTGTGGTCGTTTGAATTCCCATGAGTGCCAGTTACGATTTTATATATGATTATATACAGTACACGTATACATATACATACATATATATATATATATATATATATATATATATATATATATATGTATGTATATAAATATCTCTTTATTATTTATTAATTTAATTATTTACTTATTATATATATATATATATATTTATATATATTTGTTCGTTAATTTATTGATTTATTTATATATATTGTTTCTCTCAATTTATTCCGCACACTGCAACATGGCGATGCATTTTACTATATCCACAGAATAAAATATAAATAATAAAATACATTAAACAAAAAAAACAAAAAAAAAAAACGAAGGAAAAACGATTTTTTTTTTTTTAGAAGATATATCACCGTTGTATGTATCACCTATATGTATATATATACATGTGTAATATATCACTTGAGTGTATATATGTACACAAAGAACCGATGAAATTTATTAACTGTTTTTTATGGATTTTTTCCTTTTGTTTTTAACTTCTTTACTTTGTCGTGGTTAATTGATTTTTCATTTAAGCACTTGTCGGTTTTTTTTTTCTTCTTCTTCTTTCTTTATGATCTCTTATTTTTTTCGATGGTCAAAAAATCTGTATAGAGTTTCCAAAAACCCTGTTACATACATATTATACACATATACATACATAGATATATATATATATATATATATATATATATATATATATATATATATATATATATATATATATATATATATATATATATATATATATATATATATATATATATATATATATATATATATATATATATATATATATATATATATATATATATATATATATATATATATATATATATATATATATATATATATATATATATATATATATATATATATATATATATATATATATATATATATATATATATATATATATATATATATATATATATATATATATATATATATATATATATATATATATATATATATATATATATATATATATATATATATATATATTAATATATATATATATATATATAATATATATATATATATATATATATATATATATATAATATATATATATATATATATATATATATATATATATTGGATATTGTATAAAATGAAGCAGAAAAATATTAAAACAACGATAAAAATTTTGGTAGAGAAAAAAAAAGAACAAAAAAAGGAACAAAGATATCGAAAAATATATACATATAGACCCCTGTACATACATACATATATAGCAAACCCTGCAAGAGATTCGAGTGTTTCCGTTTCCAATATTTCAAGTTATATATATATCGATATTATTCCAACGAAATATTCCTTGAGAATATAAACCTTCGGAATATAAAGAATATAAGAAACAAAAAAATTCTATTTTTTTTTTAACCACCCACCCCCATATTACATTTATTAATATTATGCATCTATGTATATACCCACATAACACGACGACGACGTACGGATAACTTACTGCCTACATATTATACCTATATATCTATACCACTAATCCTTCAACTATAATATCCAACTCAACATGTAATTATACTCGAAGATGAAGAAAAAAGATGAAGAACAGTACAGAGAGAGAGAGAGAGAAAAAAAAACAGTAAAAAAAAAAAAAGAAAAAAAAAATTTGTAACGATAATTTTAGACGTCAAAATAGACATAGATATACATATGTATGTTCGTCTACATATATGATACATTGGTATATACGCTCTATCTATCTATCTCTTTTTGTCTTTCTCGAACATAGAAAAATTTTTCTCTCATTACTGTAAGAATTTTCTTTCGATCAAAAATAAAAGAAATAAAATAAAAAATAAAAATTAGCTATCGTAACGTTTTTTATTCGTTGATTTATTCATCTTCTTTTTTTTTTTTTTTTTTTTTTTTTTTTTTTTTTTTTTATACCTGCAGCCAAATTATTACGATTATCAGATCGTCCCGATTTGTCAGAGTGGATACGTGAGAAAAATCAAAAGGAATAAAAAGACAAAAAAAAAAAAAACTCAAAAATTTTCCACAAGAAATTACATACGATAATAATAAAAATAATGATAATCATATCTTCACATTTTGTTTGTGTATATAGATATTATGTATGTATGTATATGTATATGTATATAGAGATTTGATATTATTAATAATATATAATTAATTTTCACCATGTAATTATGGGTTTTTATAATATCACCGTCTTTTTTCCACTATCACGATACTATATATATATATATAAACAATAAAAATCACAAATACGAACGGTAATTAATTAATTTATCGATTAATTGATTGATTAAATAATTCGAAGATTATGAATCATACGAATGCGATATACGCACGTATATACGTATATAATATGTATACACATATATGTATATGTGTTATGAACCCTTTCTGTTAAACAGTGTTCAAAGCTCGAAGAACGATCGGCAACTGGCATCTGCACTGCTTTTTCAGAGTTTCCATCGGCAGTGCCTCTGCCTCTGCCTCTACCTCTACCTCTGCCTCTGCCTCTGCCTGCTGGGGACGACGCTGACTATTTTAAAACCAATGTCCTTCCAAACGCTGCTACTTGCTTGCTTGCTGGTCGCTGATGTGACCGAGGTGGCTGGCTTGTGCGCTCGTCAACGCGTTCTTAGAGTTTTGGCAGACAGACTCGACTTAATTCTCGTCTCTTTAAAACTATAACCACCTCGGACAGCTTTCACGATCTATTATGATGATATGTATGTATGTATGTATGTGTACGTACACACACGAGTTTTAATTACCCTTATCGCTGATTAAAAACGATTTATCATATCTTATCTATGGGTTATAACCCGATTTCTAAGATCGAGGTAGTAATAGGGGTCTGTAATGTACATAGATTTTTTTTTTTTTTTCTCTTACTTTTCAACTATAGCCGCAAGTTTGAGTACAAAAATTTTCACGGCGTTCGAAAAAAGAAATAAAATAAAATATTCAGAGACCTTTACGTAGAATAAATATATATAAAAAGCGCCCGCGCCGACGAGAAAAGAAGACGAAGAAACAGCATCCTGGCGATCCTGAGTATATTTGATATGGACAGAAAAAAAATTTTATTTGAATTTCGGGATAATTGTCCCCCTGTAGGTATAATGATAACAACTCGAACCGCGATGAGAATTTCTTTTTTTTTTTCTTTGTTTCTTTTTCGTGCGAATTTTCTTTGTTGATAGAATTCATTTTCAAAGTTTATTTAAAAATTAGTGGGAGTTGAGTTTATATACCGACCACTCTTCGCTAAGCTCTCTCTCATCTCTCTCTTTCTCTTTCTCTCAACGATATCAACTCAAGTATTACCAACCCACGATTGTTTTTTTTTTTTTTTTCCTTAAAATTTACGCGGTTCTCTTAACAATCAACATTATTCATACATCATAGGTATAATACCTAAAAGTTGCCATATAACCTAGATATACATATATATCTCTATCAGCGATATATGTATATATATATATATATACGAAATAAAAATGTTTTTTCTATCGGTCTTAAATTAGGATAAGGAGACGGATATAAACGCGATTATAACGAGAGAGAAAATTATTGTTTCGGAGAATTTTGTTTGACGAGTGTTTCTCAACGTTTTATATGTACGTATACATATTATGTTACACGTATATATGTACCTACACTTTGTTGCAGAGTATGTTGCTGCACAGATATATGCGGACGATGAAGTCATATAATTTTTGGGAAAAGGCGGAAAAAGAAATCGAAAAAATATTCGAACGCGCCTAAAATCAGAAAAGACAGTCACGTTATGAATGAGACATGGGTTGTTCCGTATGAATTATGAATAAACCTTAGAATTATACTATATTTCAAGAGTTTCGAATAATTAAAAAAAAAATACACGAACGTTATTATATACAGCGTCGATTATTTATTACCTATATATATATATATATATATATATTCTCGATGTTAAAGATGCATGAAAAAAAATGCACCCTGCAGAATAAAAAAGAATTTTAAAAAGCTGCTGCACCGCGTTCTTAGAATAGAATTAGAAAACAAGAAACAAAAACAAAGCCAACCAGAATAGAATATAAAAATAACGGAACGGTTGGAAAAAAAAAAAAAAAGAAAAAAATCCAAAAAATTTTTTTTTTTAAAAATCAAAAACACTATTAACATTTTTTTGTACAGATTCTCTTCGCGCCGCGAACGTCTTTCCGCGGTGCAGCTATAACTATAAGCTATATACGTACGTGTTTTCACGTCAGGCTAATAAGTATAATGGATACACGTGCGCGCGATCTGGCCGACATCGCCTTGTTAAAAAGATGCTGCTTGCCCCTCGTATATTTTATACTTCTGTGATTTTATTTTTATTTATTTTTTTTTTTCCCTTCGCCAAATTGAAAATACAAAAATAAATAAATAAAAAAGAAAAAAAAAAAAAACAAAAAAAAAAGAAAAGTGCATATGTTTCGAATGATTTCCAAAAAATCCCTAACATCTGGTCCGCCTCGACGGCTCCTATTGTAGTACATACAAAGTTGGTTGTACGCTGATAGGTGTATATTGTTTTTGCTAAGGAACCAAAGGAATAAGAATGCAGTACCAGAATCGAAATTCTCCGTAAGGTGAAACTAACGGCGATTTCAGTCATCGCTGGGGGGGGGGGAGGGAGGGGGGGGGGGGGGGGGGAACTAAAAAATCGTACGTTCCTCTTTTCGTCATGAAAATTCTCAGCCGAGTTTGAATCATCGTATCTTAATTCTTTTCAACGAATCAAGCATCTGTCCAACCGAGGGATATAGCTGGGTATGCGTAGAAATCATCTGCGGCAAAAGAGATATACGGAACGGGACGCGAAGTATTATACGACGAATAAATAAAACGCGACTTTATGCCTGCCAAGCTAAAGCTATACCATCACCCCGCAAGACACGCAGCCCTCCCTCCCTCCCAGCCTCCCTCGTTTCGTTTCGTTTCGTATCTTTTTATTCTTATTCTTATTCTTATTCTTATTCTTATTCTTCAAGATGGACCAAGCGACGTCACGCGTCTATTCGCGTTCGTGGACGCAGCGCTATATTTAGATCATACACGACGACAACGACGACGACGACGAATCACGGGGAGAGTAGTAACCGTAGGTATCCCTGACTCTGTCGCGGCTGCTAATCTACGATATGGCTTTACGCTTCCGATCTTCTACGATATATCATACAATAGAATCGAGTCGATAATTCATTATTACACGATCTTATACGAACTAATCCATTAAACATACCCCCAGCTGGTTCAATTAAGTATAACAGAAAAAAATAGAATCAGATACAAACTTATGTTATCCAAGTTAATTATGTATACGTGAGAAAAACGGTAATTTTTCTTATACAGGAATCTTATTTCATTATTTTCAATTTTCCGTTCAGAATAATCTGACTTTCCTGAAATTCAGGAAAACTGATTCCAAATGGCACGAAACTATCAACTATACGTGCCCGAAGCTGTTATTAAGAAAGGCATATCAAACACTGGCCGATTGAAATTGGTTTAAAAAGAAAAGCAGTTCAGCTCAGGCAAGCGACTCGCGACGAATCGCTATCGCGCCTAATAAATTGTGATATATGAATTCAAAGAACAACTATATGTGTACCTGTGAATATTCAAAAATAAAATATTGGGATAAAATAACGCCGAGTTCGAGCTGTATGATAGTTGGGAAAAAAATACTTCAATATACACGTGAATGAGAAAGGAAAGAAATTGAAAAGAAGGCACAAAGAAGCGATAGCAAAGTTTGGTAGCGTGGCGGTCGATGTCCTCTTCGAGCGCAGCAATATCCCTGACCTCTGCACTCCCACCACGCAAGAGCAGAGGATTCAGGAGAAGCGTTTTGCCCATTCAAATGATTGATAATCTTTGGCACCGCACGTGTGTGATGTGAAGTAAGTATGTAATTGAGTCTGACTACTTTTACGAGAACGATAAAAAAAAAAAAAAAAATTACCCGATGTTTTGAGATATAGATGAAATGTTATTTTCGGAGGAGAGATCGATTTGTCATCATTTGCGGTGCCAATTCGATCTAATCACTTGACGCTGTGGAATATAGGAAATGATAATAACACGGTATTAAACTATCGCGATCTGCCTGCCCCTCGCCTTAATCCCGAACCCAACGAATGCGGAGATAATATTATAACTTAACTAAACACACGCATTTCATACTCTAAACACACACGCGATCTCCCGTATTTACTATGATGAACGGCAAAATTCTGCCGTGAACTCGTACCACAGGGCTTCTGCATCTGTAAACGAATTTTAATACGCGATGCACCTAGACGTTCACACCAACACAGATATTCATCGTCCGATCATACAGTGGTGGTAAAAACTTACCAGTTTTTTTTTTTTTTGCTGTATGGAAGAGAACGGGTTAGTTAACAAAGTCCTATTCGTTTGTTGATATGGTATAATACAGTATGGCGTTTCGATTGAGTTAATTGAACAATAACATGAGAAAAATCATTAAAATAGGAAAACTAGTTAGAAAATGTGTGACTAATTTATCGAATTTTGGTTTCACATGAAAATTGTATTCTTCTTTACGTGAAAATTTCAAACTTCTTGTTTCTCGAATTACAAATAAAAATTAAAAAAAAAAAAAAAACGTATTTTCAATTTTAAAATACATAATATTTTTAATTTGGGAAAATAGCTCCGTTAACGATTTTTAGAGACCTGGGGGGATTGATTGATTGAAAAATTTTCAAGTGGAAACGCGAGCTAAGAATATTACAAAAAAGATTTAGTACAGGGATATATAATAGGTATGCAATGATACCGCCACGCTACACGATAGAAAAGAAAGAAGACAGATTTAGTAAGTGATAGTATATTATACAACGGTCTCTCTGCATGAGCTCATGATTTATATCTATACATACCTGTACATCTCGTTGATCGGCAGAAACTCAGGATCTCAGCTACACGCGGGAATGATGATAACGACGACGATGACGATGATGAAGTATATCCATGAATAATCCTTTGGAGTGAGAGATAGGGGGGGGGGGGGGGGGGGGCTTCGAGATTATATATAAAATAGGGAACACTGTTGCACTGTGATTTGCAAATCACTTTGTAAAACACTGCACTACACATGAATTTATATGTATATGGATATCCATATGGTGGGTTTAATTTAGAGAACACTGCACTACACTGCGTATATATATTTATATGTATTATATGTACGGATGTTTCGATTTAGAGAACACTTAATTTTTCACTGTACTCTGATGATTCCAAGTATTGTAAAGTGTTTGAAAGAAAAATGGCTAATATACCGTTCGACTTCGATATCCTGTAAAGACGCGATTTCGAATATTTGACATGAAACAAAATTTTTTTTTGTATTTTTTTAAGTAATTCTGACCATATACTACGTATTATACATATTTTTTCGTGAATTTTATTAAGTAGAGAGGAATATAAAATTAATGAAAATTAAATTAAAAGAAAAAAAAAACCGAAAAAAAACTGAATATATAATGGAACGCGTGATAAACAGAATATAGAAATAGAAAAGAAAAACTTGAAAAATAGCTTCTATTTTTATATGATCAAAAAAAAAAAAATAAATAAACCCGAAAGAGAATATATTTTTCATATTTACCGAATATCGCGGATAGAAAATTGAAAAGAAATGCGATGACATACCACTCTCCGCGGAATAGAGCTCAATTTCGAATGAAAAAAAATAATAAATAAAGATGGCGTTGCATTATATACTTATGGCTAAGTTCGCAGTACCGCCCAAGCTAACTTCATCTACAACCGACATTCTCATTTCTTATACACGCATACATGCATATAAAAGAAAAATGAACTGAAAACCTTGCTATCGCAATAAAGGAGATAAAAAAAACAAATTAACTTTTTCTTACTTTTGGAGGGAAGCTGTTAATAAGAGGGACCAGAAAACTATTATCGTAAACCGACGCCGCCCCCTGTGCCCGGCGACGCCTTGTCTGAGACGATAACTTGGAGAATAGTTCGAAAGAGATCTAGATGATATACTCACTATATTATTAGCCTATTCAATGCATACCTCGCTTCCGCTATATCGTATTTCACTGGGCTTGATCAAAATTCGACTTAATTCGCGTTAAGAGATAGCAAATAAAACAACCGTTTGCTTCCCTTATATCGAACAAAGAACTGACTGTCTACCGATACGCCGCGGGGAGTCATGGGTAATGTAAAATTAATAGGGGTACACTCATCGGTGATTATGATTCGCGTTGCAGCAGTCGCCCGCATAATAGGGCGCCATAAGAAAGTGAAAACTGCGACTACACATGATTAGCGAACTCTTATTCTTACAACTTTTTGTTCTCAGGTGGTGGTAGTTGAGACTTACTCTCACACCACTCTGACATTATACTGTACGTGTATTAAATCCACATATGCGTCAGTATTCACAGATCAGGCACTAATTAGTAATTATTGTTAACCGAGAGAAAAAAGAGAGAAAATTTTAATCCGAATTGGCGGACGATAAACACGATTTTCAACTGTCAACTCCAAGCATCGTATACCGAACCGTAACAAACAAAATCGAACGTCGTTGTCGATAGTAGGACTACTTCACGACTAAACAACAGACTGTCGTTTATGTTTATGAAATATAAAATACTATAACCGGTAGAATTTTACTATACACTGGCAAGAAGACGCTGTACTCGCAATCGAAACAAAACTATAACCAAAACCGTAGTTTGATGTTCGACTGCTAATTTCAGCTGCTTCCATAAACGATATTTATCAAAAACGATTTAAAGAGTTGCTAATTTCAGGCTGCTTCGAACGATTAGCGTCTAGACTCATTAGATGAATAAACAAATGCGAATCATAAATCATCACAATTATCCGCCCTTTATCAATCTCAAGGCTTCTTGTATCACACAAATTAGTCAAATGTTAATAATATTACCTTGAATCCCGTCGAATTCAGAATTTATTCGCGTGCGGAGGTGGAACCTGTTGCTACGGACAGACCCCTATTTCAACCGACTTTTTTATCGGCCATAAACAATCGAGGTAAAGCAGAGTGTAACGGAGAGACAAGCCGAGCTCGGTTACCGTCTGAACGTAACTACAGTTTTAGTTGGCGGCGCGTCGTAGAGAGGGCAGCACGGATATTTTATAACTGAGATAAGTCATTGAAAGCGCGTGGTCAGTCAATAGTCAAAAGTTTTTCGTCTTTTCCCCTATCGCCTCGCCATCCGCGTGATACCTAGCGTGATTCTACACTGTCAAATAACAATTGTATCGTTTGCTAGTAACGACGACACTGATAGAGATCAGTGACAGCCGTCTGATTGTGAATCGATCGAAATGTAGCGACTTGAAATCGTTTCTTTTTAATCCAAGACACCAGCAGACGAAAATCGAGAAAGAGCTACGTGCAATCATAACCATTTCATACGTTCCACATCAAGTCTTGTAAGCGATTACAACGGACCGGGAGACAGTCAACTTGAAAAAAAAAAAACAAAATGAATACAATAACCAAGGTTTCCCTTTCGTATTGTCGAAGTAACGTGTACCTGATAATAGGCATTTGCTTCGGGCTATGCATAAGCTCATTTTTCACGCCCGTCGTTATCAACGATTGTATGGAGATAGCCGATGATCTTCCACATCCCTCCGCCTTTCCAAAATTCAGTGATACATATGAGCCAAAAATAAACCTAGAAGGAAAGCCGCTGCGCGCTAAGAAAACACCGCAAGTATTCATGCGTCCTAGATACTATTCAACGGAGCTTGGTATGAGGGAGAAATTATTCGTTGGGGTGTTGACAAGCCAGGAGTATCTTCACAGCCGAGGCGTAGCTCAAAACAAAACCATAGCACACCTGGTTGACAAAGTTAGATACTTCATATCGATTCCCGAAGGAACTAAGCCCAATATTTCTCTCCCAGGTATAGTTGGGTTCACCGACACCAGAAGCATCCTAAAACCTTTCCATGTACTGAAGTACATTACAGACAACTACCTCGAGGACTATGATTACTATTTTTTAATAAAAGACATGACTTATATCGATGTTAGGAAACTTTCTAAGCTTGTAAATAAGATTAGCATCAGCCAGAACGTTCACTTGGGTATGGCTGGAGAGATTGATACATACTGCTCTTTAGGTAGGTGTGCTTGTTGTCCAGCATTGGATCATTCCTGCCTTGTTTTATACATACTATTATAATTTTATAATAGTATAGTATTTTAAATATATGTATTTTGAATAATAGTATTTTGATAAATAAAATCGGTTTTCCAGACTCTGGCATCTTGCTCAGCAACTCTGTGGTCCAGAAGATGAAAGTAAACTTAGACTGGTGTGTTAGAAACACTTATTCGGAGTCTGATGATGTTAATTTTGGGAGATGCGTAATCCGTTCAACCTCGTTACCTTGTACCAACACAATACAGGGTCAGACAATCGTATCTATGGTAGCGAACGAAACTTTCGCATTGGAAACGAATTTTTACCACTCAATAGCTCAGAATTATTCCCATGCACCCGTCAGTGTTTACCCTATTTCCGACCATTCGACTATTTACAAAATCAACGCATACATTGCCAGGGTGAGGATCTCAGCCAGAGATTAATCTTTATAATTCAGATAAAGATTTGCTGAAAATTGATTTAAAATTGATCAGAAATTCGATTTCAGCTTGAACTGGCAGCAGTTAGGGACCAAATATCTATTTTACGCAAGGAAATATTGAAATCTGCTAAATTGGGCCCAGAGAAAGATCACGGGGTAACGTGGCCAGTTGGAAATCAGCCTGGGAACAAGCCTGTAGGACGATTTGATATTGTCAGATGGACTTGGTTCAATGAAACTCACACATCCCTAGATAGGGGTTTGAAAAACATGCAGGAGTTTGGGGGTAGCTTCAAAGTTGATGTGCGTTATGTGATTGAAGCTGCAGTGAATAGAACCGAGGGGAATTACAAAGGGAAATTGAAATACAGAAAACTGCTGAATGGATACAAGAAGTATGATGCTTCGAGAGGGATGGATTACGTCTTGGACCTGATTTTTATCGATGTTAAAACAAAAGCGGAATTAATAAAGAGAATCGAGATTTGTAAGCCACTGGGCAAGGTGGAGATCTTGCCAGTGCCGTATGTTACGGAGAATGCTAGAGTCAATTTCATTCTGACTGTGAACATGTTACAAAAGAATGATACTATCAAGTTCATGTCTCATTACGCCCAAACGTGCATGGAGAAAAAAGATAAAACATTTTTAATGGTGGTACGTGTACGAATAATTGATCCCAATTGAATCTAGGTTCCGCAGTTCTTCAGATAACGTGGAACTCAAGGGGATGAAAATAACAAATTCCCTCTATTATAATGTATGTACATTGCAGATACTTCTGTATGACTTGAATGCGCCATCGAAAGGGAAAGAAGATGTATTCTACGACGTGAAACAGTACGCTCTTCTGCTAACCGACAAGTTCAAAAAGGATCAGTCAAAAGTCGCCTGGCTCTCTATCCGTCTTCCAACGGCTGCAAGTTCAATCGAACTTGAACCAATGTTAAAGATCGCTGTAGTAGACCTGGCAGTGAAGAAATTTCCCCCCGAAAGCTTGATCCTGTTAGTTGAAACCGAGATGGAGCTGAAAACCGACTATCTAAACAGAGTAAAGTGAACTGCTCTAACAATTATGCTAGTCATTTTTTTTAATATAAGAATATAAATTAAATATCGATCTTTAATAACTGTTTGAAACATTCTATACAGGTACGCATGAATACTATTTCCCAGTGGCAAGTATTCAGTCCAATACCCTTCTCGGAATACCACCCAGACGTCGTGTACTCTACATCAACAGCCAAGATGAGAGAATTGGATATAAATAGGAACTTCGGAAGATACGACGAGTACAATTTCAACCACGTTTCATTCTACGCCAAAGATTACACCACAAGTATGTGATCAATGTCGATACATTCCTCCACTTCTCCAATAATTTACTAACTTGGAAAGGTCGTTGACCTGTTAATTAAAAAAATAAGTAGTTTAATCGAAATTGGAATTTAATTATTGATTATTTTCAGCACGGAAAATGATGGAGAGTAAAATCCCGATCGTACGAGCGGATCGAGATATTGTAACAGTTCTGAAACTGTCTCAACAGAATCTGGTAAATTCTGTTTTTGAGGTGTTCGTTTCGTTCGGAGATTTGCACCCCTTTCGCGCACTGGAACCCTCGCTGAAAATTCGGCATAAAGAGATAAACTGCGGAGGAACGCACAGCGACACTGCTTACATAGATTGTTTAAAAGCTCGGAGCCTGAACCTAGGAAATCGAGGACAGCTTGCTAAATTAATACTACAGTATCAACGTAAGAACTAAACCAGAACAGCGAGTTTGCCCTCGATCTGAATAAAAAAGGGCACGCAAGCATTGCAAAAAAAATATATTGCATGTATGTATTCTCAAACTGTAGTATACTTATGTCAATTAAAATACAGTATATTTCAATATGTAATTGCTGTTCAGATGTTTGTTGCTTGAAGTCAGCAAGTAATGACCGTTTGTTCTTTGGGTTCAAAGAAACATGAAAGATCCGTGGTAAAACTTGCTTTCACAATTAGTAAAAAAGCGAATTGACGTTGTACTCTGCTGCGCTCTGATAAAGTTGTATTAGCTGAATCACAGACTGCGTTTTCTTACATACAATCAAAATCGTTTCTTGATCATCCACTTCTAATTGTCAAGAGATTTGATGGGTTGAACTGAATCTTCTTCGAATGGCTACTTCAAATCGTACGGGATGTGGATTGTCCGCTTACCGTCGCAGCGAACGAGAGGAAATGCAAGCCGGACCTCCTGTTGATCTCTCCTTCAAGAAAGCAACAACCATGGACGGTACTATGCATGCACATTTGCGCGACTATGAAAAACAAGTTCCACAGGGACTCAGTGGGTGTGATACGCATACGTGAATTTGTTAATGTAGTTGTAGATTTTTCACAGATCTTTGTTCGCATCGTGCTCGGTCTGTCCGCGTGGGGAAGTTTCCTGCCCATAGTTTGAACCAGCGGTTCCTTACAAGTTCGTTGTGGCTGTGCAATAATTCGTTGACGTCGATGAGAGGGCTTGAAAACCTGGTGAACAAGTTACTGGAAGAATCTAGTAGCCTGGCCTGGCTAGATCTATCGTTCAATAACATAAACGAAATCGATGACGAGATAATAAAGTTTCCGAATCTGAAAATCTTCCATGTGCACGGAAACGCGATATCGGATTTGAGCAGTATAACGAAACTGAGAAAGCTGTGCAAGCTCAGAAACTTGACGCTACATGGTAATCCCATAGAGTCCATCCCTTCGTATAGACCGTTTATCTTAGCCACTCTACCTCAGCTGGTAAAACTAGATTTCGCTCCAATATTAGTTGCGGACAAAAAGAATCCTCCTCCGGCTGGTTTTTTAAAAATTAAGCCCGCGTAGATGGGTATCAACGTCTCTCTCATTTGAAATATAACTTTTATTTGATTGTTACTTAATAAAATACATTTCTCATTTGTCAATAGAACCGTGGTTTGATGCTTACATGATATACCTTCGACACTATTTTGCCGGATTATTGAACATCGGATACGTCGGGTAGAATCGGTATTAATATTCGATTAGTGTCGTCTGTGTTTAGTCCGGTGCTTCCCAGTTTTGTCTGGATCTCGGTCCCTCGATCGGCTCCGCGATCTGTAGTGGCTCCGCGACGACTTGTGACTCCCAGATCGACGCCGCTGAGTCTTTTTAGGTTTTCGTGACCTACTGTGGCTGTGACTCCTCGATCTGCTTCGGCTTGAATGCTTCTTTCGCTTACCATGCTTGGCGCCGTCAGTCCTGGATGGGGAAAGGCTGGTCGACCTGGAACGCCTGAGAAACAGCCAGCAGTTAGCAAAACGGAAATTGAAAACGAGAACAAAACTGAATTTAAAAGTTCTCTTATTCGTACCTAGGCGATTTCGCTCTTTCTGGGGCAGCGTGAGTTCCACTACGGCTTATAAATCCGCCCCAAGCATTGTGATGTTTAGGTAGTGGAGGACTAGGAGTGTGACCATCGGTTTCTCCACCCCTCGCTTTGGCCCTGGCGTCTTCATATCGTCTGCGAAGCTCGTCGACGCGTTTTTCCAGTTGTTCGGCGCTAACGCTCGGTCGTGCATAGAGGCGTAAGACTCGACGGCACACGTCCCTGATGGAAGATTCGCTGACTTTGAATAGTCTGAACCAAGCAGGCGTAGATGGTAGCGGCAGCTGCAACTGCCGCGCACCTAGATAGACGCAGGCACAAGCCACAGTCTCTGGTTGGTGTCTCAGGAAGACGTCGGAGCGTAAGGAATCGTTCATGTAATTCCAACACTGCTGCATCAATAACCGGTTCTTTTCGTACCCCAAAACTTGAAGGTACATCACTATTATCTTGTGCGGATGCTTTACGTGAACGCAAAAACCTAATTCCTTCAGCACGCGCCTCTCTGCCTTGATCACCTGGTTCTTCAGCGTCACGTAACTCTGGTCTAGTATCACAGGCTGGATTGTTCTGCAAGAAAAAGTTGAATTGAGTATTGCTGACTCTTAACTTGATTAGGGAGATGCCCAAGTTTAGAATAGCATAAACCGTAGACTGCCTTTATAATACCATAGCGTCAGGAATAATGGACAAAAATCAGATTGGCAAACAGGATTGGAATGTACACATCTTTAACTCTATTCGGACAAAAAAATAGTAGTTTATCTAAAAAATTGTGACCTCCATAGACCGATGAAATGTGACCTGCAAAGATCATCAAGATAAACGTCAACCGGAAATGTAGCCCAACAGAGTATTTGAAAAAAAAAACTATTAGTTTATTGGTAATGAAGTCCTCTACGCTCCCACAGAACCGATTTTCGATAAATTGAAAATTACATAAAATATCAAATTTTCACGTCAGAAATCTCACGTGCTCGCGATTTTCAAAGATGTTTTTGTTTATATAAAACGAAAGCTTAGATTAGAAATCGGTTCTGTGAAAGCTTAGCGGGTTTCATTACCAATAATCTGATGAAGTCGTTTTTTTTTTTCAGTTATTCCGTTTGGCTACATTTCTGCTCTCGGCAGGCCACTTTATCGGTCTACAGATGTCATGATTTTTTGGATAAATTATATGTCTTTTTCTTTTCAAATAAAGCTAAAGATATGTACATTCCAACCCCGTTTAGCAATCTGATTTTCTTCCATTAATCCTAACACTATGGCATTTTAAAGGCAGTGTACGGTTTATGCTATTCTGAACTTGGGCATCCCTTTAATGTTTTCTGTTTTCATGTGAGCTTAGGGTAGAATCGAATTTCACATCTAAAATTGTTTGAAAATTGATAAAAACGTAACTTTGGAAAGCGTCCAAAACTCTGACACCATTCTTTTCGTTTGATTTATTGCATTTAATTTTTGAGGGACTCACTTCTGGCCCGAAACTTGTTTAATGTGGTTAAAAACGTTAATGACGTCCCTGATACGTCTGGGAGCTTCTTCTATCTTGCTAGCGAGGCAGACACAGCCCATTGCGGTAGTCTCCATGTTGTGTCTCACCAGGGATTTACTGTAATAGAACCGCTGGAAAATCACTTGCCCCGTGGCCATGGCGACCTGAAAGAAAATGTGAGAAACATGATTAACAAAACTGTGCCAGGCAATAAATATGGTTTCCAAACTTCGACGTCATTCGTTAGAGGATCACTGCCTGGAGAGTTAATTGGTGAGCATAGAAGCCTGCGCGTATGAATGAATTCCCGACTATGGGGACGAGGAACTTGCTATCAAAAATTTCGTACAAACAATCTAAACTTCACTGTTGCCCATCCGGGAGGGCAGAGGATATTATTCTGCAAAGTTCTATGAACCATAGACCATGATTCGTGCTTTTGAATATCTGCGCAATTACTATTCTTCAATACATTAGATACAAAATACTCTTTCAATGATTGCAAACAAATTTAGACACGTGTACCGATTGTATTTAAAAGCGATTCCTTGGTGAGAACATTTTTTTTTTTTACAGTAGGAAGCGATTCCGAATCTCAGTTAAAAATTCATGTTGGGATGCATCTATGCCTGGAATTTTGAGATTTGAACGTATGGTGGTCCAGGGTATAATGGGATTCATTAGGAGCGCAGGCTTCTACTTGGGGCAATATATATAGTACACTACAGAAGTGTCGAGAGAAGCTTTTTATCAAGGGTTCAACCGATGCTCAATTAGGTATCGCCGGCTTGATGCTTTTTGAACCAAGTCTGTATCCAAGATCGGTTGCTTCATTGATGGATTTGACGTCGTCCTTGGATCATTCCTCAGACAATGATCCTTTCGTCAACGAATGACGCCTGTAAAACAACATAAGATTGTTACCGTGACTATTGCGCCATAGACCTTGAGAGATCTCAACTAATTATTAAGCCTAGACTGAAGAGAATCGAGGCGGCTAGAGGAAACGCTCGCACTTACTGATCTATCAAAAACAACCGATGTCCCTTCGGTTATGATTTTTGATTGTTAGTTTTTCGGATAATTCTCGTTGTTTGTTTGTTTTTTATTGAAAAATTTTTTTTTCGCTCTTTTTTCGCGTTTATTATGATTCGACGATACGCACCTGGGGCAGTTTTAATAGAATCCCAGCAGTCTGTATCAGTTCGCATCCTAAGATACGAAGGTCGATTTCAGTCTCCGTATCAAGTCCGTCCGAGTAGGACGGTGTCGAGTTTAGCTTTTCTTCAGGCAAAAGGCAATTCTGTAGTGTCAGCACTATTTTCCCGTAAGACTTTCCATGTTTTCCTGCGGCCGACTGTGTCGAGTTTTCTTTCTCCTTTTGGGTTCCCATCGTCTGTTTTATTAGACGTTTATCACTGGCAACACTTTTTCCGGGGACTGGACGATGAGACGTGAACACATTTACCCACGACGACGTGCTCGAAACGTTTAGGTTTTTTGGCGATTTGAGATCTGGGTGAACTATATGGAAATTGATTATTCTAATTGATGAAATTTACTTATTCGTTGTACTAAACTATCGTGTCGAAAAATTCATCTTTACTACGACTACAAGCAATGAAAATTATAATTGCACTATTTGCTCGATCACGATGGAATATTAACTCGAGAAATGCGTTCCGAAATGCACGACAAAATGGCGGACCCCGACGCGTCAAAAAATTCCCACCGTTTTGTCTGTTCCCATAGACCATCGAATGCCGATCTAGAATGGAAGACGCCTGATTGAAATAGTTTTTCCTCCAATTCTTCACATACAGTTAGTCCATCAGTTAGTCAATGATATGCGAGCTACGACTTTCCCATCACTCGGATTTGATCCACGGCCAAATTCAAGCGATGAAAGTGCAGTTTATTCGTATCCCGCAGAATCAGTCAAGACAATGGCGTTTATAGGCGAATACAATCGTTACCCACCTTTTTCAGCAGCGCAAAGCGACCCTTTCCATGGCACGTCGCATGGTATAACAACCAACACCTCGGTCCCGGATCTATACGGCTCGCAAAGATCTCAGTAAGTCTTTATCCAACTTTTCTTCCCAGAGTTTTATTACCCGCGACGCGCGGGCCCATAACCTGCATCTGCTAATTGTCAAATGTCGTCGTTACCGATTATTTCTCATTTAAAATCAACTCGAAAAATAATCTAATCCGTGCCCTATCGCCCTTAATTATACCACACAATTATTCGTAGTGAAAACAACAATAAAACTGATTGGACGTCAAATAGTTTCCTTACGAAAAATACTGCTCGGCATTACAAATGAATGGCGCGTTGATTTACATCTACTGCCGTTAAACCTATGTTAAACAGGTATAAACGTGCCTATAATTGTTATTAAATTGTTTAATATAGGGCGCCATTAACAACTGCGACTTCTGTCGTTGGTATACAATTCAAAGATGGGGCTGTGATCGCAGCTGATGTGCTAGGTTCTTACGGGTCTCTGGCTCGGTTCAGGAATTGTCAGCGTATAATGAAAGTAAACGACAATATTCTCCTTGGGGCAGGCGGAGACTTTGCTGATTTTCAATACCTCAAGAACATCATCGAACAGAAGATGTGAGCAGCTTCAATACCTATAATACATTCTACTGTTTGAATAGGAAACCTATTTATACAGAGTGACCCATTTTAATTTCCACAGGCCAATATCCGGAAAATTAAGCAGGATAGTGAAAACTTTCAGATGAAAGTCGTATTGTTCCAAGAGGGACATTTGATAATCCTGTAGGTCTTGAATTTTAATCGGGTCTTATAGTGTTTATATGAGGTAAATTTTTTTTTTTTTAATGGGAACCCCTTTTTTTTAGTGCAGATTTACACAACAAAATACATTAGGTACTTTTGTAAGAAACTTTTATTTCTAAAAGTTCGTTTTCTTATCTCTTTTGGTTGAAAGATTTTTGGGATTTATTTTTCCAATAAAAAAAAAACTTCAATTGAAAATATCAGGTCCAAGAAAAAAATATTAAGAGTACAAAGTTTTTTATTTTTATTCATTAATCATGGCAAGTTTTTTTTAAAATTCATTTATCACTTTAGGAATGTTGGTACATTATTATCTTTGCAACGTTATAATTAATGACGAGAAATTGAACTATTGGAAAAAAAAGTTTGCTACAAACGTAATGTATTTTTTAATGCCGATTAATCTGCACTAAAAAATAGGGGTTATCATTTTAAAAACCAAAGTTACCTTATGAAGACCATATAAATCCTTATAAAAATTCAAAACCTATAGCAGTATCAAATATCTCCCACGGAACCATACAACTTTTGTCTGAAACATGTTTCATACTATCTTGCTTAGTACTCGAGATATTGGTCGGGGAAAATCGAAATAGGCCACCCTGCAGATGCTAATTCATATTGAAAATCTTTTCCAGCCTCGAAGAAGACTGCCTAGATGACGGGTTTGCCCTAAAGCCTAAATCGTTACACTGCTGGCTGACGCGAGTCATGTACAATAGACGTTCAAAGTTCGATCCATTTTGGAATAACTTCATCATTGCGGGACTAGAAGATGGGGAGCCGTAAGGAAAATTCTGCATTTTAATTTGTAGACGTTTGTTTATAATTCTGCGCTATTTTTTTGGCAGCATAAATTACTGTTGTTCATTCAGTAATGAGTTCAATACTTGATAATTTAACAGGTTCATGGGGACAGTCGACAAGCTTGGTACGGCATACATTGATCCTGTTATTGCAACTGGTTACGGTGCTTACATGGCTACGCCTATGCTCAGAAAGGCGCTAGATTCGAATCCTGACTTGAACAAAGAAGAAGCTATAGATGTACTCACCAAAGCTATGCAAGTTCTATTCTACAGAGACGCCAGGTCTTTTCCAAAGGTCAGTAACAAGACTATTAAGTTGATATGCGCAAGTATATCGAGAAGTATCAAAGTTTTATTCAAAGAAGAATATTAGCATGATGTATTTCTCCCCTTATTCTTCATCATCTCTATTTTCTGTTGCAGTACCAAATTGGAATTATCACTAAAGAAGGAATAGAAATCAAGGGTCCGTTGACGCTGGAGAGTAACTGGGAACTTGCTCGTATGATAGGATAAATGATATAAATATATAATTTCGTATTCAAATTTGGCTAACACAATTTAGCAGCGAATAAAATCATTCACACGACTCCGTGCTGATTCAGTTTCTTTTTATAATAATTAATAAGTAAAATATAAAATTTTGATTCAATTAAACTTGGAATTTCATCCTGATTCATCTATCTCTTTATTTTGCGAGTTCGTTATTCAATTGATGAACAGAAATTTACAATTCTATGCGTGTACATTCATTGAGTTAGTATTTCAGAGCCGGTATCGGTGATGAGGATAGTATGCTCGATTTGGGCTGTCCGTGCGTTGTCTGTTGTCACTGCCGTCCAGCCATCTTCCAGGATCTCAATATCTGGCCCACCTTGTGTTAGTACAGGTTCGATCGTGAATGTCATGCCAGCCTGCATCTTCCCCGCGTAGTTATTTGCTTATGAAATGAAGACGTAGTATAACAAGAATTAATAGAAAAGTCCAAACGAATATATAAAAACGTGGGAAACAAAATTTTGAAAGTCTAAAAGTTTTTTTGGAGTATGATCGATATTATCGGCTCAATTATCTCAAAAAATCTATTTCTCTCATAGTACTGTTCTAACTGAACTTACCGAAATGATAGATGTCTGGTGGCCCATGAAAGTACCTTCCAATACCGTGACCTGCAAACGCGGGAATAATGCCATACCCATGTTTTCGAGCAGTTTCTTCAATTATATTACCTAGCATATGATAAAATTTCATTGAGTGGATATCTTTCACTTGAAAAAAACAATCTGATCAAGTGAAAAGGCGTTTTGGCTCTCCAATTGAATAATAAGTTATAAAATCATGCCAAACGAAATTGAACCAATCCAATTGATAATTAGGCTTTTTCTACTGTGAGAGTCTTCTTATTACCGATTGAGGAAAAGTTTTCATTTGGTTTACATATTGAAATAGCATTATTAAGGCATATTTCTGTGGCATTAATCAGATGGCGACCTTCGTCATCAACTTCTCCAATCTCAAACATTGTTGAACAATCGCCATGGTATCCATTTAGAAATACCTGCAGACATGAGTATCAATACAATGAATTGAAAAAGAGATTTGCAATGAAATTGGTTTATATTAGGAAATTTACTTTCAGGTGAGCTCTCACCGTTACATCGACATTTATTATATCTCCGTTCTGCAAAGGCCTAGTGTCAGGAATTCCGTGACAGGCAACATTATTTATACTCGTACAAATGGATTTTGGAAAACCTCTGTAATTTAAAGGGCTGGGATAAGCTCCGTTGTCAGTAATTAATTGGTGTAGTTTTTCATCAAGCTGTTCGGTCGAATCACCAGCCTGAAGAAATTTAAGAAATTGATCCAAAGATTCTTTCCTTCCGGCCAAAAAGGTAATGCTTGAATGACATCCAGACCTTAAACTTTAACCAGTACAATCATTTTAGGTTTTCTGTACCAAAAAAGTCGGAGCTTCAATGTTTTTTTTTTGATTACTTCATTTTAACGTTCTGGAAAACATATTAAAAATCGAGGACGAGATCGCGTTCGCGTTAATAAATATTCAAGGTCAAAGGTCAACAATTTCGGTTTTTTGCTCGCTTCCTATGGCTCGGAGACCAATTGAGGATCAGATCGAAATTCAAGATTATGAAATTTCACACAGGAAAGATTCCGTTCATTTTTTACGATTTTCAATATGTTTTTCAGAACATCAAAATGAAGTGATCAAAAAAAAAAAAAAATTGAAGCTCCGACTTTTTTGGTTCAGAAGCTATATTTATGACTAAAATGACTGTACTACAGTACTAAGAACAAGACGCTATAGGTAATTGCTGTGTTCTTCACCTTTACGTAATGTCTAGCTTCGGCGAGTACTCGTTTGGCCAAAATGCAGCTGTGTCTCATACACTCTATTTGATTTTTGTCTTTTATTTCAATTTCTGTCAGCCCATTCTGGGGTACTGAGGATTCGGCGTACGACGGTTTTGGGATGCATGACGGGACGTTTCTCCTGTCTGTCAATGACACCGGCCATGGCTTTACCACGTCGTACTTGCCAAATGAGTTATTTGTAGTTCTGTTGCCCAGGAACACCTGTTGATTTGTAAATTAACAATGTAAATCGAGAGAGTGAAAAAGCAGTCTGCATACATTTTTCAGCCGTACCTTCGATTTCCGTTTGAATAAATCTTTAAACAACGTACGCGCCGATTGAGCTGTGATTATTTTATGCTGCATTCTCAACATTATGCGTCAAGACATAACCAGGTTATGGATTACGTAAAGATTCAATCTCGTGTTTTACGTAAAATTGGAAACGTCTCTTCGTCAACGAATCTGATCCATCGAATTTTGTTTGATACAGATTTCAGTTTCTCTTATTTACTAATCTAGTGTTTAACAAAACGTGAAAAATTATAAAATTCGTAAAGTCCTATACCGCAAAGTACGGTCCATCTCCATATGTAGTACGGTCTGTTCCCACTAGATCGGACCCGTGTAGTTGTTTAAATGGTTCAACCAACTCACAAGTTGAACAAATACAAGGTGTATTTCTGAGTTCAAAGCTTATATTTTACCATCGATAAATATCTACTAAAGGTATGTATGCTACAATCATGTTTGCTTGGACTGAATCAACCGATCGCGTACGTCTTTAAAAGTGAAGCGAATCATTGTATGTTGTACACACATATCTATAACAAACCATAACATAACCTGTCCCACCTAACCCCTATGAAATTGCCGTGCGATTTTCGCTAGTCCCGTGTGCGTTTTGATTGCCTTGTAAATAAGAAGACCCGATCCATCGTCATGTATTCTTATATTTATTTGTTTATTTATTAACTTATTTATTCATAATAAAAACGAGTAAAAACTAAAATAGCATTATGTTTGAACCTTCGAACGGAGGCCGGGGGAGCCTTAAGTATAGCTCTCTAGCTAAATTGTGGAAATTGGTTGCTTAATGAACAGTTCAAAATAATTTATCTCGAAACTATTCTTGTTACAATTATCCGTGCAGTTTCAGGTTTTATTAGATTCTTTATTTCAATTGGTTTTAGAATAAATATGACGACAGTGGGACGAGGCAGAGGATGGGCAACAGCCAAAAATCGTGACTCTGTACTACGAAGGCCGGGGCCAGTGATATCCCAGAAGAACCCTGACCACCTGAATCTGATTGATGAAATTGATAGCCTCGATATCTACAGCCCTGTTCCCATGTCTAAGATCGATGAAATCGAAGCTTTATTCCATGTAGCTGCCTGCGAGAAAGGCCTCAGGTGAGTGAGAATTGTTTAGTTGATTTCAGAGTGTGTATCTTCAATGCACGCTAGGGTGAAAGTTGAAAGCTATCGTTCTATTTTGTTGGTTATGAAAAAACTGAAATGTTTTCATAATCTTACAGAGCTGTTTTCGACACGCTGCATACACAGGCCTTAGAAGATAGACAATTTGGCATCAAGCTAGCCATGCTTTTTAGTTATAACAAAATAAGCGATCAGCACGACGATGATGGGACAAAATTGAGAAACATTCTGCTGTCGACATTACAAATGGACTATGAGAGTAAGTAACTAGGCTGGTTCACCTGTTAAAAAAGTGGAAAATTTAAATTACAGCGAATTAAAATATGATCGTGGGCTCATTTGATTCGAGATGACATCTAGAAAAATGTGCAAATGTTTTATACTCGCCCATTAACAATTGCAAAAGTTATAAACAAAATAAGATTCGGAAAAGAAGGGATGTAGTTTTTTTGCTGATAGTTCGAAAACTATAAGTGATAGCGTAAATTCGAAAAAAGATTCTCAAAGAGAAAGAAATTTCCAATCAAAAAGTACAACAATACCAAACAATTTTTTTCGAAAATATGTAACTACATTTGTTGATGAAATGTTTTTAAATAAATGGCTCTAAGAATTAAAAACAAATGATCTTTAATACCTTGCTCTTCAACAAAAACACTAATAATATAATTCGATTGAAAACATTTTTAGCCACTCTCTTTTAATTTTTTTCCAGCTTGGATAACTTAATGTAACTAATGGGTTATAATAATTAAAAACACCGCAATTTTATCTTATTAAGTATAGCTGTAAAAAGGTCTCCGCAAAGCAAAATAGTTTTAACAACTTTCCTTAAACAATTGTGAGACTTCGAATAAAGAAGGAAACTCCCAAAGAATGGCTTGATTACCGATATGTTCACTTGTTGAAAGATCAATGAAAAATTTTTTTCCTTGACTCTATTCTCTCAAGTGTCTAGATAATAACATAATTTTTTTAAATTTCTCAGTTAATATTTGTTAGTATGAATCTTATGTTTTACGGTTGGTATAGCGGCAGTGTAACATAGCTTGATCATATTGTAATCCGCCATAAATTGAATTTTCCAGTTTTTTAAGAAGTGAACCAGTCTAAATGGGAAGGTGGATGTCGAAAGAGAAGAATAAAAAACGGAAGAAGTGGAAGAGATTTGTCCAAATTAATTTTCATTTGTTGGTCCTAATTTTGTTCCAGAAAAAGATGAAATAAAAGAAAAATGCACAATGCATTACTTGAATGCCATGTCTTTCCTCGGCGAAGTCTATTATCAAGTCCGATTGGTGGATGGGAAACCGTTACCGTTAATCGGTGTGCCTTTACTCGATTATATGAAAGCTCTGCTTCAGTCAGCATCGGAAGAAGACATCGAGCTCGTTGCAACCCAGGTGAACGGGTAACATAATTTGCATAATTTTACAGGCATTGAGAAGATTGCACTTATGCGTGAATTTTACAGTTATGAATACTTTTCATAGTATTTTACTTAGTGCATTAAGAATACTTAGACTAAATACTTTGACTGTATACAGCTTTCGTTGAATGGAAAAAAGATCCACGCGTCGAACCAACCCGAGCTGGAGCGATTTCTGATACACGTCAGAACGGTTTTAGTTAATCGTAATCTCAGCTCTCAGTCGCGAGCCTTGTTGCTGCTGTCAGTTGATTTAGGAAACCAAATCTACGAACCATTGTCAGGAGATTTGCAAGCATTTTACCTGGCCCAGCTTGGTGAGGAAACGATGATGCAGCTACAGCGTTACCAGAATATTAAAAATATCGTTAAACCAAAGGACAAAGTAAATGGTAATGAAACATTTATGTGACATAATATGAAGTTTTTTGAAGTTGAAATCGTTTGGACTATTATTACCGTATTCGACTATTATATTATCTAACTGAAGAACAGAATAAGAAAAAACGTTTCAATTTGATGATGAAGACTGCCTTTTATTTTATACTTGAGTTTTTCGCCTTTGTTCCTTCACCAAAAATCATTTTTTCACCGACTGACAGACGTAAAGTTATCTGATGACAACATTCTGTTGACTTGAGCAGGAGGGGAACTAAAGACCTATCTAAGAATGTGGCCGAATTCGTTGTAGAAATTAGAAGTACATTTTACGACTATTTTGTTTTTTAACAATCTACCTGTTGTATTCGTTTCGATTAAACAAGCTACAGAGCAAAACGGATAGAAATGAATCAGAACTGGTAACAATTGGGAAGTTGATTTGTATAGCCATCTGATATAACTTCCAGATACTGCAGGAAACATCAAGTATAATGTTGATCAGAAAGAGAAATTGAATACCGTAAGCAGTGATATTGGGATCGCTGCAAAACCAACCAAAGTGGACAAAAGTGTGAAATACGAAGTTTCACAGAAGGCTTGCGAGCAAAATTCGTCTGGGGCAATAAATTCCCCATCCGTCAATGCATCTCAGGCCTCTCATACATCTCTACCAAGAGCAATCCGAGGATTAGGCATGAGAGAGAACAGAAAAGAGAATATGGGTGATAAAAAGGCTAAAGGTAAAAAGGAGAAACTTACTGATGAACAAGTCTGGTCGTCGAAACAAAATAATTCTAGTAAAAGCTGGGGTCACGACGATAGATTCGAGAGAGATTATGAACAAGACAGGTCTAGCGCCCGTTTAGCAAATAGTAACACCAATAATTCTCAATTCTCAGATTAATCAAATATAATACATACGCAAGCGATAAGTCGGCGATTTGAATATTAAGAATACCTTTTTTAAAATCAGTGATAATGATTGCACATATTATTATGCAGCGCAACGTTTTTATATCAATGTTTTATCGTGGATTGTAATTTTATTTTTAGCAAATTTTTTTAAGCTATCTCAATATTTACCTATTATCAATGATAGTAAGTGGTCTATTCACTTGAGCCTTGAGCAGTTTCCAATTGCTTCCGTGATTCGACAGCCCTGTATAATCAGACATCGGAATTCTGGCATCTCTGTTTCTCTTACCGAATGTAATGGTTTATGAATTTCAATAAAATCCGCATACCTATCACCAATTATTTGTTAGTGGTGAATTTTCAACAAGTGTTTGCTCTAGGAGTAATTCTCCAACTTTTGATACGGGCACAATGGATCTACCGACTCCCTTGAATAAAATTGAAAAAAATGACGCGATTTTTCTCTGTACTCAATCTCCTCAGAGAATTTTTAATTGCTGTACGTAAGGTTGTATATGTCCATGAAATTAAGTTGATCTAGAAAATATACTGGTAGTTTGATTACAGTACAGTAGAGATTGTATTCACATTTTGGCTGTACAACAATTGAGCACTACAGTATAATATAGTACGTAACAATTCGTACACTATGTTCTATAGATAATATATGACAAATCGGTTACATCCAATATTTGGTGTGCTTACTCCAAAAATGGAAGTCTAATACCGAATCTTGCTGGCGGGCGTTCAACATCCTCTGGTAAGCGGGGCGGAGTATCAGAATAAACTACTTTAGGTTCTGGTAGTGGTTTGGGCCTGGGAGAATCATGGACTTTAACTTCGCAGAAATATCCATATCCTGGACGCTCCAGATTTAAATTGTCTAGGACACATTTATCATAAACAGCCTGCGTCATTCGGCAGCTAGAATGAAATTATTTTTTATTTATTCGAATCAAATTAATATCATATCCTCAATACCAAGAAAGAGAGGTTCAACAATTTACCGATTAAATGCCATATCTCCACCGGTCTTGTCCAGGCAGTTCGAATACTGAGAGAATTCATCGTAGCAGGTTTTCTTGATTTTGCGAAAAAATTCGAGGGCGCACGCCGTCACTGCCTTTCCTTCATTCAAACAGAGTCGAGGGTCATCTAATTCTTGTCGACATAGCATAAATTCCTGCATAAGAGAGTGGTTCATTTAATATTAGCATTTTCTTTATTTCTTTCGCTTTATCCATATTATTCTCCTGTTTCGGTGCTCGAAAACATTACATAATAATCTAGTGACATTGGGTTAAAGTCATGTTAGTCTTCTGAGAGATTGTTGGGCTGTCTTTGGATGGGGAAATTTTCGAGCATCGCAGGGTAACGTGTAGCGTGCTAATTGGAATTTAAAATGATGTACATTATTTTGATTCTCGCAATATTTGCCCATATGAAAAGCTGCAGCGCGTAGAGCTGGGGTACCAACGTTAACCTCTTGGACGGTTAGTTGGTCGTCCTCGGGGAGGAAAGTTGCATTAGTGATAACCATTTTGTCGCGGTATCACCAGACTTCTGCAATTTATTTTTTAGTATCCTCGTTCAGAAATTAAAGTTCTCGCAACAACCGGAATGTCGCAGATTTTCCACCTCGAGCAGCCTGCCACTTGCAGTATCTGCAAGCGCAACACGAGCCGACAACCCGAGCAAGGCCTGAACGCCACGGATACCAACCTAAAACTTCTTTATTCTGGGGACTGCGTTCAACCATACCCTGTTGAAGCTAACTTTATTCTGTTGTAGAATTTAAATAGTTAGTCTGCCAGCTGTTAGTTAGCCAAGGCCCTGATTGACCGCGGCGATCAGCCACAGCTAATCATCACTTTTTTCTTCTGTGTCTTCACGGCTCTTGGGTTTTACCGTTCAAACAGAATAAAGTTAGCTCAAACAGGGTATGGTTGAACGCAGTCCCAGAATAAAGAAGTTTTAGGTTGGTATCCGTGGCGTTCACCTTCCTCGAAAAGGAATTGGAAATAATGAAGATAATCAGATATGTAAATATCATAATTGTGTACATACATACATACAACTGATGTATGGTTGCTGGGCAAACAAGGCTAGGATCGTTTATTAGTAAAAGAATTAAGCCGAAGTGTACTGCGTCGGAATACCTACATATAGCAGACGATATCAAAACTAGAGATCAGTGGGCTAAACGCAACATAACATGACATGTATCATTATGAGCTGAGCAACTGTCAGGTCAACTCCATACTTTGACGGTCCGAATAGACCATATCAAATGACTTTTCCCCGCGGTATTTAAGAAGCGGTAGAATTCTTTCTGTATTTATTTATTATACTTTGCTCTCCTTTTCAAAAACAAAATGATTGCCCAGTCATTTGTTACATCTCATATTTTCTAATCAGTTGTCCTGTATCCGCAAAGATTTGCTTATCAGTTCATTTCTGTTCCTAACAATTAAATGATCAAGGTTACATAAAATGTAATTCTGAATCTCGTTTTTATTCAGAAACAAGCTGGCTAACGAGCCATCAATTACCTCTCACAATGAATCAAAATTACTGATAAATATTAGGGCTATTTGTCATGGTATATTGAATTTTTAATTCCAGAGTTCTTGCATAAAAATAATTAGATGTACTGAGGAGGTTATTCTGTGTTTAATGCGCTAATAATTATTTCACTTTTATAAATTACAGTCAAGACAGAGGCTGAGTCTTTGAACTGCAATATTTGAATTATTGTTTACGTGATACGAGAAGAAAAATCAAAAACTGACGAACTCGTAGATTGAAAGAGATAATAACAGTAAAGCAAAGAAATTGCTCTTATAATATGTCTTATACGGAATTAGAATACGGCTACCAGGTAAGTCGACATTGGGATTATGTAGTTATACTAATCGCTTTATTAATATCGACAAATGTTCGACTACTGCATTGACCAACTTGACTTCGTGCGCAAACTATAAAATCAAAATAATTGGTGATTATTTAGAAGTGGCTTCGATAGGGAAGTGATACGACTTTGGGTAGTATAGATAACAGCGTGACAAGGTCATTTCATAACAGGCAAAGTTCAAGACTTCTCTGTATCCAACTATTAATCTCTTGCTAACTACCGAGCCGCGAGCAATGAAATGGCTTCTTTCCTATCCATTTCTTAGTCCACTTTTTATTATAATCATTAATACGTTTTGGCTGCTTATTATTGTTTTGTCGAATAATTACCGTAAATTGTTCTTGTAAATTCACCCCTCAATATCTTGTCTTGTGCATTTTATGCTCTGACACCGTCGTAGTATATATATTTATGACAATATTTACCTGGAGAGCAGGAGGCCACTGCTTTGTTTAATAGGAATTTTCTGCGATAGTCTCAACGCGTATAAATAATAACACGTTTATCATTACTTCTTAGTAACATAAGGTTCTGGTTTCTTGGATCTGAATTAATTCGACGACCCATACAGAAAGTAAAATCCTGGTTTTTTCCATTCATTGTACGTGTATCTGGACACATGGATTATTTTTACAATAATTTTAGACACTCTACTAGCCATGCAGAGCTGTGGAATCAATGAAATGACTAAATGTTACCTCATACTTATTTCGTGTTGTACGTACAGGATCTCAAGAATTCGACGAGACCAGTCTTCTACGTAGGGGATATTAGTCCAGGGCAACCCTCTCTTATTGGTCAATCCGCATCTTCGATCTACCATTCGTCGGTACGAGTGAGTTAACATTGTAATAATTCAATGAGTCGTCTTGTTCTTGTTCTTCTTCTACTACCACTACTACTACTACTTCTACTTACACTTCTACTTCTTCCTTTTTTTTTATCCTTATACATACATGCATAGATGGCCTAGGCAAATATTATTAATTTATTCTTGGATCGTCCAATTCCCCAACTGTGGTGTAATTTTCTGTTTTGAGACTGATTTTATACTATAATCAAAGAATCGAGCGCTGCTCTAGTTCTAAGCAAAGCATAGTGAAATTATTATTATCAAATTATACTTCTGCAACTTTGAGGCCAATATTTGTGTTTGTAATCTGTATACCGAAGGCGTAAATTTTTCCATATCCTAATCTTAAGGCTTACGATTGTCTGATCTTAAAATTAGAGCGCAGTAAAAGCAGTATTGTTCTTCAGATACATAGTGTCAAAAGTAAAAAACTTATGTATTCCGTAGAAAAAAGCGTGAATTAAAGAATATCAAATTAGTTAAGATTTTTTTGTATATCTGAAACTATACAAGTGCTCATCAGGAGATCCAGAAACCAGAAACATACAGTCTTAATAAGCTTGTAAAAATTTATTTTTCCGCAGCTTTTGAGTGATAACTTACATTGGTTTTTTTTACCCTTTAATTAACGTCATGAGACTGTGAGTCTATTATTTTGTCAATTTCACTTTGTTTATTGCAAATTACTCTTTTGTTAGCCTGGCCAAGTTCCAGGAAACATCTCTGAGGCACATGCGGATTAAATTGTTCTCTAGTCGCATTTCTACTTTTCCGTTAATTCGGCAGATCAATATTATTTTTATCCACTGTCTAATAGAAGTATATTGAATATTGACTTTGATAAAACCAGTTTTGTGTTCCAACGTTGAGTAATTATCATCGGTTTATACACAACTATGATGGATCCGTTTTTGATGTTTCCATTTGAGGGTACGGATGATTTAGACGAATGCTGTTACTGTGACTATTGTCTTGTAAGTAAAGTAAGAGAGTCGAATTTTTTCCATATCGTTCGTCTAATATCGTTTGATCAGTTAGGTCCCGAATGAAAATGAAAAATCCAAGATCTAATGTCTAACAATTCAAAAACGCGAGCGGCTAATTATCCCAAAAGAAAGAGTGATCAAGAATCCTGTTTCCTATCCTGTATAAGATCCTACTGGGTGAGCAATTGCGTTTAACTAAAAAAAAAAAACCACTCCGAAAACCTGTAATCCCCTATCATATCAATTACAACTATTATCAAAGGTCAAAGAATGATATTATTGGGTAGGATCACGTCTCTTGTCATATTCCCTTTGCTCACTCATGCACCAATCATCTTACTAATGTCATTTGAGTTCTGCAGGGTGAACTGCCAAAAGGATGCCTGAGCGAAGACGGAGGTATGGGAAGCACAACTTCTCTGGATGGCGAAGGAAAGCAGGTCTTAGTTGGCGTCTGTGCAATGGCAAAAAAGTCCCAGAGTAAACCAATGAAAGAAATCTTAACTCGTTTGGAGGAATTTGAATATTTAAAAATTATTGTTTTTCCCGAAGAAGTTATACTAAAGGTAGAGGGAATAATTAAAAATCTGGATCATCCAAATGGCGCCACAATTCTTCTGTTGATGCAGATTTTTGACAAAGTACTATATGCTTTGTGCCATTTACAGGAACCAGTTGAAGATTGGCCGATAGTTGATTGCCTGATAAGTTTCCACAGCAAAGGATTCCCTCTGGATAAGGCCATACAGTACGCGAGCCTCCGCAATCCGTTTATTATTAACAATCTGCGTATGCAATATGACATTCAGGTAAGTTCAGTAAGTTTCTACTACGTTTGTATTAGTTTATTAAATGTAATGTCAATACTTCTACGCCGAGCCTGAGAATACATGGTATGCTCAATTGAAAATAGTGCTGTAATTTTGGTTTCCAGGACCGGAGAAGGGTTTACGCAATACTGAATGGAGAAGGCATCGAAATTCCTCGATACGCGGTATTGGACAGAGACTCTGCGGATCCGAAGCGTAAGCTCTGCTACTTTCATTCCAATAAGTGTTTCTACAATAAAGTCAAGTGACGAACATTTAATTCCAGATCATGAATTGGTCGAATCCGAGGATCACGTAGAAGTGAACGGGATAACATTCAATAAGCCGTTTGTAGAGAAGCCAGTATCTGCTGAAGACCATAATATTTATATATATTATCCTACATCCGCGGGTGGTGGAAGCCAGAGATTATTTAGAAAGGTAAGTCAGACGCTAAGATCGAGGGTTTTTGAAAAGATTACTTGAACACAGAAAAAGGCTAAGCATATGTAATTATTTGACGAGTGAATCTCCTGCCCGTTGATCCCAAATAGATCCGATTATATATTGCTGTACAGATTGGGAGCCGCAGCAGCGTTTACTCGCCTGAATCTCGAGTGCGCAAAACCGGATCGTATATCTATGAGGATTTCATGCCAACTGACGGTACTGACGTTAAAGTATATACAGTTGGGCCTGACTATGCGCATGCAGAGGCGAGAAAAAGCCCAGCTCTGGATGGCAAAGTGGAAAGAGATTCTGAGGGGAAGGAAATACGATATCCCGTGATTTTGAGTAACGCTGAAAAGCTTATAAGCAGAAAAGTCTGCCTTGCCTTTAAACAAACTGTTTGTGGGTTCGATTTACTCAGGTAAATACACCCTTTTGCGGTAAACTTTTCTAAATTATTATGAAACGGCTTATTACTGTTTCAACGTCTCTTCTTTTCATCGAGACTGAAACAAATCAATATATTGTAAAGTTATGCCTGTTTCAGAGCAAATGGTCAGTCGTTTGTTTGCGACGTTAATGGATTTAGTTTTGTTAAAAATTCTAATAAATATTATGATGACTGTGCGAAAATTCTGGGCAACATGATTCTCAGGGAATTAGCTCCTACTCTCCACATTCCTTGGAGCGTTCCCTTTCAATTAGACGATCCACCCATCGTACCCACCACGTTCGGGAAAATGCAAGTCTTAAATACTCTATGCAATCTCTTGTTCCAGTTATGATATATAAATAAATAGAATATGAATCGACGAACGCTCTTCTTTTCAGGATGGAATTGAGATGTGTTGTTGCCGTTATTAGACACGGCGATAGAACTCCGAAGCAAAAAATGAAAGTTGAAGTTCGCCACCCCAAGTGAGTCTACTGTTTATTTCTTCTGTATTCCTTTATTTGTTTATCACTTTTTAATTTTCACTGTCTTGCAGCTTGTTCAAAATTTGCTTAAAAATTTCTGTACAATTATTTTCCAACAGATTCTTCGAGATTTTTGCTAAGTACGACGGATACAAGCACGGCCATGTTAAGCTTAAACGACCGAAACAGCTGCAGGAAATTTTGGACACTGCACGTAGTTTGTTGACGGAGATTCAGCACCGTGCAGCTGGTCCAGAGTTGGAGGAGAAGCAGGGAAAACTGGAACAGTTAAAAAGTGTTCTAGAAATGTGAGCGGACAAGGGACAAGATCTAATCTTTGATAGGCAGTTGTTGACCTACGTATTTGCTTTCACACAGGAAACATGCTGCTCTAAATTTAACAATATATTTTTATCCAGGTATGGACACTTTTCAGGAATTAATCGTAAGGTCCAGATGAAATACCAGCCCAAGGGCAGGCCTAGGGGCAGCTCCTCAGATGACGGTAAAACCAATAGTATGCATGTTTCATTATACAATTATTTATTTGAATTTAATCAATGCTCAAGTGTATAAGAGTAGTGTTTGCTTCCTGACGATGCATACTGAAGTACCGACGCTTTCCATCCTAACGACCTGTTTGAGTTTTCGAGATATCTGATCTCTCTAATAACATTGAGTATTAGCATTGTTCATGGTTCGCAGCACTGCAAATCAGCCCTGAAACATGAATATTTCGTTAAATTTAGACAGGTTCGGCGAACCTTCGTTGGTCCTGATCCTAAAATGGGGCGGAGAGTTGACACCAGCTGGACGAATCCAGGCCGAAGAACTCGGCCGCATATTTAGATGCATGTATCCGGGAGGTCAAGGTAGACACCTTAGTGGTTCGTATCTCTTGCTGCTATTATTTTTTGTACATCTTTAATAATATTTTCGTTTCACATGTTGCTCTCGAATAAATTTCACGAAAACTTTTGTATCTCACATCCAATTAACAATTGAATTCAAACTGTACAGGAGAATATGCTGGTGCACAAGGCCTGGGCTTGCTTCGACTACATTCCACCTTTCGTCACGACTTAAAAATCTACGCGAGCGACGAAGGCAGAGTTCAGATGACCGCTGCTGCTTTTGCTAAAGGCCTACTTGCTCTGGAGGGTGAATTAACTCCTATTTTAGTCCAAATGGTCAAGAGTGCCAATACCAATGGTCTTTTGGACAACGACTGCGACAGCAGTAAATATCAGAACATGTGAGTGAGCATAGTTTTACAGACCTCAGTTTTGAAACTTGATTTTTACAAATTTTTCAACTTCTACAGACAATGAGAATTCCTTGTTACGAACTGTTTCCAGGGTAAAAACCCGGCTTCACGAGCTACTGCAACAAGATAGAGAATTCACCCGCGAAGATCGAGAACAGATTAACCCAGGTAACGCCCTGAGCATTAACGCGGCAATGAACTTCGTCAAAAATCCCGTCAGGTGCTGTCAACACGTCCACATCCTCATACAAAAACTAATGGATATTGTCAGGATCAAGAAAGACGATCCCAAGACCAAAGGTGGGGTTGATAGTTAGTGGAGATCTCAAACTTGTTGTGTCTATCAATTGATGAAATATCGAATTTGATGAGAGGCTCACAAGGAAATTGTCGATTAAAATTCAGATTTTCAATGCCGTATCATAACATCTCATATTCCTTCTTACACCTAGACGCAATCTTGTACCACGGGGAAACGTGGGAGCTGATGGGCCGACGCTGGGGTAAAATTGAGAAAGATTTTTGCACGAAAAATAAGAGGTTCGACATATCGAAAATCCCTGATATCTATGACTGTATCAAATACGATCTTCAACACAACAATCACACGCTGCAGTTTGATCACGCGGAGGAGCTCTACATATATTCTAAGTATCTAGCGGACATTGTGATACCGCAGGTAATTAATTATTCATTCGTTGTAATATCTTTATTCACAGCTTATGGGTCGAAAATCGTGGAAAATCTTCTTCAAACGCAAACAATTGTATTTATTGATATGTTCCTTCATTTAGGAATACGGGTTGACTGTTCAAGAGAAACTTACCATAGGCCAAGGCATTTGCACACCTCTCTTGAAAAAGATTAGAGCAGATCTTCAGAGAAACATCGAAGAGACTGGCGAGGAAACTGTTAACAGACTAAATCCTAGGTATACATCAGATTTCTATTGGATTATCTTTTTTCTTTTGCATACAACGAATTTAAATCAGTAGATTTTTTATTTTCTTCCAAATAGAACTTCTCTCTTATCAACTTTGCGCCCGATTTTCAAAAGTCCGTAGCACTAAATGTTCAATTTATACAATTGCATTATCTATTTCAGATACTCGCACGGAGTTTCTAGCCCAGGAAGACACGTGCGAACGAGATTGTATTTCACAAGCGAAAGTCACGTACATTCGCTTCTTACTGTACTGAGATACGGAGGATTACTTGACGTAATTATTGAAGATCTGAGGATTTGCAACTAATAACACACCATTTTAAAACAATTTTTTACTCTTCTCTACGTCTCAATTCTAGGTGGTAAAGGATGAACAGTGGCGACGAGCGATGGAGTACGTCAGCATGGTATCAGAGCTGAATTATATGTCTCAGATTGTGGTCATGTTGTACGAAGATCCGACTAAGGATCCTAGCAGCGAAGAGCGTTTTCACGTCGAGCTTCACTTTAGTCCCGGTGTGAACTGCTGCGTTCAGAAAAATCTTCCACCCGGACCAGGATTCAGGCCTCACTCTCGCAACGAGAGTAGCCATAATCTCGTGAGTCTCAAATCCTCTTTGATTTGTTCAAAAGATGTCGCCTCGATTTTTTCGACCCTGCAGCGTTTTGCTATGATAAATGTCGCACGCAAATAGATTGTCACGCTCTAATTTCCTTCGTAAAGTCCGATAATTACTCAACAGGGTGAAGCAGGGTCAGGGGCGGAGGGCAGCTCGCAGTGTAGCACACGAATCGAAGAGGAAGACGCGGAATCGAGTATTCTAGAGGATAACACTACCAGCCCTGCATCACGATCGGTATTTATTGAACTAAAGATAACAGAGACAAATTCTAAGAAAAGTCTTGCCCTATCTATTGTTGATCTCTGAGCAATTTGCTATAAATTATCACATTACAGGACACGTCGCCAATGGAAACTGACGAGGCCAACCTCCCGGTAGACAGCGATAGCCCAAAGGCCAGCAGAGCTATAGACATGATGGACATAGATCCCATAATTGACGAACCTTTTGATAGCGGATTCTTGCAAAGTTCAGCACCAATTCCAATCAGGCAAGATTGAAAGCTGGTTGTTTAATTTTTCGCAGATTTTAGAGCAAGCAAATGTATTTTACAAAATGACCTCCCACACTCTCATAGTGCAAGAACAGTAGCTGGTCACGAAGCGGCCAGGCTAGGAAGCCAACTGGCAGCGAGTCAACGTCAACGACGGGAGCTGGAGGCCGCAGGTATAAATGAACCGAGAGCCAGAAGCTATGACCATCAAAGGCAGGACAAACCCATTAAAAGTGAGTACAGAACTCGTTCATTCCGCCAATATTGGCCTTTCAGCGGCCCTTGTCTTCTCCGCGTACCGAGCTCAATGAATTGGCAGAAACATCCGCCCTCACCTAAGCCATTGCAGATGGATTAAAGAAACATTGTGCATCAAATTTCGTAATAATGAAATAGATATATCGTTTTGGAAGATAGGTTGTATCGCTATAAGACTTTGCAGCAGCCCCAGATGTCAGGCATACAGAGAGTTTCGGAGATTAGCTCAACTTAAGCGCGATTACTAACTATGACTGCGGTACCTATCACCGAGAATTCATCATTTTGATCTCTATAAATTATAATTACGCAATCTCATCTACAATTGAGTGATGTTTAGGCATTGCACTGTGATGTAACAAATGCGTTTCTTTCATAGCTGCTGAGAAAGTGCAGTATCAAAGCTTGGACGCGGTCAATAAGGAAGGTATGTAGTTCACTTTATGTAATCGTATCATAAAGTTGATGGATACAGAGATCTACCAATTGCTTATTCAATCCGTTATTCAGTAGATCGTAACGTATTGGTTAATAACTCGTATCGACAAACATTTTATATATTATTTCAAAGATTTTATAGCTTACATAAATGTGTAAATTGAGCCGAAATATTCTATCTGAATATTTTCTCTAGTTTGAATGGTGCTTCGACCTTCGAATATATTTTAAACAAGTTGGAAAAGCCGATTTTTTTTATCTCGGATCTTAAATCATTGAAAGAAATATAAGTGCAGCAAATGAATAGTGTTATTTAGGTGAGATAATGAACCACTATGTCCAACACTCGATAATAGAACAGCTCACTATCTGCTTATTGACTGCTCTCCTACTAGATGCCTTCATATGACTTAATGTCTCGTACGCTGTAGGGTATTGTGCAGGTTCGTTCGGTAGTACCACGAAATTGAACATCCATTGTATGAAGCGAAGTTACGAATCTGTAAAAATTTATTTCTGTTCATTATTACTCATAAAATACTTTCCATTTCTCAAGTACATACTTAAAATTTTTGCAACCATCTTCAACCTTTCTACATACACCGCTGTGCTCTATCCTTAAATTATTTTATAATTTGCTTTTGATCAAGCCCCTTTCTTTAGTATGTTATCTTCCTCTTATTATTAATGAATTATTATTTTATTCTTTCTTTCTCTCTCTGAATGCCAGCAGCTTTGAGCTCTAATTTATTTTGCCAGATTATTGAAACGAGGTAAGAACCAATTTCTATGCGTTTCTTTTAGCCAACACGCCACACATATTCCTTGATTTTTCTTTAAATACTCTATGTATCAAATAAAAACAATGGAAAACTAGGCAAGAAGCTTTTGGCTTCATGAATTAATTCAACAATCATAATAGAATAATTGCGAATTAATCATTCGAGAAACATGCGACTGTTGATCAGTATCGGCATTGTATTTGTAATTCTTGCTAATACAATAAGACCATTCTATACGTTCAGTCCTACGAGGAAAAGCAGTTGCAATGAATTTTTCTCTGATTTGGAATAACACCTTCTTTGGTTATTGAATTTGAAAATTTGTTCAATGTAAGTTCAAGCTGACTCTAGGAGCGAAAGAATAATCTTTGCCACGGGATCTTTGGTGGTGGGTTTTTAATAGAATATTTTGTTTCTCTTTTCACCCTTCCCTTGCCTTTTCCTCTATTCTATCACACGATTTGTTTCAACTAATTGTCTTTGTCATGTTGTCACTGCTTTATAACATATAACTTACAACCAGCCAAGTGTTTCTCTTCGTTGAAGCACAGCGCTGGAGAAAATGTCGCAACTCGTTGTGAATACATTAATTTAACAAAGGTTCAGAAGTCGTTGGTTCGCCCATTTACTCTGGCACACTCTATCAGCTCACCTGAAATGCCTGTAACAATGGTTTTCAATTCCGATTCATCCCCGAGCCCTTTGGTAACTTTTCACCGTATCCCTCTCGCCTCTCCTGGCACAGTCTGTCCCGTCCTGCACGAGACAAGTACTCCGCACACCATTTCTAAGCCACAATTATCAATCCAATCTAAGAAGTATGGCAGATCATACACCGAGGCAACTTTGTCTAACGTTAAAGTCTGCGGTGAGTTTACTGATATTAGTCCGCCCTTTAAAACATTCTCAAAAAGAAATCAACTCTTCATAGAATCGTTGCAGAATCATTCTCGGCCACTCTAACTGTACATTGGATGTACACATTGTGATTAATCATTGAGCAACTATTATTGTGCAAATAACAAATTGTTTATAATTTGCAAGGAATTTCGTATCAACCAATATCATCATGTAGCTTTCTTTATTTTCATTTCAAATAAGTCCTTATGGTACACGAGATCCAGGCAAAGAATACAATCTGAAATTCAATACCTTACATTTCCAAATCTACTCATGTAATTGATATTGCCTGTATGACGTGTGTCAAAAAAAGGTTTCTCCTCTTCCGAGGGTAACTGTGAATGATATAGCATTGGAATTGTAATTCTAAAGAGTACGCTTTAGTGAATTACTCAGGACAATCCACGTCTGTAGTACATTTAATACATTTAATACATTTAATACATTTATCCCATTACAATCAAACCATTTATCAGATGGTCCCCAAAAGTCCACTGCCAAGCTTCGGCACACCTTTATTCGCTCCTCAAACTTTCTTCCCAGCACACTACCTATTGTCATTCAACCTTACCCTACCTGCACAGCAAGGCGCTATCGCCACAGCGTCTCTGGACAGATGACCTACTTCAAGATGCTTGGATACAACGTCAGCAAGAAACTCACTGGATCCACAAACAGTCTATTCAGTACAGCCGTTATTAGCGGATCATCCAGCGCCCCGGATCTCAAGGATATGGTTCCTCAGCACGCGTCTGCTGTGGCCGGTAAATACTACCATTGATAAATCTGAATAGCAAACGATGTGATTAAACGGTATTACACGCAAGGGCAAAATTAACGGCGTACTCGGTATTCTGCGAAGAAATGCCCATGCAAAATGCTGTCACTCAACGAAACAGTGATTTTTTTCGACTATTTTTATTTAGTTAGAGCATTTTGAATAGGGGTATTTTTTCGCGGAGTACCGAGTTCGCCGGTAATTTTGCCCTTGAGTGCAGATTGCAGATGAATTATACTTTCGGGTTTTGTGAGGATATCCTGTTTTCCAAATTGAACTATTCTTTTTTATCACAGCTATAGACGGGTTTGGAGGAGTTCCACCAATCAGGCCATTGGAAACACTGCACAACGCTTTGTCCCTGAGACAATTGGACTCATTTTTAGACATGATGACCAGCCTGTCTTTCTTTCGTACTCCAGCTTCGTCTCCACCAAAGTTTCCATCTCCGGGCGGATCAGTTCACGGATCATTTCTTCAAAATCTTAGCATAGGTGGCATAAGCCGCGAATATCATTCGTCCGATAATGAAGCCATTAGGTAATATCGAAGCTGACGCGCGGAGAGGCGCAGAGAAATAATCATACCCATTGATTTATAAGACAATGTTGAGTTTATAACAAAAGTAACGCTGTTCTTGCTACATGACTAATACATTCAATTTTCATACATTCCGTAGCAAGAAGACAGCTAGTGAGAATTATGCATATATATATATAATGTTCAATTTTTATCAGGTGCATAACATCAACTCCAATTCAATACAAATTACCAAACGAATCTGATTCTAGAAATCAACTTTCACCAACCAGCCCGAACAGTGAGTTTCTTCAAAGCTATCTCATCGTTCAGATCTGAACATTAACAATGTTCCAAATCCTTTATCGGCACATTTCCGAAATTTTGTTGCCTTGTCTTTTACAGGTGCAGGGTGGAGTAGTGGAGCACCGTCTTTTCTCTCTTCTGAGCCTTCGTCGCCTGCCCCAACTTCAGCGGGAGAGTGCAGCATGTCTACTAGCCTTGGAAGCAACGACGGGTAAACTGTCTTAACGAATTTGGAAGAATAATTTCTGAAAGCTCTTACTTTAGTGTTTTACGGCGTTCAGGATCATTACACGCTTGTCATCTTAAAATGACTTAGTTAATTTCTTTCTATTCACAGAATGCACATGTTCAACGTGGCGCACGAATTTTCCAAGACATCAGATTTTAATCTTGACCTGAACAACATCCGTATGGGAATAGATCAGGGATGCAGAGAAAGTCGGGGCAGTATATCGTTCACAGATTACTACAGTAACGAGGACGGCCAGATTCTCAGGATTTGCAAAGAAGATAAGTGCAAGGTGCTCAAAAAGCCTACACGTGTCGAAGACTCAACGCTCATCGATAACATCGACGAGGATGAGGACCATACTTTGACACTGAGGCAGAGCGAGGAACAGAAAAAACAGGATATCAAATTTATATTTGAACCACAAGAGAATCCCAATCCGGTTCAGTCGAGTTGTGGCTATAAAAAAATTGGGAGGTGAGCAAGCATACAAATGTTAATGCAATTTACGTATCAATATGTTTTAATGACGTAACATTTTTATTTTTCTCGACCTGTTTTGAAATGGGATAGCGGCTTTGTGGCTTCATGGTATAATTCAATTATTTCACATCTTAGTCGACATACAATTCAAATAGATTAATGATATTTATAGATCATTGACATTGATACCAGATATACACTCAAGGGCAAAATTACCGGCGCACTTGGTACTCCGCAAAAAAATGCCCATAATATTGGAAACAGTCTTGAAACTACTTGACTTATTGATTCTCATGCTTTAGATTCCGAGTCGAAAGTATGGAAATATCGGACGAGGACGTGAGAATGAAAGAGAATGTCTCCGCGAGCACAAGTGGTTCTAGTAATGTGACAAAGTGTACAGCAACGAAAGTGACAGATGGCGACGGTGGAACAAAAGGATTGAGACGGGTGCCCCGTCAAAACAGCGATGTTGATCCGAATCCTGAGCGTTATTTTTCAAAGCTCCGGGATCTTTCTCCTTCAAATGCCGAACCTGATTCGGATGACCCCAGCTCTTCTTTGACAGCAAGAGAATCTGCTATGAAAGACAATAGTAATGACCAAGAAAAGTTGAAGATAAATGTTGAAGAGCCAATTCCCATCGCTGGGTCTAGGCTGAATAAATCGCCGGAACCTTTACTTACGCTTGCAAGCTGTCTTAACGATAATACGAATATAACAGTTGGTTTTGACGTTGAAAATGAAAAGGCAGGATAAGATATAAATATTCATGATGATGCTTTTTACTGTCTAAAGAATTGATGCGACTCAGGAAATTCTTTTAGTATTCTTTATTGTTTGCTATGTTTACTTTTCGCGATAATTATAGATAGATCGAAGTGAAACAATTCTGTCGAAGCTGTAGCCACCATTCGTTACGCTGAATGTTTATTCGTTGCACGTTTGTGCAACAGCGTTATGTAGATAGGAGTGAACAATTAAATTCCTTCTTAAAAGAAATTTCCCTCGAGTTTGCGTACAATTTATTAATCGTTCTAGAGAATTTCAACTATACAAACCCTAGGAACAGAATAAATAACATGTAACGAGCTGAAGGTGTACATCGAATCCTATAACTTGTAAACTTTCCTTGTTTCTGAAATATTGAAGTCGTCTTAAATTAGATATAATCACAATCTATGGGCTCGTAGGCGCTGTATGCCTAATATTTAAATTATTTCTGGGACTCGGGTTGAATAAAAATTTCAAGTTAATTCATATACATAGAATGTTTATTGAGCAGTTGACTACAAGAAAGAGATAACAATGGATCTTAAAAATATGTATAGATTTGTATTATTAGAGTATGTATGTATTCACGTATGTATGTACGTACGTATGTATGTATGTATGTATGTATCTATGTATCTATCTACCTATGTATGTATATGTATGCTAATCTGCAATTTATCTTTAATTTACGCTTAATAATTATTTACTTAAATAGATAATACTGTACAATATGAATCGTTAGAAAAATTTTATGTTCTGATTTTTTACAAGATTTTATCGGCCACAATCTTCCGTATCTAGAAAACACTTCGTCTGTAATTCAAAACTAGTATAATTTGCCCTGTTAAGTATTTCTCTTTTTTTGTTTGGTAATTTTCTGTATACAGCATACACAGTGTTTTTCATCGAAATATAAATAGCACTCGAGGACAGATAGACGTTGTTAGAAGTTGAAAAAAGATATATAGAAATTGAGTGCAGTGAGATGTTATTAAAAGTAGACAGAAATGATGTTTACTCCGTTAAAATCTACGCTGCTGCTTAGTTATGTATTCATCGCTGTTCGTAATGCAATTGCAATTATTCCGCCAAAAGCCAATTATCAAAGCACAATGCAAGATAGACAAATTTTTTTGTTAATAACGTACGTATATACGTATTATGTATACATGTAAGTATCATTTAGAATTAGAATCTTATATTTATGCATAATCAGATCGGCTGTATTGTAAATTCGGTTCTGTAATATAAAGAATAAAGCAAGATACACGGATAGACATGAGTATTGCAACTTAATATTATTAACGGCATAGTGGTAACTGCTCGTTTTCAAATTCCCGCGTTTTAACTTTAAAAATTCACTGATAATCTGCTTCGTGATCAGTTTGTAAACATGAACGTGAGAAAGGCTAGTCGTTTGGCTTGGTTCACCACACAAAGTGGCAGAAGGTTTTCTCTGGCCTGCGTGGTTACAGCCGGCGTTGGTGCGGCCACCGTCAACCTATTGCCGCACACGTTGTTACTAAATAAATACAGAGAACTCTTTCAGATGTACCGGTACGTGAGTTTCAGAGGTTAGGGTAAGACGACGTTTGCTTTCTCTTTATTGAAACGATGATGATTGATTGATTGAAAATTTCAGGAAATCCACGCCAATCCGAGTCCCTTCTAAAATAAAAAAACAATTTAACGATGTTCTGGACGATTTGAAGGTACCACGGCAAATCCAGGTCCGCTTGAAGCCGTTCATGGTAAACGGCTTTGAGGTATTTCACGCAGGGACGACTAACATGTCTTCCGGAGCTGTGGTAGGTGTGCCCATAAATTTTAGCCACGAGGAAGTCAAGGATATCGACCAGTCGACATTATTGGTTCAAAGCAGGCACGTGGACTGGAGTCAACCAGACGCGCAAAATTTACTTTCTGCCTTAATACTCTCGGATGATGCAAGGAAGTTCGCTATGGGCAGAGAAATTGTCAGATGCCAAACTATGGAGCCCCTACTGAATAGCGTCTATCCAATAACTTGTACAGCGATGGCTTATATTATCGGTAGCAGAGCTAACAGCGTGCTCAATGGTCTAGCTCGCCCTTTGTCATTCAGAATTATTTTGTACATGTTGACGGGTCTCTTTACCCTCGGTAACTGGATTCTTTTGAAAGACATTACTACTGTTCATTACGAGACAGAATGTGACAAAGAAATGAGCAAGTTGGGGAGAGATTACATTAGAGGTGGTCAAGAATTTTACAATAAGATTTTGCAGCGTAATGTTGCACTAAGAAATTTGATGGGAGCCGAAGGGGTCAAATTATATTCTGCTACCGGTAACGATCAATTTCTAATCAGGCATAAACGAGTACCAATTATTCATAGGAAGTTATATTTCGACGAGCAGATGGAAAGTCTTAATTGAAGGGAGGTGGCTCAGGTAGTTGAGTTATAATTGTAGTCTCTCATCAATTTGTTGTTTTTCAAGTTTTAATAAATAATACAATTGTTTCTAGTTGAAGAAAATTCTTTATAAAATACATTATCTGTTTCTATAACATCATAGTTTGATCTTTTCGATACCTACGCTTTACATTTGTTCCTTTCAAAACTATACATTGGGTAGTAATATTTAATATCTGAATCTCACAATTGATTACGTAAGTTATTTGTACAAAGCTTCACGTTACAGCCACATAGTATATTTATGATTACATTATTTTAAATAATTCATCAATATTTGATTTAATTAAAACTTTTTTACTTAAGATTACTGGTAATATTAGCACTGTATACTATTATCCTTTAATTTTTCTCTGTTATTAACAACTAAATGAATGTTTAAAGTTGATATTACCAACACAGCGAGTCGTTGCGAAAAGGATTACGCTAATTCACCTAGCTGTAGATTCGTTGAAATTACTTCTTAAAATATAGTTGTTAAATAAATAATGACACTACACACGTCTTCTCACAGACAATTACTCGTTAGTCATCGATGTACTCATTTTGTTCATCCTACGTTATAACAGACCAATGGAGCCGAGCTGAAACAAAAACGTGGAAAAAGTTTTACTTTCAAGTTTCAGTTTTACAAGCAAGAATGCCGGAGCTTTTCTTTTACACCTCTTTGGAAAATTGGCGCTCTGGTTAATACCTACCAACGTTAATTTGTCCTCTTCTTTTTTAAGTACTTTTGAGGTCTGTTCCTGATCGAATTTTACCACGGCCGATATCACTCTAGTGAGAACCAGGGTTTCCTTTCCCATCATGTACTCGAACAAAATATTTCGGAGGTATTCGATTTCTGTCGATCCCTCCAAGCTCTCGCTTCGTATCCTTAGAAGCTTGCGAAGTTCTGAGAGTTCGCGTTTCTGCAATATTATAGTCTGTTGGAGAGAGTGGAGAGATCCAGTGTTGGATTGGATTGTAGCCATCGCAACACGAGACGTACTTTCCAGCTCCTGCGACAGATAATAAATTGAATTATCCTGGTGTCTTCTCATTATTTGTTCGTATATTTATTTATGCCAAATAAATATTCAGGAGTTATATGCTAAAACTGTAGGATAAGGACATTTGAAATTTTTGTTTATCTTTATCAATGTACTATGCATCGTTGATGACGATAATTTTTAGTAATAGTGAAGACATAAATTCATAATCGTTGTCTTTCACTTTGGGACTGAATAGTTAGTGGTGAAAATAATAGTTAAATAAATGATATGTACCCCTGAAGAAGTATCACTGTTATCGGCAGCCTGAAAAGAAACGAAACAGAGTAAATAAAGGATAAAATGGATGCGATACACAAATAAAACAAACAAACTAATATCGGAAATGAAAACATTTTTCAGCTCTTCCCAAAGGTACGGTGCCCTCTACAAAACCTGTGCTAATTGGGGGCGGAGTGGAACTGTTGAAATATTTTATTGTAAATGTTAATATTCACACCTTTCTTTCGTTCAACCATTCCTTTGTCAATTCATTCACTTCGTCCACGTGTTTAGTCTCAAGCTGATCGGTTCTTTGCTTCAAAACAGTTTTCCAGTTTTGCTCAATTTCCTGTAGCTCGTTAGAGTGCTCCTTCTTGACTTGGGCAATTGCTTCAGTGAGTTCTTCAATTTGGTCCTTATAAGCTTGGATCGTCTCCTTGTTGTCCAGAATTAAACTCTCTATTTGTTCAGATTTTGCTGTGAGCTCAATCTGGAAATCTTTCAGCTGCTCCTTGTACTGGTGAATCAAGTCAGATTCATAATTTTGTTGACGTTCTGTAAAATATAAGGAATTGATAATCAGTGGGAAATGAACCCTTTTCCAACAATCGCGAAGAATCTGTCGCTGGAAATTAGTTTGTTGTACTCACCAAAGCGTTTTTCCAATGCTGCCTGTATCTGGTCGTCCTTGTCATGTATTTGGGCTTGGAATTCTTTTACCAATTGTTTTATCCTCATGCTCTGTTCTTCTTCGTTCGTTTTTAACTTGTCTGTCAATATCTGGGTCTGATGTTTCAGTTCTTGATTCACAATTTCTATCTGCGAATCTTTAGTCTCGTATAGAATGACCGCCTCGTCTAATCGGGTGCGCAGTTCTTTATTATCATCCTGGAGACTGTTGTAACTTTGTAACAGAGCTTCGTCGGCATTTTTATTCTGGTTAATACTCATCAACTGTTCCCTCAAGGCTTTGTTGGCAGCTTCCAGTTGGTCAACTTCTTCTCTACGACCTATCAATTTGTTCTCGAAATCTTTGGTCGCTTTCTCCAGTTCAGTGATTATTCTTGCTTTATCCTCCAATGCTTTTGAATGGTCAGAATTGATTTTCACCAGCTGTTCTCTTACCTCTTCAATCATTATCTTTCCTGCATCAACTTCTTGCCTTTGCTCCACAAACTTATTCTCGAAATGTTTAGCTCTCTTCTCTAGTTCAGCAATTTCAGATGTTTTATCTTCCAAGGCTTTTGAGAGATTAGAATTTGATTTTGTCAATTGCTCTTCAAGCTCTTTGTTCGTGATTTTTAATGCGTTAATTTCTTGCGTATACTCTATGAGTTCATTTTCAAAGTCTTTGGCTGTCTTCTCTAATTCAGCAATTTTCCCTGTGTTACCTTCTAAGGTGTTCAAATGATTGGTAGTTATTTTCGACATTTGATCCTGTAGCTCTTTGTTAGTTACTTTCAACGCATCAACCTCGCGCCGATGGTCGACGATCTCACTTTTTAATACTTCAGTCGTCTTCTCTAATTCGGATATTGTTTTTGATTTATCTTCCAAAGTCTTCAATTGATCGGAATTTATTGCTTCAAATTCATTGACTAATTTTTTGTTCGAATTTTCTAACAGCTTCAATTCAGCTTCTTTTTGATTTATCACAACTTGCAGATCTTCGACTTGCAGAATCAAGTTTTCATTCTTTTGTCTCAAATCTTCTACCTCTGTCATAGTCTCGGCTTTCGATTTGTTCAAAATCTTTAATTCGTTACGCAATTCCGTATTTTTCGATTCGATGGTCTCCAACTTAGCGATATTGTCCTTCAATTTAGCCTCGCAGCATCCTAAAAAGTTGCACCTGCGCTCCAATTCTTTTATTACCTCAAGTAACTCCGAATTGTTAGCTTCTATTTCAGAGACTGTTTGTAATTTTGGCCGTAAAATCTCCACTTCTTTCTCTAATTTAATATTTGCTTGCTGTACATCCTCGAATTCTTTCAATTTTGTCTGCAACTCGGTAACTTCCGCAGATAATATTTGATTTCTCGTTTCAATGTCGTTCTTTACAGCAGCTTCTTCGCTTCCCTGTACTTGTAGAACATTAAGTGTTTCCTGTAGCTTGGTATTTGTATCCTTTGCAGCCCGAGCCTCGCCTGTGACATTTTCTAAATCTTGATTTATTTGCAAAATTCGTTGCTCTAGATTATATATCTTGTCTCTTTGCTCGTTATTTTCCTGATCCAATCTGTTTTGGGAAAGTTCTAATGTTGCATTCAATCTCGCCAAATTAGTTTGTTCCTCCATTAATTCTTTGTTGTTTCTCATAACTTCCACATTGCTTAATTTCAATTTGTCCCATGCAAGCTGCAGAGCTGCGTTATTATCCCTCAGACTGTGAATTTCATTGTTTTGAATCCTCAACTGTTCGATTTCTTGAATTAATTCTGCCCTGTCTTTTGTCAAAACTTCAATTTCGTTCATCTTGAAGTTCACAGATTCGTTTTTTATTTCCTCAGAAGACTCTAAATCCTTCAATATTTTTTCGTGTCTCAACTTTAGCTCCTCTAATTCCTGATTTTTCTTGTCAATAATGTTGTTTTTGCAGGCTTCTAGTTCGTTGAATTTATCAATCATTTTTTCTCTAACTTTAACAGTTTCCTCAAGCTGATTAAGAATTTCTGTTTCCTTTTTACGGAGGCACTCGATTTCCAAGCATTGCGTCTTGTACTTTTCATCCAATTCTGTCAGCTCCGAGGCCTGTTTTACAAACGCGTCGTTTGTCTCTTTAAACTCACAATTCCGAATCTCATATTTGTCGTTCAACTCTCGGAAATTAGTATTTTGCTCCGACAATTCTTTGTGCAATTTTTCCAACTGCAAGGTCTGTCCAGTAAATTTGCTCGTCAAACTCACGATCACATTTTCATACTCTGCACATTTTTGTGAGAAATTTTCTATACCTAGTTCTACATTTTTGGACTGCTCCAGCTTTAATGCTTCCGTATTATTCAGAGTCACGGCTAAGTCGTTCTTCAATCCAAGCAATTCCTGCTTCAATCTTGCGTTGTTCTGACTTAGCGCATCATAGTTATCCAATTTGTCCTTCAAATAGGAAACTTGGTTTGTGAAATGGTCATTATCATCGGCAATGTTATTACTCAACGGCAATTTTCCCTTCAATCCCTCCATTTCCGACTGCATTTTGTCTTGAGTTTCCTGTAACTCTGCGATGTCCCGTAGTTTGAAGTTCAGTTCATCAATTTCGGCGATAAGTTTGATATTTTTTAAGTTCATCTTATCAAATTCGTTAACCTTACTGATCATATGTTCCCTCTGCTCTGTCAGCTGCTCGCATTTTTTTCGGAGTGCGTTATTCTCGTTAATAATCGTCTTGAGCTCTACGCTCGACGCTTCATCATTAAAAGAAGACACATTTTCCTCTGGATCTGGTGATTCTTTTTCTACTGCATGCTCAGATTCAGCAGAAGGTTTAGCCGGTGCTTCAATCTGGAAATTTTTTTCTGCAGAATTAAGTATGGTTACCAATTTTTTATTCGTCAAGTCTATGATTGCTTCTTGCCTGGAATACTTTTCCTTTATTTCAGCTTTTACGGAGTTACAGTCTCGCCTAAGATTCCCTAAAACTTTTTTATACTCCAATATGTTTGCGATTAGGCATTCTTTCTCTCTCTTGGTTTGTTCCCAATCCATCGTCACCTCCCTCAGCATTTCCTTGAGATCGTTTATCGTAGATTTACAGGATTTCAGTTCTGTCTTTAATCCCAAAAGTTGAGCGCTTTTAATTTCGAGCTCGTCTCTCGATCTGCTGATCTCCTCATTCTTAATAATGCTTTCGTTTGCAGCTCCTTGTACAGGAGTCAGGCTCTCCTTCTTCTGTTTAATTTCTTCTTCACGTTTGGTCCTCGCTCCATCTTCGGTACCAAGAAACTTGTGCTTCACATCTTGCTGAATAAGTTTTATAGCCTCGGATTTATTCGTGAACATATCCTGGAGCTGTAATATTTTTTTATCAATCTCGATGCTGTGGTCGGTTATTACAACTTCAAACTGTTTGAATTCACGGTCGTATTTAACTACTGCTTCGGCAAGAATGTCTTTGTACTCCGTGACCTTTTTCAAGTCTTGTTGCAGCTGTTTATTCTGCTCTTCTTTCACCTCCAGTTCTCTATGTATGAATAATTTGTTTTCGGCTAACGAAAGGGCCGAATCTTCTTCACGTTTCTTAAACACGTCGACCTGTTCGTTTAGTGATAATAGCTCGTGCTTTGCTCTGTATATCTCACTTTCCAGCATCTCTGTTCGTTCTGTGGTACTATTTTTCAAAATATTCAAATCTCTTTCCAGTATATCTCGATTTTCCGTTAGCTGAGTGATTTTTTCCTTGCTTCTTTTCAAGGACTCGTTACATTTTGCCAGCAGTACTTCAAACTTCTTCACTTTTTCTTTCAGCACTGAATTCTCAGCAACCAAATTATCATTTACGTTCAAAGTTGCGTTTGTCGAATCAGTCAAATAATCGACGTTTTTCCCATTTTGCCCGTCAGATTCGAGGGTTGGCAACGTTTCCTCACTTGATCTGTTCACTTGCAACAGTTTTATCTGAAGAGAATAATAAACTGATTACATACTCTAGACTCCACCCTACAAAATGTGAATCTCATAAACTAGATAGAACATTCACAACCAAAGTACTTATACATGCCTTTGTTGTGAGAGTATCAATTAGATGATCTCTTTCTTCGATATCATTTCTCAGCGCTTCCTCCAAGTGTGCTTTGGCCTCCTGTTCAAGCTGGCACTGCTCCTTCAGATTGGCTATTCTCCTCAGCGCTTTATCCTGGGTTTCAACCAGGACCGATTTCATCTTTGTATTCTCTTTGTACAGCTCTCGATACACGGCACGATAATTTGTGTATTTAGTTTTCAATTTCTGATAACCAGCATACAATTCCTCCTTCGTTATATGCTCCAGTTGTGACGATGACGAACTGTCTTCAAATTCACTCGCAGATTGCTCCATATCTGACTGTGAATTACCGACACAAATTATGTCGAGTTTTTAAACTAAATGAATTATTAATATAACAGCCAATTTAACCAGTAGCAAAAATCGGATGAAAGAAAGAATCGCTGAATAGACATCAGTGTTTGCCAAGGGTTTACCTGCAGATGATACAAATTTCCAGGACTCTCATATGATGGGAAAAAATTCTCGCTGGTTACGCTGCTGAACGAGGATCGTCTTGAACGTTCCATTGAATTTGAGGCAAGTAAATCTATGCTCTGGAATGGATTATTCGCTGAATTGTTCTGCGAAGTGTCTGTAGAAAACGAATTAAACAGATCCTATGCATTTTACTAAAATAGTGTTCAACATACACATAATGGGGGGATGATGGAAGAAATGTTTTTAATTGCTTACCAGCTTCTTCTGAAGTTGGATTCAGGTCGTCGATGGATGTTGTTATATCTTGGATAAGATTGTTGGAGGCAGCTGGAGAAATGACAGACTGTCGGAAGAATATAGACATGTGAATTTGGTGATTGTTTGATCAGTAGCAGTGTAATCAAAAGTTACGTATACGACGATGTATGGAGAATAGTAAGAAAAACCAAGAGAAACTATGAATGAGAATTTTAAAGCGAATCAATCGAAATATCAACATAAATATCGAGGTAATTAACCTGAGCCAATTGCTGCAGCCTCGACGGAGACTGTTTCATTTCTTCCGCTAATTTGTCCTTAAATTTTTTAAACATTTTAAAGGTATTTTTCTAGTTTACACTCTGATAGGAAATTCTGTTTTATTTTCTGGAATGTTTACGTGGAATAAGATCACATTATGCCTAATTCACATGCCGCATGTCACGTGCGAACTCCGTCTAACTTTGTTCCCGTCATTGCACAATGACGTACCGTATAGGTAGACGTAGGTATATGAAGCGATTATGGTAGAATGGCGGCCAAATTCAAATCTATGTTTTAACCAATTGGCTACTTTCCGAAAGGAGTTAAGCCTTAGGAGCAATAATAATATGTTTTAACCAAACGGACGAAGATACGACGTTCTACAGGAAACTGAAATATTGTTGAACAATAATTGCAAGAGGGAGAAATAAACCGTTCGGGTGCGAGACCGAAATTACTTGAAATTTGAATGTACTTTGATGTCTGTGGGCGAAGTTCTCACCTTTGGAACTCTCTTTCATTTCACCTAAGACTTTCTGAAGATGAAAAAAAAAAAAAATACGGGAATTGTCGAAAAAATCGTTTTAATTAAGAACGTTCCAAACTTCAACTAGCTGAAAATGGCACATTACGACGAAGGTATATAAACCGTGTAAACTAGTGTAATTCATCAATAATTCATTTATTTCATCCATTACATAAGGCTTTGTACATATTTATAACGCAAGTTCTTTAATCGAATATTTCGTTAGAGTTGTAGAGTTTGAAGTTTGAATTCATACTGTTGCAGCAATAATAATAACAGTAATCATAATTGTTGCTGTAACTGTAGCGATTCATTTCCACAATAATTAATTGATTAAAATAGTAGACAGTAATCGACGAAATATCATTCTTAGTCACTGTCTGATCCAGATTCAGACAATTGCAGGTCATCTTTAAGCAAATTATCAGGCATTGATAACAGAGGGGACGCCATACCGTTCGAATGTCCTGAAATTTCATAGTCAAATAAATTTTCGGCGAAAAAACTCTTTGTCCAATAGTGTTTCAGAATTAAATCATCTAACTTTAAAAAAATATAACAAACAAAAGTAATTGTCTGTGGTAAATAGTGCCAAATTCCACAACTATACTTGCCATTAGTCGCCATAGGTACCGGTACATTTTCAGCATCAGAATCGCTGTCCGAGCTCTCTGAACTCGAACCACTAGAACTCGAATCGCTGAGAGCACCCTCGTCGGTTTCAACAGCGGGAGTGTTTTCCTCGATTGCTCTCTCCCGTATAGCCGGCAGTTCAGTCCTGGGTGGTGCAGAGCTGTGCGGGGGTTGGGCCGAAGTTGTCATAGACGAGAGGCCGAAATCATCACTGTCCAAACCAATCATTGGAAGACTAGCCAGAGTTGACGGATTGTTAGATTGCGGCACAGGAGAGCTGGAACCGTGAAAAATATCATCAATAGCAGTCAATTTCTGGCTGAGAGAAACCCCTACAATCTATCTTCCTTAGCCATTGTTTCGATTTCCCACTGTTTATATTCTTGTCGAAGATTTCCGAGTCTTTAATAATACCTGTTATTGCATATATTTGGAGGGCTTTTTCCATGGTAGGGTGATGCTTGGAGAGGGCTGTGTTGTTTGGGATGATGCTGAATGGAAGGTTCTCTCTTTTTGCCGCTGGCAACTTTGGTTCTCCCATTGGCCCTCCCATGAGTAGGGCTCCGCTTATTTTCAACCGGTGTGAAGGGTCTGTTGTTGCTGTTCTGTCCGGGAATGCTCAGAAATGATTGAGTTTTGGGTTCAGTCCTGAGAACGATTGACTTTCGGTTATTTTAATCTCTCTTAGCAAAATTTGGCTGAAAATATCTTTCAAATTACTATATAAAACACCCCTATAATACTTGCCGTGTTTTTTTCACTTGTATGTTAGACGATAACTTCTCCAGTGTTACTTCTCCCGTAATGCGGTCAATTATTAACACACACTCTTTGTGATACGGTCGCTGGGAACCCTTGAACACAGTATGAGGTGTTCCCGCACCATCTGAATGTGGCACCGTTACAGTCATCGTGGCATTCGGACCAACATCGACCTGCGCCATCTTAGACACATCCACGCTGGCTGGTTTAAAGTCGTCTGAAATTGTACAAATAGAATATGAAAACATGAAACCAGCTCCAGGAGTTAATGAGAATGCTGTCTAGAATTAAAGTATTGGAAAAGGAATTGATTTGGAACACTAGACGAGCTAATAAATATGTTTTTACTATCAAGAAGGCTTCTATCGGCTACTCCGGTTGTTTTACACAGAGGAAAATTGATGCACGATCGTAAATAAGGAACTTACATTTGAGCGTGTGAAAAGCGGTAGACTTTTTATTGGTGAAACTGGGACCAAGCTTGAGTTCTCGCACTTCAGTGCCGAGGCCAAGCTTGTCAGCCATCTCGAAGGAAATGACTTCTCGGGAATTTCTGTAATATTATCAACCAGTCAGAGCGGGATTAGTACATATTAAAATTATTCCAAGGGAAATAGACAAAGAGAAGGAATCATCTCTAATTTATTGGTTTAGAACAGTGGGAGCATTATCTGTGCCTTGAATTGCTGCTGAATAATTTTCATTGGTCCGTTGCACAGAACTAAGAGTAAAGTATGGTAGAGTACATAACACGAGATATGGTAGTTGGAGTGATATACGGAAAAGGGTATTTTATTTTTAATGTATTTTTTATTGTTGATTAGAAATAAGAGGAACCGAGGGGAGAGGTTCGCGGAATTATTTGCAATCCTAAATCCATCTGGTGAGATAAGATAAGAGTATGGAATACGATAGAATTATATGAAGTAAGCTCAACGAAGTGTTAGGAATAGCGAGGGTAAAATTCTTGATAAAACTTGCCTCGAATTTACGCTACATATTCCATTGACCCAATTCTAGTCTAGGGCTGTGTCTCGTACTCATGGCGTGACAAGTATGTATGTATATAATTGAAGGAAGGGGAATACTGAATAGCGTCAAAATGGCATCCGGCACTGCATTGATTGTCGCAGAGTTCTTCCTTGCCTCAAAACTTGTTGCGCTCTTTCGCCAGGGAAAAATGATGTTGAACCTCTTTAGGTAGGTGTGTATGTGTCTATTCGGTTTAGTACGGAAGCTTGAAGCCCGGTCGGGCCAACTATAGACATACTATGTCGGTCGATAAAATCAGCATACAGACATGCACTGTCGATAAGATCGGCATTTACAGACATTCACTAGCTATACAATATCTATGCAAAGGTGGCCCGTGACTTTATTATTTTTCAATTTCTTATATACCCGTGAATAAATAAATAAATAAATAAATAAATATACGAAACTTAATTGCTCCACTATTTTCGTGAATTGCCAAAGTTCCGTGTTTTATTGTCATTTTTTAAATTTTGTTAAAATTGATGTCAAGTTATAATGTAATTTGATGGAATAAACAAGAAAGTCAAAAAACATTCATCTATGATTTTTTGGTAAATTTATCATCAATTAGTTATAAAATGGGTATAATCTAGAATGTATCGGAATAAAATCTAGAATAGCTGATCCCGCCAGAATTTAAACCGATGACGTCATGCGGACTTCTAAGATGGCGGCCGCGCATGCGCGAGTTTGTTTGCTCGGTTGCTGGGGCCGTCAATTGTTTTTGACAGTTTATCAGAATATTAATTTTTTCGATTGAATTTATGTTTATCGTCCAGAAACCGTAGTTGACGTGTAAAAAAGAGGTGAGATTAGTTTAATCCTGTTGTTGCCCGGCCGTTAGAAGTAAAATTCAAGTCTGAGCATGTTATTTGTCTCCGCTAAACCTTTTCAAATAAAACATGAATTTCCGAGTCAAACTTTTCCACTCGTTGCCCCGTCAATTACTGTTCTCGGCTTTTGACAAAATAATACCGATAACAAGACTTGATTAGATTCAATAGTACCGTGGGATTGTTGATCCGCGTATAATAATTATATACAATACGCAAAAAGTCTAACGAGAAAAATATAAAGTAGAGACAAGCGAGCGGGTTAAATGGACCAATTGTTGTTTACATCTGGAAAAAAATCGAGAATAGTCAGACCACGGTCATTTACATAATTGCCGATTTGACTGAACTTCTAATGAATACTGTGAATCCTTATTGATAAAAAAAAATAATTTGATTACAGAGAGAAACTGCAGCAGGTCGTGAATTGCGGATCGCGGCCAATTTGAACAGATCAAATCTCACCGATGAATCGAGAAACGGTAAGCCGGTAATCGTAACATTGGTTCTAATTATTTCCCATTTTTATTGAAGTTCAATCATTGAGAGATCGTTGAATATTTGCAGAAAATTATTATTTGTTTTTTTTTTTTTGCTTTTTATCGTTGAATTCTTAAATCGATATATTGAAATTTAATGTATTCATTTATCCATTAAAATTACACGGAATAAATGTTTGGCTTTTTCGTTTTATCTCGAAAATATCGCAACACTAATTGTACGAATATTCGATTGATAAATCTTTTCCATTTTCTTTATTGCAGTGAAATAATAAGTTGTGCCAACATATGCCAATTACATCCCTGTGGAATGAAAGGCGGACCGAATACTACAACCAAGTTGAGGATTTCGATATCGATTTTTCAGCGTTTTGGAGCAGGTTAAATGCAATATCTTGATTAATTATCTTCTTAAGAAATATATCGTTAGCTATATAGAAAAGTCACGTATCTATCTCCAGAAAATAATTATGCGATTATTACTTGAATTTTCAAAACCTGAAAATGTTAGCAGTTACGTGACTTTTCTATTTAGCTAACGATATAAACTCACCATATTATCACGGCCCTGAACTTCTATCGACCAATGAAAGAATTGTCCAGACACAGAAGCTCCCTTGAATATTTGAGCTTATATCTACATGTATTCAAAATCAAATTTATATGCAATTTGATCTCATTTTACTCATTTCTCTTCTTATTTTACAGAATATCGTGTCAGCGGGCAAATCCTGGCAATTGGGTGGACTGAGAGGATCGGAGTATGACTTAGCTTCAAGGATAGGGTACGGATTGACGGAGATTGATTTTAATTTAATTTTAATAATTAGAGGTCGCACATCGCGATTTTCCTTTTTTCCATTCAAATAACATGGGAAATATTCGTCGGACTTTTAATTTCATAAATTGAAATTTTAACTGCATATTTATTCACCAAAATGAGCTGCCATGTGATTCATCTTATCGATTCACTTGTATAAAACACATCTTGATCATTGAGGTAGAGCCGATGTTGAGGTAAAAATTTGATTTCTATTTCTTCTTTCTAGTTCTAGTTTTTGTAAAAATATTGGGAAATATTTCTGAAAAATTACTCAAAATCATCAATAAGCTTTGAGATCATAATATTATAATTCTTATTCCATGTGTATATTTTTCTTTGAACATATTTTATGCCTGATGAATTCTTGAAGAAATTTTTATCAATAAAATGTCAATACCAGAAAAATTTGATCCACACAAATGCGGTAAGTCGGAAATTCCGAGAATAAATCTTGATCGATTTATTGAAAAATGAAAAATAATCTTCAACTTGGGTCAAAAATAGTAATGGTGCCATTGTTCCTCTCCGAGGCAATCACGGCCAATCGGATTACCGAAAAATCCACGAAAATGTTTGAAATATTAAAGGATCGTCATCCTCAATGTTGGGGATAAAATGATTCGCGTTGCTGGTTTTTAGAATAACAATATGTAAAGTTGTTCAAACGCATTACTTTTTATTGGACCGAAGTGAACAATAGCGTGAGACACGCCGTGATGATTGAGGTTTGATAATTTTTCAAAATAGCGTCATAATTAATAATTAATCATTTGTGTACTATAGTCTGATTAATACATCTGTTGATAAAGGTTGCGTGCTAATTGTTGTATAAATGTGCGAAACCGATAACTATAAGATAGAATGTTATATCTCTCGAATGAATATATTAAAGTTTCCTTTATAAATATTTGTTTCTTTATATTTGTATGGTGTATATATGTATATACTTTTTTCCCTTTTTATTTTTCCTGTCTTGTTACAATATTATTATTCCTCAAAGACACTTATTCTCCTCATGGTATACACAACCTTACAAACGTAGCATAGTATAATATACTTTAAACATTCATTCCTATATTATACTCAGTCTTCAGAGCATTTGCACAAAGCAACGAATTTATAATGTTTATCCTGTATGCTCGCTTTCCAAATTATAAGGGAGATTATGAATTACACAGCAAGCATATTACGATAAATAACTACAGAGTATATAATGGGCGTTATTAATTACAATGGCTGTTTGAATTCTTTTGAGATTTAAATACAATAAGTCAATTTATAATCGACGACGTGAAAGCACAATTCCCTACGACTCCTGATCCAGTTATCCCCAGCCTTTCCAGTGACGTTTAATAATTTCCGGATATGTAAATAACGAACAAATTTTAATTTCAACTGTTTTTCTACTGATGAATTATCCATACCTTTGTTAATATTTTTACAATTCATCAAATAGATCTTTTCCTCAATTGACACCCGTAGAAGGTGGACAATTCATTTCATAATCTTAAAGGTTTTTGAAAACTAACGAAACTCCTGGATATAACCAGAAATATGTATATACATACATACAATCCGAGTATTCGAGCCAACACAAAAAGCGAAGGGTGCTTCAGGAATGTGCTATTTTGCGTTAATTCAATATCATATTATCTTACATATAAATAAAACTCGACGCCTGCTATCTTACCTTAGATTACTTACTTAAGGTAGTTATTAATATAGATTTAGAATCGTGTAACTTGTTGTATTTATAACATTTCTTTCCCTCAACACCGATTTCAGTACATACATAGTCCATACTTAGAGAGATTTATCTCCATCCCTACGTTTTTGTTATAGTATTATTTTTCTAGTTTAAACTAGGCGTCTGCTCCTTGTCCCACTGTATCTCGATACTCGGCCATTTCGTTTGCAGTACTGTCAGCATTGGATTACTGTCTAAGATACACTTTACTGTACATTCTAGAAGAACCGCTTGTCCTCTCCGATACGTCAGTTTGTTTTGAAGATTGCTTCGGGGCAAGCCGTTATAGTGGAACAACGTGAATGTATCGGGACAGGTTCTGGGATCTTCGGGAAAAAATTCATCCATAAAAGCAGCAAGCAGGATTATCCCCAGAGATTCGCTGTCCAGTTTTTTCCTCATTATCTCGACGCTGTAAGATTTTTTTACAATCGAAAGTGTTGGTACGCTAGACAATAGGCAAAGAGTCTCGAATGTCTAAAATCATACTCACTACTCTGTGTCAGCTACAAGATCCAGCTCCGCGAGAACATCTTGGAGCAGATTAGCTGAGATGAAGTTGTTTCCTTCTGGATCAAATTTTTTGAAAACCCTCCGAGCTTGTTCTGCAGGGGTCTCGGGACTCACCAGTCGTCTTTCCGGAGAGAATAGGACGGTCAAATGTGTCTCAGAGCCAAGAACCCAGATGGGATGTGACGGAGCTTTTAAAAACGTTCCTACTTCGCAGTATCTCAAGTGTTCTAACAGTGCTAAAAAACCAACTTGGTTTTGTCTGTCTATACCTCGGAGTTCTGAAAGTAGAAACAAAAGAATCAATACGAAATCGACAAAAAATTACATTCTCTCTTAACAATATGAACTCTAACAAATTATCGACCAGCAGAAAAATGTAATTTGAGTTCACAAGCTCTTTAGTAAATTCATAAAACTTTAAGTAAACATCTTTGAATGCATTAAACCAACATTCTTATAAATTTTCGCTTCGAAGAGTAGCGATAACGTGTTTTACTCAATTCTCTGATATCAGAGATGGTTGAGAGATTTGGTAAAATGTGAAATAACGTTTATCGGAGTATAAATTTCGTTTCAAACTGACTGAGCCCTCCTATGTCCTGGTCATGATCCCAAACATGCCCGACAGCACGTCCAGTCAGCATTAAATTGATTAAACTTTGGCTTCCGTATCCATAGGTCGAGTCAATGAGTGGCTCCATCGGATCAGACATTTCCGCCTGCATGCCTGCCAGTCCTTTGGTACAAACTACCGCATAAAGTAGGAGCAAAACTCCAAACGGATTTTTTAGCATGTCGATTTTGTCCGAAAAGAAATTTCTCAACTCGTCGGTATTGTTGACAGTTAATATCCTGAAAAAGGAATAGGTAGCATAGTAGAACAGAACAATACTTCACACGAGAATCACCCGAAATAGAAGTAGCCACCTTAGTTGCGAATGGAAAAAGTCAGGTTCTAACTGGAGCCTGTTTTCTGTTGCACTTCCTTCCTCCATGCTTTTGTCACTCTCTTGAGGAGACATACTTGATTTGGGATCTATCGTGTTATTTCCAGCACTTTGGCAGTTTGTCAACGCACCGACTTGCGCGGCTGTGTGCACTATACAGTATCTAGGTTTCTGGGTATCCGCAGCCTGTGCTACTATCTCCGTCATAGCTGTAACTAGCAGTAAATTACACTGCTCAGCACTAATTTTTTTCCAACTTCCCATGTCGTTTTCCAACAGTAATTGTTTTAGTATAAAAGCCTGTACTGGCGCTATAACAGCGCACGGACCTCCCTCCGCTTGCACAAGAGCGGTCGGTTCATCTTTGCTGAAAAAAAGTCCTGCAAAAAAAAATTCTTATTTTTTATTCCAATTTCTTTGACTGAATTTCTTGAGAAAAGAATGCCAGTCTTTTTTGCCTACAAAAGTTCGTATTTTCGACGAGAAAATAATTCCGGAATGAAGTCGGCCCGTTTATCAGTTAACTTTACGGTTTGAAAAAAATCGAAAAAAAGACGAGTCATTGATTGTACTAACCTTGAGACCATCGTTTGAAAACGTCGTCCTTAACAGAAGAACCCCAGAGTAGTGTTTTAACTTCTTGAACGAGATCTGTGTCGGTAGTTAAATTTCCAGCCATTATAATGTGTGCGGATGAAAAGTCGCTTTGGTTTAGCGAAAAATTATAGTCGCTGATATTAAATGGCCAATATTATATGCAACATACTATTGCAATTCTGTTAATAATAGTTTATTGAATTAAACAATACCTTCGGAGAACTATTTTAATAACCTATATTTCACGTTCGACAGTTGCCAAGGGTGTCGCCATTGTGATTCCCATTTCGCGAATTAGCCTTCTTCTTCCGAACCCTACTCTTCAACCCTTAATTGACATTTGACAAGGGTAGAAATTTATTACACACAGAGTTCTTCCGCTTTTATTCCAATAATAATGCACCTTCACAAACAAACCCATTTACACGATTAACCAAATTATTTTCAAGTTCGAGTTACGTAAATTCTTCTCAAGTTCCCCGCATAACGTCAATTTTTGTCCAATTCAAAGTTGGCTGCCCAACCGAGTTGCTTCGCTATACATAAAGGTAGATATTTGGTAGTGTCCGATGGCGGCGGTGTTCCTTCCATAATCGTCAATTTCACCGTCTAGTTGGTTCTGTATGTCGCGGGCTAATCTACACGTCAGTCGTCAATTCACGTGCAACAGTGCTACGTCCATGCTACGTCTAATAAGAAGTAAATCACCATCTGTGGCTTCAAAACTGCTGAAACGAAGGGGCATTAGTCTCTAAAATCACTAATATGGATTTCTTCGACTCGATGGCGACTCACATGGTGAGTCAATGCATTAACGTAGTGTAAATCATTAACTAATTGAAATATAAATTGGTGGAAACATCTCATAACCTGCAAGTTTACACATATAATTATACAGATTCTTTGATGTCTCGTGAAATATTGCGACTTAAATCTGAAACGATTTCATACAATTATCTGTTTATTCAATGCAATATTGTTTCCTTTTTTTTTTTCTCCTCAAAGGACTATGACGGTCAAGCCAGGGCTGAAAAACTTTCCAGGGTTATTGTCACACTATTTGGAGTAAGTTGATTTTTTTTTAAACTACTATTCGTGTTCTATTCTTGTTGACTAACTACTGACGTCTTTTTTCAAATTATTATTTAGGCAGTTGGACTCGTCTGGGGATACGTAATACAACAGTTTTCACAGACAATTTACATATTAGGTGCTGGTTTTGTCTTAGCTGGAATCGTCACCATACCCCCCTGGCCAATGTATCGTCGTAAGCCTTTAGACTGGCAAAAGCCACAGCCCGAAGTGCCAACAAAGTTTAAAAAGAAGAAATAATGAACTGCAACAGATGCCGAATAAATATTCATTTATTATAATTCGCACGTCGTTCATCTACATTTTATGCAATATATACAACAATTTAAACCATTTCCACAGAATCCTATATTCTCATGGTACACTGTAAAAAATTTGATTTTCTCAGAATCTCTTGAGGCTTGTATTTCGTATGAATATCTGTTATATTCTCGTCTTTTGACTACGATGAAATTAATATGAAAATATAAATATAAATATTAATATGAAAATAAAGAACCATCAACATACACATATAGTTATTTCGGTTCTTATAACTGCTGAGAATTTTCAACGAAATTAGACAAAATTTAAAAAATACTGCTTTTCGCCTTTAGTTGTTCTATATTGTTAGAAAATTGTTAGATGGCGCCAGGGAACGGAACCTTTTATCCCGATCGCTTCTCCTATCAACAATAATTAACTGTTTCATGGTCTATGGATGTAGTCATAGGAAAAAAATAAATAAATAATCAAAGGAAGAGAGAAAGAGAGAGATGTATCCATCATTTCTATTTACGTTGTTAATTACCTATTCGACTTAGTTCGGAGGTAGAATGGACCTACATACGATATATGATACCTATGTAATTTATGAGAAATTAATCAAATTTATTATAAAATGAGGCTTTTCAAAGCTCGTAATCATGTCCGAGGCCCGTTATACTTTCGTTGCTCAATTATCGAGGCCCGAGTCGCACCTATACATATGTATATGTGTATGTATGTATACGATTAGCGCAAGCCGGAGAAGTCAATAATACATAAGTACGTCACGGGACCGAGTGCCTACCGCTGGGAGAAAAAGAGGCGTGGTCTTGTTACGTCGTGTGGTTGTTAACAGTGCAACGGGTTATGATACATACTCATACATACATACTATACATGCATGTATAAATTGCAAATGTCATAAATCGATTAAATTTAGTGTATCTCATTACGCATGATGTTGATTATAGGCATAACAGTGCGTCAAGTATCGTGGAATTGATAATCACCAAGGAGCCAACTTTGCACCCAACATACTTTAATCACCGAAACATGTTCACCGAGGTAAGGGAGAGCGATTAGTTACACACATAATTTTTTCCTTAGAATTCAATCCACTTATCAAGCATATGGCGCTGCCTTAAGCAACTATTCGTCATCGGCTTATCGCTCGTTAGATAATTAGCCAATTAGATCAAAATAACGCAGGGACGACGCCTTTATTTTTATTTTCCTCCCGATTGCATGTAATTTTGTTGATAATTCGTTTTCGATAACATAACCTCCAATTCGCAAATTGTCTATTCTCCTCTTATTCACCATCGACTATCAATTATTATTCGAGTCACAGCCGATCCTTCTCCCGTTTCTCCACTCATTCAAACTCGCATAGTTTTCAGAAAAACCAATGTCACTACATTACCTGAAATTGAGAAAAATATGTATCGGAATAACCTAATGGTTTTTTTTTTCAACAGTGTAGTAACAGAGTTTGGAAAAATGTAAATCTGGATTGAGATGAGCGACCCAAACGTTCGAGAATGTTCCTACGTGAAAGTGGATCATGACTTTGAGTACAGGACCAACGACGGGCGTCAAGTAGTCATTAGGAAAGATGAGAAACTTTGTCTCATACAAAAGACAAATGATGATTGGTGGAAAGTTATTAGGAATCATGAGCAGCGGTCGTTTTATGTCCCGGTGACGTATGTTAGCGAATTAAGGAGAGCCATTTTGCCCGAGGAGAATCTGGGAAGCAAACAGGAAGATGAACAGATCAGTGACGAGGGGATGAAAGATCAATCAGCCAGAAGAAGGCAAGTCGAAAAATGGCTCTCCAACACTATGGGCATTCCGCAGGCAGCGGAGGGAGGCCCTGAAAATTTAGAAAAGCATAACAGATTGGAAAATATCGAAGAAGCTGAGGGTAAGGAGATCGGTAGTCGAGCAGAACAGGAGAAGCGGAATCCTGAAATAGCCGAGAAAAATGATTATCCGGGACGTGGCAAGAGTGAAAAAATGGGCTTGGAAAGGTTCAGGAGTGTAGTAAGAAAACTTTCCAGCGGTAAATACACCCCAGATTTTGTGACTAGCGATGGTTTGCAAACAGTGATGGAAAATGCCAACGTTAAATCCAAGCTGGCTTCAAACTGCTATGTACATTCGCCTAAAAAGGGTAATGAACCTGGCCAAAGTTCTTTTGAGTATCAAACACCACCTCAGCATCAAATTTCACACAGTATTTCCCAGAATCCAAAACCAGCAATTAAACACGATAACTCTATGGACTCTACGGGGTTGAGTAATGATCTGAGAAGTCCTAATTGTGATTCTACGTTCATGAAGTATGATCCTGTATCCGCTTTTAACGAAGAACTAAACTTGTCTGTACAAAAAAATAGCGCAATTAAACGTTACAGTAACAGCAGCAGTGATCGTCGTCTAGTTAAACCAAATATTGAGAAAAGACCAAACTCACCGAATTTAACGGGTAAGAAAACACTGACTACGTCCGTTTCTCCCTCTCCGCAGAGCCCCGGTATGTTTGATTATTCGGACAATGCTATGAAGATTTTAAATGACAGACGAAAGTCCTGGGCGGTTGAAGAACTCATGACTGAATTGACACAGATACGGAAAGAACGAGTTGACGATAACACCTCGAACTTTGTACTGAGAAGTGTTGCGATCAAGGACCGATTTGACCCACTTGAAAAACTTACGCAAGAACTGCATGATCTTCACTCGACTCAGACTGAGAATTTTGTAACTTCCAGATTGGTATTGAATAATGAAGATGATATAGGCAAAAGGAGAGAATGCGGAGAGGTTTCTTCATCAAAGATAGAGGAAGCTGCGGAGGTTTCTTCTAAGAGCATGAAAAACCTACAGCAAACTCAGCAGCAACAGGCCGTGCCAGGGGCTGAATCTACATACAACAAATCAAAATCACCAAAGACTAGAACTCCATTGACTAATAAGGAAACTTGCTCAATTCCGGCAAACGTTAACACTCCCAAGTCGCCCAAGAGACAAGACGAGTTTGCGGAGGCGAATATACTGAACGATGAATCAAGAATGCGGCTTGATGCCAGGGATGAAGGGAGTGACAGGAAAGCGTCTTTATCTGCTGATAAGGAGCGCTACTTATCGGCTTATCAGGAGCATTCACAGCTGTTGAAATCGGATAGTGAAAATTGCGAGAATTTTGAGAAACCAAGTTATTCAAATATTTCAATCAAGGTGGACAACGAGGTGAAGATACGCCCCGAGTTGAAGTTAAAGATAAAGAGCGTGGACACTAAGATAAAGCTGACCCCGTCACTCGAGAAATTGGCTAGCGAGATCCAATTTTTACCTGCCAGTAGAACTCTTGTTGTAGATAACGACAAACAACCTCTGTTAAACAAAAATCAGTCAGTTCAGAACGCTAATCGAGACGAACAAAATTCACCAACTTCTAAAGAATCATCGTTCGATGACAGCGATCTGATAAATGTTTCCCAAGACAGAGAAATGTGGAAAAATTTCAAGTCTAAATTAAATTACAAAAGCAGTTTCAAGTCCAAACAAGAAGAAAAAACTCAAGTTGTTACCAAAGATGTGAGCTTCGAGGAAGATCGCTTACAAGATGTTGAGCGACCCACCATATCAAAGCTCAAGAAGTCTGCAACATTCAATTGCGTTGCCGTGCCTGAATACTACAAACACTTTCAAAGGCACTATGATTCCCGCGGCGCATCCGCGCGGACAGCAAAACGGAGGAGCCGGAGCCTGGAGGATATAAGACTGCTGGTGAACATGGAGCTGAGGGCCACGTTGGCAGCCACCAGGAGATCACAAGCGGTCAGAAAATTTTCGGGAAATAGAAAGCCAGAATTAAGCATTAGCAAGTCTGTGGTGAAGCCAATTCCAGCTCCTCGAACAATTGAATTGGTGAGAGATACGCAGGGAAAAATTTCCGATGGATTATCTGGGTCTTACAAAGGCGTTAAACCCTATCTTCAATTTTTACCACCATCAATATCAAAGAGCCATGAGAATCTTAGCCAAGACTTTACCAATCTCAAAGTCGATACGAATAAAAGCACGGCTGTGAGTTTCAAAAACTTGTTATGCACCTCTGACAGTGGCTCGGACGAGTACCTGCACTACAAAGCATTTCCAAAGAGTTCCGTAAGCACAAATGAACACTCCGCATTCAGTTTGGACAGCAAAATTAATGACAAAGCAATCGTCAGTTCGGAGAGCCTTCCACTCATCGATAGAAGCATATCCGATGAGCAGATACTGAGCTCAAATATTAGCTCGGAGGCACTTTTCAGCCAGTCGGAATCCGAGGCTTACGCTCTTTCTGAATTGTCCAATAACTCGAGTCCCGTAACGATTAATCGCGAACGAGACAACTTTGTCAATCTTCCACCAGGATGGACTCAGGAATACGATGCCCAATCAAAGCAAATATGCTTCATCAACGTCCGAGGAGAAAAGGTAAGAATGTTTTTTATCTTTTCTCTCTTTGTTATATAGTCTATACGTTTATTAAAACTGACAGACAAGTTTATTGCTCGCTTTTAAATTCACAATAGGCTTTTACCAAGATACCTGCTGTTCGTGGATCTCTGAAAATATAGAATCAGATAAAAAACAATTATATGTTAATGAAAACTGATAATAATTTTTCTTCATTGGATATTTTTATTTCGTCTCGTTAGAAATACATGTTCTGAAGTATGATAAGAAAGATGCGGTTTATAATGTGACTGTTTGGCGTATAGAAAGTCTTGTCAAGGAAGGATGTGGTTATAAAGAAAAGGAACTTTGCATAAATAATGATAAGATAACAAAATAAGTCAAAGTATAATCACGGAGTGGTGCGTTAAGTTGAGTCTTTTGTTGAGAAAAATGATCCGAGGTAACAAAAACAATAACCCGGATTATCGATTGAAGGAAATTATTTGTAAAGAAATAGAAGGTCGAAATTACAAATGGTTACCAGCTAATCTTGAGAATAAAATGTTCGAAAATTTTGAATGTCGTTATATCAAAACGATGTTTTCTACCTTTGATTGGTTGCGGGAAATTAGATTTCAGTGTGCCAGTGATTTTTATGATTTTGTGGACTTAGATATCGATTCAAGTAACGGCAGAGACGAGGTAATTAATGTTATTGAATTCGTATCTTCGATAGTCCGTGATGATAATCCCGTGACGATTCCATCCGCAAGTAGACAGCAATGTTTGAAAAGTGTATAATATTACAATAAAGTTCAATTCAGAAGCTATAAAGAGTATTGAATAAATTTACTGAATCATTACTTTTTAGCAATCAGCAAGTACAGTTGTATTTTTACTTTTTCTCCTTCAGTGGTTCTCATCAAACGACGCGGAGGGTAAAATTTACTTCTTCGAAGAAAACAGTAACGAATCATCGTGGTTACTTCCTTCAGTTTCTATCGTTGAACCTATGTTGCGAAATATGCAGGAGAATCATCAGGACGTCGAACTCAGGAGTAGTGGAGGTAGTGAAAAATTTCGGATCAGCAAGACGCGCAGTTTGGTGGTTGGAAATCAAAGGACGAGTAAGAAAGAGCTTGCTGCACGTAGATCGGGATCTGTGACGCACGATTGGCCTCAACTATTTGATGGAAATATGGTAAAGTTTTTATGTTCAAAAATTACGATATCGCCTATTCTATTTAATCATGGGATATCAAAAGATTTCACATATTCTTCGATTTCTAGTGCATTCTTAAGGAAGGAACGCTGCAAAGAGCAAAGATAACTGAGAATGGGAAAAGACTTAGGAAACATTGGAATTCGTCGTATGTTGTGCTCTCGGAATTGTTTTTGTTGTTCTTCAAAGATGCTAAAAGCTTTTCAGCCATGGTGAGGAAAATAATTTACTTCTATGTTGGAGGGATTTCCCGTTATTTGCCAGAGTGTGACGATTTATTTTCGTCTTCTTTTATTTTGATTGATAACGATGATTTACAGAAATCAGGGCAATCTGCAGCAGCAAAGCCAGATATATCTGTAGATCTTAACGGCGCCACTGTGCAACCTGATGAGAAAGCGAGTAGCAGAAAAAACGTTTATGTCATCGGTACCATACTTGGACTACAGGTTTTAATACAAAGTGATAATACCATAGTAGCTAGTGAATGGTACCAGGAAATACAAGACGTGATTAACACGCTGGTAAGATTTTTTTTGGTTGTTTTGTTTCATTGCCCACATTCTCAACCTTCTTTTCATTATTCGTATATTATTGAACCTTATTCTTTAAGCCCTCTAGCATTGAAACTCAAACAACTTTACCATCGCCTGGCTCAGAGCGGTCTCGAGACATAAAGAGTAAAATGTTTTTGTCCGTCAGTATTCCGGAGGAGGCTAAAGTAACATCGAAGATCGGACGATCAAGATCTATTAAGCGTAAGTGGGTCCTTTTTGCGTATTAACAATGAAGATTGAGGTGATATTCTAAGTTGGAGAGATGTTCTGGATGCAGCCATTGACAATAGGGCTAGCATCTGTAAGTGTAAACCCTAGTCACTAGTGATTGACTTATGCTGAACGAAAATCAGATTCTACATCTAATGATATGCATGTCTAAGATTTATTATAATGACGTTCGCATCAATTACTAAGATTCCTTATTTCGCTCATACAGTTAAAAAGTTCGAAGGGTCGACAGAAGATCTAAGCGCGTCGTCCGCAGAACGTCAGACGAAAATAAAAGCGAAATTAAAACGATTCTTTCAAAGAAGGCCGACCATGGATTCGCTCGTCAAGGATGGTATATACAAAGGTACTACACTAAGCTATGTGTCCCCTTATAAAATATCCCGTTCAGATCATATCATTTTAATCCATTTGAATCTGAATCAATTACTTGGGGAGCAAATCGTGTCTGCGAAATATATATAAAACCCAACGTTCTTAATAAACAGTTGATAGATGACTTGCTTTTCAGACGAACCAGCATTCGGCTCTTATTTGAAAGATGTGTGTCCGAGGCAGCCGCCCATGGTACCTCAATTCGTAAAAGATTGCATCAAGATCTTGGAAAGAAATCCGGAGAACATGAAAGCAGATGGTTTGTATAGAGCGAGCGGAAACCTTAGTCAAATTCAGAAAATCCGTTTACAAGTCGACCAAAACAATTTGGATATCTTGGAGCAGGAGGAAGACGTTCACGTACTAACTGGATCCCTGAAATTATTCTTCAGAGAATTGAAGGAACCCCTAATCCCCTATGAATTTTTTGAAAAAGCTCTGAAAGGCAGTAGTAAGTAATTTGAGATTTTTAAGCATGTTTTAACATTCATAGCTGCATTCATGATCGTAGTCGGTTGTAAAGTGTAAATTTTGTAAAACGCTATTTTAGAGATAAAACTTGACGCATACTCAAATTATTTATTACAAATTTGATCATCAAATTCTTCGTTCTAGTGGCAAAGAAGAGATCAGATAGAATTCAAGTCTTTAGAGAGATCGTTAGGGGGCTTACTCAGGCACATTATGATACTTTGCAATTCTTGCTACAACATTTACTGAGGTGAGTGTCCACTAACATTGGGAAATGGAATTATTTATTTAATATATTAGCGAATCTGAATATTTACTAAATGGATTATCGTTTTTTTTCGGTTTTGCTACAGAGTCACAATGTACCAGAAGTTCAACCGGATGCACATACCAAATTTGGCTATAGTATTTGGACCAACGTTGATGTGGCCTGCGGTTGAGAGTGCGAATATGGCGTTGGATCTAATGCAGCAAAATTTGGTTATCGAATGTTTGTTATCTGAATATGATAAAATATTTAAATGACAATCAGCCGAAGAGAGGATCGGCAACGGAATAATAAAAGTTCATGGGGACCGTGCAAGATAGAGGAACGTGTGTGTCTGTTCACATGACGAAAGAAATGCTCGTTAAGTTTTCAATTTTATAAAGTACTAAAGTTTTAATCTAGGATGCGTTGTTTATGGAATAGTTACCGGAGCCGAGAAAAAAAAAAAATTTAAACAAAGATGAATAAAAAGCAAACGGTGAACAAGAGTCTATTCACAATGAATTTGAATATATTTTTGCAAATCTATCTCTTCACGTTTGACTTGATACATACCCATATAGGCATAGATATATCAATGTTATTTGTAAATAGTTTTTCTAATCAAGTACAAGAGTCCAAAATCGTCATTCCACAACCAATTCGGTTCTTGCTGAAAACCGATTACTTGAGACTATCAGAGGATATATTAATATAAAATTTAGACACAAGTCAATATAAAGCAAAGAGAGTTGACGATACATATATTTCTACAACATCGCCTCAAAAAATGATTCAGTTTCATAAGATGCGAGTCTTCAACTGTATTCGTAGTTCTGGCACCCGACATTTATGTTTGACTTAGGGATTAAAAATTATTTAGTAAGTCTTAAGTGCGCACAGAATAGATTTAAAGTACATTGGAAACATATTGTCAGGAATTAGAAACAGCAGCGGCTACACGAGTGAAGTAGATGATTATTTCATTAGCTCCGCTTCTTGTACCTGAATATATAACGATGAGAATATGGATTGGAGTCAAAGTCCTTATGTATAGTATAATATAACGTATTGCTTAAACATATTATGATTTTCATTCCATATTTTATTAAGAGATTGAATATATATTTTTAAATACCAGCTGTATTTTATATTAAATATAAGCATATTGCTAAATAATATAATATGTAAACCAAATCATGAAAGCTTTAGAATAAATGATAAACGATATCTCAATTTATCGTATGGGTTTTCTAATATTAAATAAAGCACAAGAGAAAAGACTCGGTCATTCTTTTATATAAACTTTTGTTCAAAGCGTGTCTTGCAATGTTGACCGAAGAGTCTCAACGATGATTTAGTGACGGTGTAGCGTGACTGAAGAATAATAGAACACAGAAGCGAATACTCTTGGGTTTGCTTTTCCACTGTTCGAATTTCGCGCCCATTTCAATCTCCATGAGTCAGAATTTGTAGCTCATGGTTTACGAAGTTGAACCCAATGAACCAACTGGACCTTGGATCAATAATAACATCTTACGACCGATGTGTATGCGGCTTTAATGAAATTGGACAAAGAAAACAACACAAGTCACGGGTCATTTTGGCAAAAATCGTGATCGATGATGATATAACCACTCAAGGAAAAAAAGAAGAATTGTGATCGATCGTTGTTTCTGTTATTTCGAAGTTAGCTGATTTTATCATAAAAATATGGGTCAAAATTATCATGCAATTAGTTAAGAAAATGGAAAATAAATGAATAGGCTGCACGAATGATAATAAATAATAGCCTCAACGATTGACGTTTCTCTGGTTAAATTTTCAATATTCGAATCGACGGAAGTATTCGAAAGCCCATCACGCCTCCTTATGAAAGCGTCAATTTCCGTTCACCGATAAACTTGTTAATCTCTAGCAAACGTAATGGTGGCACTGTGATACGTGATTAGACCCACTAAAAATTGTCTTTCGATTTACCCTCATTAAGGTTCTAAAAACTGCGAAGATTGCGTTATACCAATTTGACGTTAACCTACCTACGTCGTCGCTCGTATTTATTGGATTATCAAAAAGTCTTCCATGATTTCGCTACAGTCTCACAATCAGGTGATAAACATTCATTTACCATCGTTCGTTTCTCAATTTTCACAAAATAAGCTTCACCACATCCATTCATTGATCCCCAACATCGTTTTCATACCAACAATCCCTCCCTTAATTCAGGTGCTGTTTCACCTTACCCAGCTGACGTCGGCTGTCACTCCTAGGCGAACAGGCTTACCCGTCCGTGCCAAGAGTGGAGATAAACACAACCATGAAACGGACATTATATGTTACAAAAGCCTTGCTGAGGTAAGAACTGGTTCGACTATTTGCTAATGTAGACATGTATGTTCGTTAATCAGAAAGAATGATAACCTATAAACACAACGGTGAATTTTACTTCGGGTTTCATCTCGTCAATCGAAGGCTTGTTTATTCAAAGTTTTGAGTTTTATTTCAGGCGGCGAATAACTGCACCGAATTTTCTCTGGAGAAAATAAACCTACAAAATTTAGGCATAGCTCTGCAAGTAAACAGGAGCGAAGTGTTAGAAATTTTGAGACAAATTTCACGCGGTACTACTCCTAGGTTTCAAAGTTCTAACAACAAATGGAGGATCTCTTATATATCGGGGAACAGTTTTGATGAAAATAAATACAACGGATTAAATTATAGACAAAATTCTGAACAGTTCAGACTACTTCATAATCTATGGTCCATTACACCGCTACACCTTGGCACCATCACTCGCGGATTCAAAACTGAACGAAATGTCAAAGCTGAGCTGGAAAGAAACCCTAGTTATAGTGGAAGACTTCGTCGGTGGATGGGGCTATCGCCCTCTGTTTATCAGGTATAATCCCAATCTCTTTGATCGATCTTTGGTATCGTGTCTGTATATAAAACAAACACAGAGCTGAGGATTAAAATGGCAAGTTTACATAAATAATCGAAAATTATATTCTTTTTTTGTTTGTATCAGACCTAAAATACCAAAATACATCGATATCCACATCCATTTTTACCAATACATAGTTCTGATCATAATAAACGTTATTATTTCAAACTATTGAAAAATGTTACCTTTTCATCAAAAAGGTACATTTCATATATATTTGAATAATAAATGAACTATGTAATGATAAAAATGGAGACTGGGTATTGATGTATTTTTTGTATCTCACGTCAGATCCATCAAAAAAATTATTTTCGATAATTTATGTAAGTATTACCTATGGTCCTGAGCTCCTCAATTGGAATTGAACAGGCACACTTTTTATTCAATTGGAATCAAAAGGTCATATTTCCAAATTTCATTAATAATTTACGCAAGAACTTAGTAACACAAAAAAAAACAAAAATTAGACTAAAACTTTCCGAGCATCTGTATTACGATTTAGAATGCCAATAAATTAATTGGAAAGTTGATATTAGAAAATAAATGTTTTTTTTTTTTTGTTCACTGTAAAAAAGTTAAAACTGTGAACGTTCCCGTTTAAGCCTCAGCTCCTCATTTATCAGTATGCAACAAAAATTTTATTTCATTTCCAGATTGGCAAGCTGCAGATATCTGGTAGCGGTATGGAGCCACCGCAGGTAGAAAAATTGCGAAACTTGCTTAACGAAGGAGAGATGAGCGCGGGTGAACAGCAACGTGTAAAGGTTGCCTTTGCTGAAGGGTACCTGGCCGGTCATGGACAAAACTATCCAGTCCGACCTAAGACGTGGTGCAAAGTAGCATTAAGGATTGCGTTATTTGGTGCATTCCTTTGCGTTTTGATATATTTTGGTGTGTATAAACGTTAGTACACGCGTTCATCTAACCACGATTATTACACGATTGACAGTGGTGGTTATAGACCTGACTAAAAAAATCACCTCGATACTCCTCATTTTTTCTAACTATTTCAGGAGTAGCATATTCATTTTTCAAACCTCTTAAAACATGAAAAGGAATGCTGATTTGTATAAATAGACTTTTCTTTTTTATGGCTGCCACTGTTTTAGCCCTTTTTAATTCCATTATACTAATCCAAATGATGAAATCATCCTTGCAGCAAGTTCCAGCGGCGGTATGTTCAGAATACCAATTGGAAACCAAGTGGAAGTTAACCCAGAAGACATCGATGTCACTTTTAATGATGTGAAGGGAGTGAGTCCACTGTAAAAATACTTGAATGTTACAGAAAGTCGTTTCGTCCTCTGTAAAAACATTTTTCTTAATTATTCTCAGGCTGATGAAGCTAAACAAGAGCTCAAAGATGTCGTCGAATTTCTGAAAAGTCCAGATAAATTCTCAGTGCTTGGTGGTAAACTGCCAAAAGGAGTTCTACTCGTCGGACCTCCAGGTACCGGAAAAACCTTACTGGCTCGTGCGGTAGCTGGAGAAGCTGGAGTTCCGTTTTTCCATGCTGCTGGACCGGAGTTTGATGAAATTCTCGTTGGTCAAGGGGCTAGGAGAGTCAGAGATTTATTCAGTTAGTAATTCATTAAATTGAGAGAGTATAGTCGCACGTATTAATTACCATATTGTTCTGGTATTAATTACCATATTATGTCGAATTTTAGAAGCGGCCAAAGAGAGGGCTCCCTGCGTTATATTCATTGACGAAATTGATTCTGTCGGAGCAAAGAGAACCAATTCTGTTCTTCACCCGTACGCGAATCAAACTATCAATCAATTGCTATCAGAAATGGACGGGTGAGGGTCTCTCGACTTATCGCAAAGCTTGAATATTGTTCCGCGAGAAATAGTTCCCACAGATATTAATTCCGTTGTTAAATTGTAATCCTAGGTTTCATCAGAACGAGGGTGTCATAGTTCTTGGAGCTACAAACAGACGAGACGATTTAGATACTGCCTTGCTGCGTCCGGGCCGATTTGATGTAGAAGTTACTGTGCCAACTCCCGATTTCTCCGGCCGAAAAGAGATCCTAGATCTCTATCTGGGTAGAGTATTAAGTCGAGATATTGACGTGGATATATTAGCCAGAGGGACGACCGGCTTTACCGGAGCTGACTTGGAAAACATGGTAGGGTGCTTTTTGATTTATCGTCAATCAACTCATCTTCTGACGAACGTCAAGGATAAATTAATATGAAGATTTGTCCTGTAGGTTAACCAAGCTGCCTTACGGGCTGCTATTGACGGAGCTGATTTCGTGAGCATGAAACACCTGGAGAACGCAAGGGACAAAGTGCTGATGGGACCAGAGAGAAAGTCGAGGCTACCAGACGAGGAAGCTAATCTGATAACGGCTTATCACGAAGGAGGACACGCTATTGTAGCTTATTTCACCAAAGATTCTCATCCCTTACATAAAGTGACTATTATGCCCCGTGGGAAGAGTTTGGGACACGTACGTTCACCCAACAAAATATACATATATCTCGTCCAGTATTCATGAGATCTTTCCATTATCTGAAAATCCGACTTATGGATACTTGGAGAAATTTACACTCTTCGGAATATGAAACCAGAATAGTTTAAAAATTGTATCAATATTTCTCAGACCGCCTATATACCAGAAAAAGACATATACCATACTACAAAACAACATTTACTGGCTATGATGGACACAATGATGGGGGGACGAGCCGCGGAGGAACTTGTATTTGGTCCTGATAAAATTACTTCCGGTGCATCTAGTGATTTACAGGCGAGTTAACCGACTAGAGAAGTTCAATGAATGAAAACTTATATTCTATTTTGTGATCTACAGAGGGCAACTGGTATAGCTGTTGCTATGGTGAAAGAATGGGGCATGTCGGAGAAAGTTGGACTTAGAACGCATAATGAAGGAAGCAAAAGCTTCATCACTGTTAATGAAGTTAGTCCAAATTCTCAGGAACTAATCGACAGCGAGGTCAAAAGATTAATGCAGGTAGGAGAAACTATGCAATTCTTATTTTGGACTTTTCGTCAAACTGTAGCTGTCTAATCTAATTGATCCTGTGGAACATTTTTCTTTTAGGAATCATATGAGCGTGCCAAAGCGATTTTGAAGGCGCATTCAAAGGAGCACAAGCAGCTGGCTGAGGCTTTGATAAAATACGAAACATTGGATGCTGAAGATGTGAAAGCGATTATGACTGGACAAAGTAATCATGAAAAACCAGCCAAGAAAGCTACGACCGAAGTACCCCAGAATGTTATGTAGGCTAATATGCAATAGTATGAAAATGCAGTTAGCGCTCTTGTATTAATGCGATATTGATAATTCCGTTAGCCATTTACGCTCTGCTGCATTTTTGACACAACTAATGAGTTTATTCGCGGAACCGGGTCACACGCGGTTCTGTAAATAAATAATCGCACGTTCGCAAGTGTTGAGAGACAAACAGTGCATGAGTGAAAGAGGGAGAAAGAGAGAAGAAAATACATGAAATTTTATTTCATTATGTCAATATATTAAATTATATTTGGATTCAGATAAAATGTAAAGTAATGTGAGAGTAACACCATTTGTTTCCCACAAATTCGACTTCATTCGATCTTATGTATATAATCGAGGGAATAATTTTAGATAAAAACTTTCACAAATTTATTTTAACGGTGTCGATCCACACATCAAATGTTTCTTGTGGTCACAGATCGGTAGAACTAATTTTTTGTCTATCGTTTAGAGGTAACAGATTGTTTCTCTTCGCAATAAACTTGTTTCGTATAAGCGGATGGATCTTGGTTAGCAATTATATTTACTACTTTGAGTTTCCTGATCTGAATAAAAGTTTTTCTGACTCGATAATTCTGTTATTCTCACACCATTTTCACCACAAGAGCTCACAAAGTGAGAAGAATCTTCTTCAGCAATGTAATGTGTACTATTAGATAAAGTAGTTGTTTTCAGCAATACTCTGAGCACGTGGTCGACTCTCAAACATCCTAAGAGTAAAATATAACTAATTGGGCGGGTGAAATAAATAAAGACTGACTCAGTTTACGAATATTGATTTATATATCTAAATTTATTTCGTTACGGCTTATTTTCACTATTTATTTTCGGGGATTGATTGGCTTAAAAAGTAAGAAATATTGAAAATATCAAGTTTGAAGGAATTTTGACGATACAGGTATACATAGCTAGGTATGTGAAACAAATTTACCGGGCAATATGTGAGGGTGAGATTGATCGTTTATTCTATCACTAATCGAATGCACAACCCTAAATTCAAAAAGAGATATACGTTTCTTCTCTGACGAGCAGGTGTGTGTACCCTGTGTTCTAATATTAAATCTTCGTAAACGTTACAAACAATAGTACATGATGATGGACGAGTAAAAATCTTGAAACTTATGGTGAATTCGACTTACTGCCCTGGGGCACACTGCGTGTACTTCCATTTCACTCTGATATGGGAGACAGAAGAGAATGAAAGTGCACTCAGTCTGCCCCAGGGCAGTAAGTCGAATTCACCATTATAAAGGAAAATATACAATTTACAAATCTAACGAATTAAAATAGTTATAAATTTATAATTAACTAATTATAAGAGGAATCACATCATATTTTATAGAATTTGTTGCCCTTAATTTTTTACAATTGTATATTTAGTCGAAAATGTTAAAAATTAATTTTCTTTAAAGCTAGATCGTTGAATTAAAACATAATAATAATAATAATAATAATAATAATAATAATAATAATAATAATATCAATTTAACTATCAACAGATGAAAAGCATCGACGAGATGACAAAAGGTACCGGCATTGGGACACCAAATAAATTGGCACCATGCTATAATTATTATTTAAAGAAAAGTAAAAGCTAAAATACTTGCTACAATAATTATACATAATAATTAAAAAAAAAAAAAAAAACAAGATCAAAATAAAATGAAAGAAAAAAAAAAATTAATTCAGTCCTATTAAATAATTTGTACACATATAATGATTGATCACTTCTTTACAATATTTTCAATTCAGCTAAATCCAATTAATCGTAAATATTATCATGAGAGCATATAATGTACAGTGGTTCACGGCTGCTGCGGGAAGTAATTAAAATGGGAAGGAACAAAGTAAAAAGATGAAGCAGAAGCGTATACAAATCAGCGCTTCGGATTGAAAATTTTGTTTGAATCTTTATCATCCCTTTCATAGAACAAAACAGGAATAAAAAAAAATAAATAAATAAACAACTCTTTCTTATTGTCTGCGTATCGAATAATGATCTTAGACTGCAGTTATTTGTCAAGTTTTTCGACAAACCATATATCTTGGGCTTATTTAAATGCAGAAAACTTTAACATCGCTTCGTTATCACTAATTATTTTACACTCGATGCATTTTATGCATTGAGTGTTCTTCGCTGAATCATCTTTTCACTTTTCAACACTTAAAAACATTGATTCTAGTTTTACAGTACGGTTCGATTCATTTAATCCTGCCTAGTCTATCTCGGTACAGAAGGAAAATTAACGGGCTATCTAATTCAGTTATTAAACCTATCAGATTTCCATGTTTCAAGCAATATCTAAGAAAAAATTCATCGGCTTTTGTGTTATAACATTACAAGTATTATGGTGTGGATTGGCAATGAGAGATATTGTGTCTGGCAACAATTACTGGTAAACTACATTACACGGAAATTGAACGTCTCTGTTTGGAATACTCCTCAACAGAGAAGTAATTACATTCTATAAATTCTCCTTGAATTAATGACAAGGCAATATAGTATTATAATAGTGAGTGTGTTTACAGTGTTTTCGAGGCGTGCAGAGAGAGATTTATACCTGAAAAGAAACGAAGACGGAAGGAAAAAATGAAAAAAAAAAGTGCAGAAAGAAAGAGAACCAGAAACCAAGACTTCGCAGTCATGTATAAAACAATTATTAAATTTCACCAGATGTATGAGAAATTCGATTATCGATGCCTTTGCAGTTCTTATCTTCAATATTTTGTGCTTAGCGCATATGTACACATACATAATGTGCCGATGATCGCCACCATATTTCTATTAACATCGGAAACAATATCGATATGAAATAATAAAGAAAACTACATTCGCAAGGCAATTTACTAATTTGAAAACTTTGAATTTAAGAGACACGAGTCTTGGTTGCAAAAATTATTACATAATTGAAAGCTTGCTGCCAATGATTGGATTTCCGATTTAGATTGATTTGAATACATGAAAACTTGTGTCGTAATAGTTACAATACAATACTGATTGAGGCTGTGTTATTTTTTTTATATCGAGTGTTTCTCACATCTAGATTAACAAAGAAAGTACATTGAATTATAGAAAGCATGGTGTAAATATACTTGCTGTATGTTCGTATTATTAATAATATGTGATATTTTACGACTGTAACGATACATTAATGCCTGAGGTTGACAATTATTATTTGTAGGAGATTTTACTCTTACCATCTTGGTATCACTCGGGTAAACCCTGCTCTATAAACTGGATCATCCGAATGTTAATGCGACTGATACAAACACCACAGCGACAAGTCAACAAAGTTTGCAATTAACGCATACGTACACTTAATTTTCTAACAATCTTAATTGATCCCAAAAAGTCATACATATTCTCACTTTCTAAAAGATACACGCTCCTTTCTTCCGCGGTAGCTTTTACTAAAGCCACACGAGCACCATTCCTTTTTAATTTAATACTTTGCATCTCTTTGGACAACTTTAATAGGATATTTCGAGTATAATGGAAATACAGAGATTTTTATATTGATTCGTTATAATTTCAAATAAAAAGTCCCACTTTCTCACTGTGGACAGGTGATCTATTTTTCAAAAACTACAATTTCAAAATCCTTTCATTCAATGCTGTCGAATATTGCTTGTTAAATGCATTAGGGCTCTATGAAAGAAGATCCATTATCAATATGTATGTATGTATAGTTAACGACAATATGCAATGATAATAATTGTCAATGTAAGGGATTGTTGATTTTTTTTTCGAGGTTCAACATTATGTATCTACAGTACAGTTAACTTTGTATTGATATTAAAAGAAAAAAATTGTGACGAATGATGAAATTTAATATTAAGCGTTCGTTCCTTTTTTTTTGTCAACAATATCTCTAGATGTGTTTAGAACGTTGATTATGAACGTTTCCTACTATACATTGCAACATAGAAATAATTAACGACTAAAATTATCGACTATTTTCATGTGTACATTGCGTGATAGGTCGTCCTGTTGGAATAATTACTGTCATTAAAAGATAAAAACTCGATGGTATATTTGGATAATATACATTATTGTTGACAGATAATATTATATCACTATATTAGGCAGTGCTTATTAAGACACGGAAGTTTGACGGCACTAACACTACAAAAATTTTATGTACATACATGAACTATTTGCTCTACGTTTCCTGATGTTACGAAGATGCTCCGGTATTTTATTCCTCTATCAAAAAGAATTCTCTATCTCTGAGCTAGCTGGCCGCGATATTGATCTACATGATGGATACATGGTAGATATTTATCTACATAATAATATGTACAATCAACTAAGTCTGGGTAAAAGGGACGCCAAATACAATTTCGGTGTTTCGTCATCCTGCAAATCATCCGTTTGTACTGGAATTCTTAATTCTGGAACGTTTCAAAAATGAAACAGCACCCTTCCTGATCAATATATGTACAAATGATTAACTGGTAAATATTGCCAATCGTAAAAATCCATACAATTCCATTATACTCTAGGATCCTTTGCGATCATAAAATGTTAATATACACTCTGGCACAAGATTAACGGCGCTATCGATACTGCGCGAGAAAATGCCCATCTTCAAAATGCTGTAGTTATAGTTTGCGATTTTCGAAGATGAAATTTCAAACTTTGAAATGCTTTTTGAAATCATTCTTTTCGAATTTTTTTCATCGAGTTACAGCATTCTGAAGATGGGCATTTTCTCGCTGAATACCGAGAGTACCGTTAATTTTGCCCTTGAGTTACATGCCGCAAATATTAAGAAACATACCTAATATTCAATTAACACTTCAAACTCCAATCGCATCAGTGATTTGCCTCCGATACCTCGGTGAACAGAGGTGTCAGCGAGTCGACGTCTTGTAATCCGTCAAAATTACCGAGTGGATCCAAATTGTCAGTTTCACCGTCGTTATCGGCAAGAAAAGTAGTTTCCAGCAGATCTGTGACATTTCGGCATACGTTGTTAGACGACGAGTCGGAATTTACGGTCTCCCCATGCAGCTGCAACGAGTTTAGATTCAGACTGGATAGCATTGGTTCACTCGACTCTGAATATACTTCCTTCAGTTCATCGGGATGCAGCGGTGTTGAAGGGTAGGACTTTGATCCCCCAGTAGCTTCGTCCGAGTATGAAGAAGCGTACGAAAGAGTCATAGGCAAAGGAGTATTAGGATACGATCGCGATTGCATTATTCTCTGCAAGGTGCAAGATACAGACGAGTCCAGGACCGTTTCCGGTTCCAGGATATCACCGACATTGAGATTTAAATGCGTACTCGGCAGGCTATTTAATATTAGGCTATTAGACGCTATGGGAGCATCGTTGGGGTGATGCTCGGGCAATATTTCCAAGCTCTGCGAACTCTGGCTGTCCAGGATATTGAAAATGTTTGTTAAATTCTCAGGACTTATCTCTTTGTCGCCAATTATGAAGTTGTCATCCTCCGCTATAATGCTGCCGTCGGTATCGTTAAGCAAAAAGGTACTGTTATCTACGTGACCAATAGGTCCAAAGTCGTTGAATTCACTGGGAACTGGGGTCGGAGCTACGGAGCTGCTGGTAGAGGGATTAAAGCTATGACTTTGAAACGATATCGGGTAGTGTTGAGTGGACAGTGGAGACATGAGTGTGGGGTTGACCATTCTGTGGAGAGGAACGGACTGTGATCTGTAGTACAATTGCTCAGTGGTGAATTGCTTTTCGTCATGAAACAACTCGCTAATTTCTTGATCCGGCAGTTTGTTTTTCTGATACGCGTTTTTTATCTCCTGAAGATTCTCCTGGCTCGGATAATTGATCAGCAATTGTTTTTGAGGAGTCAGGTCGGTCGGTAGGATGTTGGACGCTCGTGGTCCCTGTAGTTGATCCAATTTTGCCGCTACTATCGTAGCATTCACAGCCGGCTGTGTGTCGCTCAATTTAGCACTGCTTGGAGGAGACTGAGAGGCGGATATGGGCCTGGTTACTTCCGTGGGAACGACAAAAGTGTCGTTTCTACTCGTATATGGAGTGCTGCAGGACATGGAGCTGGAAAGTGGTTTTTGAGAGGCGCGGGACCTGGAGACACTTGACTGGACATTGCTTCTTGATCGAGGAACAGGAGTGTTTCTGGGGGAAACAAACGGACTTCCGTTAGCGGAGCTGGGCTTAGAAGCTCGTCCGTTAATGGGGGATAAAGGGCCAGGAGAGATCGGGGTGAAGTTGAATATCCTGCGGCGAGTGTTGGGACTTTGGGGAACAGTCGATACCTGGCTACTGTGGTCTTGGAAGTGTTCCACCACATTAGTTTCGAAGCTAACGCGTCGCCTGGTGCTCGCTTGACTGGGGTAATTCAAAAGCGATGACAAAATCGCGTTCGATTTAGAGGCAGGCCTTTCGGCAGGCACATTATTTCCCGGGCTAGAGATGGCGATCGGAATTTCCGGTATCGAATGCCCAGTTGTATTCGCCTTCAAATTTTGCTGCAGTATTAATCGTAGCTGCGAAACCTTATCCGATCTGGATATCTGCTCGACGTCTGTTGACAAGTTATTGACTTCAGTGTCAGAGCTGGATGAGCTGCTCTGTTGAAAATACTGTAAAAGCTCTTCTTCCTGTTCCTGAGAGTTATTTCCTCCATTTAAGTAATCGTCAAGGGCGTCAGAGTCTGGGGTGCAGGCCTTGTTGGTTTTGTTCAAAGTTTTAGGATTCTCTGATGCGAGCTGGATCTGTTTGGTAACAGTAGTTGTTAAACCAATCGTATCAGAGGGATTCTGGCAACCGTTAAGCTTTGTGTAATGATTAGACCGATTAGATGATTGGATATCACAGTTTTCTCCAGGCTGATTAAAAGTAGCTTGTATTACTTTGAATTTCATAGGTTTCACGCTGTTCGAAGGCAACGCCGACTTCCTACCGGTCCTCTGAATCGACGAAAGTCTAGGCAACGGCGTGTTATTCGCACTTTGTATGCTTTCCGGTGAGTTTAATAATTTTGGCTGCTTTTCTACAACAGACTCGGACTGATTAGGTTCTACGTTCAAATTGGCACGCTTTCTAGGGTTTCTTATTTTAGGGTCTTTTGATGAAATTGTGGTACTAGTAGCGACTGCCTTTGCCTCATCTTTACAAGATGTACCTTCACTTGGTTTTACCACTATATTATCACAGTTAGATTGTAAGGAGATGCTGGTGTTGCAGGTGTAGCTGCTAGCAGACTTTAGACCCTTTTTGTGCCGGCTGGTAGCTACCACCGGTAAATTACATTTTGTTGGAATACTTCGCACAGCCAATGAGCCACTAGCGCCTGCCAGTGACTGATTCAATTTGTTTCTCTTGCCGCCCTTCCCTACCGACCCTTTAATATCTACAGTCTTTTCTTTATTCTGATTCTGAAAAATTAGTTACAATTATTACTTGCACTTGAGTTTTACACCATACTGTCAGCTGGCTTGTTTCGAAATAGAAAATATGTCTATATTATTAATCGCATGACCTAATTACCTGCGAAATCGCGTCGTGATGACGATGTTTTTGCTCTCTGATATGCTCTCGTTGCTGCAGTTTTCTTTGCAGCTGCAATTGCGCCTCCCTCAATTTTCCTGGCTTTTCACCACCTAATATCGTCGGCGACGTTGATGTGTCTTCTGCACAATATAACAAGGTAGCTGTTCATTCAACACATTTTTCAAATAGCTTTATTGTTTCCATTGAAGATTTGAAAGACAAGAATACCCAATCATCTTGTAATATATGCAGCAAAAGTTACCTGGAATTACCAACCTTTATTGCCTACAGGCTGAGGATCTGAGGCCGCACATAAAATGCATATCGCAGCGAGCGATCGTGTATCAACGCAAAGATTGTTCACCAGATGCTGGGCCAGTGCACTCAGTGATGAAAACTTTAGGCCGAGTAAACTTTCTGCCCATTCTCTTATCAGCGTTGAAGCAGCTCCAAGCATTTCTTCCGTGATCTCGTCTTGCTCCTCAGGCTATAAAACAAAAAGAAATTAAACTATAACGAAATTCTTATATACCGTGCGTCCGATTTCGAAATACACATTAAGATATCTTGAAAACTAGAGATGCTATTGAAAAATAGAGCATTCCTTGCCAATGACAAAAAAGTTTTACTTCTAGCACACCCTATAAAAATTCAAAACCTATAGCATTATCAAGTGTCCCCCTCGGAACCATACAAATTTTATCTGAAACATATTTCAAAAGCATCTCTAATTTTCGAGATATCCTAATGCATATTTTGAAATGGGACACCCAGTATATAAAGCTGAAAAAATTGCGAAAAAGGATTTTTCTTCTTCATTCAAACTGGCTTATATCTTTTGTTAATTTACCAGCTGGTCTCCAGTGACAAGAGGAAGCGTGGGTGGGTCGAGTTTGACCTTCTTACGCATTCCTGCATAACAATATCTAGAATTTCCACGCGTGCCTAGTCTGCGAGGTCTGACGCGGGGGTATACCTGCTTCATGACTTTCCCAAAGTCTGCGGTGGACAAAGGCTTCATGGAATTTTTTATGCAGAACATGCTGAAATTTTGAACAGCATGAGTTCAAATCCTTGATGCCAAATAAGAGAATAAAAAAGTTATGATAGGATCTCTAACATGCTGTGGAGGGGGACTCACTTGTACTCATCGTAAACTTCTTGCTTTGGCAAAGAGACGTCCGGATCTTCTTCGAGGTGGGTTTTGATCCACATAATTGTCTGATGAATTTCATAACGGTTTCCTAACGGATTTAATGGCTGCCTCAACGGATCAACATTCTCTCCAGACTTTGTCAATGAAGCGGGTAGTTTCAAGTACAACAAGAGTTTCTCCTCTATCCGCAATTGATCTACTTGTAAATAAATCCCTTGAACCCGACACTTTGAGTCATCGCTGTTGAATAATTAAAAAAAATTCAATAAAGTCCGCAACTTCAATGCCGTGGAATCAGCTTCGAAAAGGCGGCAATAAAGAAACAAAAATAGAAGAAAAAACAGAAATTATCACTCAATAAATCGCGAAAAAATTTGAACTCTGGATGACAACGAAATTGAGATGAATAAATGGGAAAAACTTTATTGAAATAGTTTCGTATAAATTATTTACTGTCCAAATATTCTGTAAAACTATGGACAGTAAAACCGGTAGAAAATTTGAAAAACACTGTGCGAAAATATAAGAAACTATTAATAAAACGTTCCAAACCGATTTCGACATTAAATCGTGGATTTTTCGAATCTAAAGTAATTGATCGATAAACGAATGAATAGAGATACGTATAATATACAAGGAAGTGTTCGTAATTTAATACCGGCAACGTAATATAATTTGAAGGTTTGAATGAGACACTGACCTGATGGCATCCTCAAGCATTTGTCTTATTTTATCATGTTTATCAATGGGACTGTGAGGTATGCTTGTCATTTTCCCGGCGAGAATATCTTTGATAAGTTCACCGGGTTGTTGAGGACCATTGTTAACGCACGAGGAGGAGGAGGAGGAGGCATTGTTGTAGCTGTAAATTCTGTTCTGATGAGAGGAGCCACTACTGTCACCGATCGGCTGTCCCCCATTGTCACTGTAAACGTCAGGTCTCTCTCGTTTTATTTTCTTAATACCGACCCCGTTATCATCTACTATATTTACAGATTTCGAGGCTTTTAGTGCGGCCGGTTCTTCTACTTTATCATGGCTATCAACGTTCATTGTTCCTTACACGGTAATATATACAATTATTTGATCACCTCTCGTTAACCGAGAAAGCCCTACCATTTTGTCACAGTCAGCTGGATTATGTTTAACCAATGATCATCCGTATTACCGAAGACAACCGACTCTTCGACACACATCGATCGATCCGTCACTGCACACACGTTGCATAGTTTGCGGCTCTGTCCACAGGCAAAGTACTTCCCGAATACCTACAACGTTTCCACTCTCACGACAGTTTCGTGGTTTAAGTTTTCGATTCAAGCCGCTCAAGGCCAACGAGCAAATCTCCTTCGAAATAATAAATCAATTTTCATAACAAACTGAAAGCACATGAAATTCTACTGATTACTGTCTGGATTAATAGAAGCAGTTTTTATTCATAGCATCTGTGATATACTTTAATTCAACGAACAAGGTACCAAGGTGAGTTTTTTACTTTCATTCGTTAAAGGTTATAACAATGTTCGCACATCAACGTTTACAGAGGATATGATAATCGACGTTGAGATTCTAATTACGCTGCAAGATTATTTTTGGACCGTTATTACTCGAGTAATCTAACGTTGTATTGGCTACGGGTTTCGGCAACTGAATTATAATCTTATATTTCAGCGGTTTAGACAACGCAAAACTTGACCTAACCTCAAAGGCCGCGGTTAATAAATTCGGCGTATTTTAGATGAATAAAATCCCAAAAATTTCCATCCAAACTCCCACACTCATCTATCGATAACACCAGTGTTGACAACAACATTAACAATACAGTAATCCTATCCAATCTTCTCTTAAGGCAGCATCATGGTTCACGATAAAAAACCAGCAAGGCGAAGCAGATCGAGGGAGAGAGACCGAGAGCGAGAAAGAGAACGTGAGCGTCGTGACACCAGAGAGCGTCGAAGGTCCAGGAGCAGATCTAAAGACCGTAAAAAGGAAAGAAAGCGATCAAAATCTCGTGAACGTTCACGAGAGCGAGACAGATCTAGGGAGAGAGATCCGGAGAGGCCACGTGAACGCGAGAGATCAAGGGAAAGGGACAAGTCCCGAGAGCGTAGAGATGGCAAGGACAGAGGCAAGGATGATAAGAAACGAAAGCCCAGCCCAATATTTTCATTAGAGGATGACACAAAGAGGGAGAACAGAAGCGAAGGAAAAAAGGAAGAAGAAGAAGAAAGTAACGAGGAGAAGGTGAAGACTGCTGGTAAAGCCGAGCCTCTAAGCTTGGAAGAGCTTTTGTCAAAAAAGAAAGCTGTGGAAGAAGCGAGAGCTAAACCCAAGTTCTTGAGCAAAGAAGAACGCGCTGCATTAGCTTTGAAGAAGAGACAGGAGGAGGTAGATTCAATAAGGAAAAGACAGGAGGAAGAGAGAAAGAATGTTTTCAAGAATGACGGGCCGAGCTTCGGCAAGGACAGAGACCGAGAGTGGGATGACCGTGACAAGTAATTAAAGCTTTATACCTGTTTGATAATGTTGATTGTGCATCTTTGTACAGATTTATTTCAATTTATCTCAACTTTTGTGATCGTATTTCCAGACGCAGAGAGCCTCCTCGTTCCAGAGATGATGAGGTCAAAGACAAGGACAAAGAGAAGGAGGTAGAAGCGATTAAAGAACGCTATTTAGGATTAATTAAGAAGAAACGTCGAGTCAGAAGGCTCAATGATCGGAAGTTTGTCTTTGATTGGGATATTTCTGAAGATACTTCTGTCGATTATAATAACATATACAAAGAACGTCATCAAGTACAATTTTTTGGGAGAGGTAACCTTGCTGGAATTGATATAAAAGCGCAGAAACGAGATCAGAGCAAGTTTTATGGGGAATTGTTGGAGAAAAGACGTACCGATGCTGAAAAAGAGCAGGAAAAGTAAGAAGACGATTAAATTGAGTCTGCAGAATCGATATTGTACAATTATTTAAACAAACTCAGCCCTCAAACGGAGCAGGCTACTCAATCTTAGATCAATATGCAAAAATTAGCATTTCTCAATTATAAATACCTAACAACATTATATCTTTTTTGTTTCAAGAATGCGACTTAAGAAAGTGAAGAAGAAGGAGGAGAAGCAGAAATGGGACGACCGTCACTGGTCTGAAAAGGCAATTGAAGAAATGACTGAGCGAGATTGGCGAATCTTCCGTGAAGACTACAACATAACGATAAAGGGTGGTCGCATTCCCGACCCGATACGATCCTGGAAGGAGTCAGGCTTCCCCAAAGAAATTTTAGACATTATAGACAAGGTTGGATACAAAGATCTCACGCCTATTCAAAGGCAGGCCATTCCAATCGGTCTGCAAAATCGAGATATCATTGGCGTTGCCGAAACTGGGTCTGGTAAAACTTTGGCCTTCCTGATTCCATTGCTTCTATGGATCACCAGCCTTCCTAAGATTGAGAGACTTGAGGAGGCCGATCAGGGACCTTACAGTATTATTTTAGCTCCAACTCGGTAAGATAAACGGAAGGAAGAATCCCTAATTCATTTTTTGGCATAGTTTACAAATCAGGAGATAAAAATTTTTCCCTTCAATTCATCAACATAATTAAATCTTAATTACTTCTCAGTGAGTTGGCGCAGCAAATCGAGGAGGAAACTAATAAATTTGGACAACCTCTTGGGATCAGGACCGTCGTTGTTGTTGGTGGTCTCTCAAGGGAAGAGCAAGGTTTCAGACTTCGAATGGGATGCGAGGTAAGCTGATCAAATTTAGCATTTGCAATGCGGATGAGATTCGATTTATTCAATTATTTACATTTCTGGTCATCGCTTGATTTCAGATTGTCATTGCTACTCCTGGTCGGTTGATAGATGTACTGGAGAATCGATATCTCGTATTGAATCAGTGTACTTACATCGTACTCGACGAAGCGGACAGAATGATAGACATGGGTTTTGAGCCAGGTGATAAAAGTTCTTCTAAATATGTATTCGACCCCCATTCATTGATGAAAAATACATCTCTAAATCAGTTTTATTTTATTTGAATTTACTCAGATGTTCAAAAAATTCTGGAATACATGCCGGTAACGAATTTAAAACCAGACAACGAAGATGCGGAAAACGAGGAAAAACTATTGGCTAATTATAATACAAAAAAGAAATACAGACAGGTGGGTAGAATGTTATGTATTCTTTATTTTCTGTTTGTCTTAATTAAGAAACAACATTGGCTAACGTCAACAGGACAATCCCAGATCTACGATATTTCTCGACTCTCAAAGCAGAATAAAAATTACCAAATTATTATACAATATTTTCAGACTGTGATGTTTACCGCCACTATGCCTGCGGCCGTTGAGCGACTGGCTAGAACTTATCTGAGGCGACCTGCAGTCGTCTACATTGGCAGTGTAGGAAAACCAACTGAAAGAACTGAACAAATAGTTCACATAATGGGAGAGGCGGACAAGAGACGAAAGCTAATGGAAATATTAAGCCGTGGTGTTGAGCCCCCAGTTATTATATTCGTCAACCAAAAGAAAGGTGCCGACGTTTTGGCCAGGGGTCTGGAGAAACTTGGGGTAAGACTTCAAAGATGTGCAGGAAGCGTGATTTACAATTGTTTCTTGTGTCTCTTCGCAAGTACCCAGAGTCGTTCTAATTTCAAATACTTCATACCTAGTCAATATTTGTTTTATGTGATCAAACAACAAATTATATTCTGTGCTTAATGTGACTTTTACCCGACAGTACAACGCCTGTACTCTGCACGGTGGTAAAGGACAGGAACAAAGAGAATACGCTTTGGCGTCTCTCAAAGGTGGAAGCAAGGATATTTTGGTTGCCACTGACGTCGCTGGACGTGGTATTGACATAAAGGACGTATCGATGGTGATAAATTATGACATGGCTAAAACGATCGAGGGTGAGTAAACAGACTGAAGTTATTTATCATTTCTGAAGCCTATGATTGTTTAGGTCAATGAATTTCGATTCTAACTGCTTTTTTTGTTCCCTTTTCAGATTACACGCATCGTATCGGTAGAACCGGACGTGCGGGAAAAGCCGGTCTCGCAATATCTTTCTGCACAAAAGATGATAGCCATTTATTCTATGATTTGAAACAAACAATTCTTGGTAGTCCTATATCAACGTGCCCGCCAGAATTGCTCAACCATCCTGATGCACAGCATAAACCAGGCACAGTTGTGACCAAAAAGAGACGGGAGGAGAAAATATTTGCATAAACAGATTGTTTTTTCTAATTTGTATATTTAGAATTAGACTGCTCCAACTGTATTTCACAATAATCGTGTGTTGCCTGTAAATCTGTAACAGATATATAATATTATAGGTATCCAGTTGTATATGTTTGACATTCGTGGAGTTCTTTTTATAGACACATGAAAACATGATTAGTATAATGCCTTCAAATAATTGTTACTCAAGTCAATGAAAAATAGACGTCCTAGGGTTCAAAATGTATTTTATTTTCACTTTTAGTATGTGAGTAAAATCGAATCGCTAGAGTTTTTCAATTATTTTCACTCCAGTTTGTCAAAACTATAAATTAATACAAAATCACGCCTTTTCGCTCGGTCCGATGACTGAAGACGTTGACTGAATAATATAATATATAAATATATTGAATTAGACTGAATAATATAATATACATATAAATATATTGAAGATATGTCTTCAGTCAATGGTCGGTCAGACTTCTTCCTTTTTTTGAATCTTCGCGCTCGCCTCATCCAGCGCCATCAGGTTCTGAAAAGGCTTGCATAAAAAAAATTTCGTAGGATTCGCCCCCTATGAGATATTTTATTTTCCATGGTCTGAAGTCCCGCGGCAAAATGATGGAAAATTTTCAAGCAATTTGGGCGGCGTCATTGGCCTGAAACTGGATTATTTCCCATTCTAAATTTACGTCTTTGTTATAAACCGCTATCTATTCAAGAGTTCTACCTGAATCATCAAAAACAAAGAAATATATTCTATCGTTTCAAATCAAATTCATGAACGAATCTCGAAGCTTTGTCTCAAAGTCATTGACCTCGACGCCTACACATATATTTTTGTAATTTGTTTTTTTATTTGGATGTTTTGTCGGGCTTCGTGCGTGACGTTCAACACTATCGCAATTTCTTCATAGAAAAATATCCGAATTTTACCAAATCTAAAGTGATATGAAAAATATAATCGCCAATCAGTGGTCAACGTCCTGGTCGTTTGCTACCGGTCGTAATCAGCTGACGTTCGGTGGAATTCTTTGTGCACTGCACCGACCGCGCGGTTTTCATTTCAACACACCTTTCGCCAACGCGTGCGCGGAGCCAGTTCAGTTTACAGCCGGAGGTTGTTCGTTAGCCATTTATTTGACGGTAGCCGACCGTAGTCGCGCGACACTACCAGTAGCAACATTCCCGTTCACCAGGAACTATTGATAGATAAAAAGAAATGCTGAGTATATGTCGACAGGCTGTCATCGCCGGCAGTCAAAAGTAAGTTCTAGTACTTAGCGAAAACAAACAACTAAACGTCATTATTTTATGTATACGCCGTTTCGGAAATTCTATCGATTTCACTGCACTTGTCGTGGAATATACCTATTCGGTATTTCAATATGTATACCTACTTGGAGAGGCAGTGTAGAGATATAGTCATGCACTGCATCGGATGCACCCAATTTATAGGTAATACGTATATCATTAGCATGCGCAAAAGCGCTTGTCGCATTATTAGACTTATACCAGTGATCGTAAAACGGGTTTTAACGCAAGGAAACCTTCAATTCGATCAATTTATTGCTGTTTGGACTAAATAAGGAAAAATTTTTATTCGTTATACTATATAACATTTGTATATACTTAGAGTTAAGCAAACGATTTCCGTCACTTTCACTTGTGTGACGAAATCACTCGATTTACAAATTCAATTTTCGAAGAAATATTTCCATAATCCTACATTGCTTAATCTAAGAAGCCCTTGGTTAATTGCTGTTTCTATCCCATTGAGAAAGAGATGGTAAAAAATGAATCAGCTGGGCAAAATATACGCATTTTATATGTATAGTGATTTTTTCTTTCTTTCTTATCTTCTCTATCTTGCCTAATTCTGGGCGTTGATAACACAGATTGCCCTCTCCCATCCCCCTCATACGCTAATGAATTGTGAGCTAGTAAAGAGGCACCAGTTATGTAATGCCTGTAATATGTATATGTATGTATGCTGGTTGGGTCGACTGGATCGGCTGACATACATCTGATGCGTTTTAAAATACCACAAACCGGCCTTCAAGATGCACCACACACTTGCTGCATCTGCAAATCATGCACTGCACAGCCATTTTTAAATGAAATCTACTTATCACTTTCTTCTTCTGGCTGTACAATATTTGACTAATACCATTTCCAGCTTCATTTTTCATTATTTCTTTCAGAGCTAATTTACTAACAATTAGATAAGATTGAATAAAATTAAACTAGACATACGTAGACGAAACTTATAATTATTATTGTTATTATCGTTATTGTTATGCGTTGACAAGGAAGGCTGGAACAGTTATTGCTCATTAATAATTGCTTATTTTACATTGAAGTCAGTGAGCTAGAGAGAAAGGAGAATTTTTTAAATCGAATTTCCTTAGTCTATTTTAAAACATTTGAGTTGAAGCTTACCTTGTTTATCCTTGCCTTGAGATATGTTTTTATAGTTTGCGGGAATATCTTAAGTAATTTTTAAACTCAGCAGAGACTTTCAGAGCATGAAACTGCTTCAACGAACGTTCAAAGCAGATTGGTAGGTCTGTAATAGCTAGCAGATCAATACTATAGCCTCTTTAACTGTGGGTATCAAGGTTCAAATGAGGCAATGAACACATGTCACTGTGTTATGTCAAGCAAATATTTACATAGAGATAACTCGATGCAGTAATACTTCTGATAGGAAGTGATTGAGGATAGTATATTCTACGGATTAATTGAAACGAGTAAAAAGTCGTTTATTAATTGTTTCCAAAATGTTGAAAAGGAAATAATCAATTTTTATCATTAAATTCCATTGTTTAAATAACATTGTATTCCTATTGTTACCAGAGCTGGAATACGATCTCTGGGAACTGTAGTTCCAGTACCATGTCCTCCCGAATTCCCTTTGGAAAACGAACCCGTTTTTGGCTACGAGAAAAACAGCAAGGAACGGGCGAATCTGGAGGCAGCTCTAAAGTCGATGAGCAGCGAGATCGAAGAAATTCCAATCGTAATTGGCTCTGAGGAAATTAAGACTGACATTTGCAAGTATCAAGTAATGGTGAGTAAAACTAATGAAAATAAATGGCAGCAAAAAAAAAAATCAAATTCTGAATACGATGTTTCTATTTTTGTCCTTCAGCCTCATGATCATGGGCATAAAATAGCAAAGTTTTACTATGCTACACCAGATTTGGTTGCAAAAGCGATCGATGTAGCTGTGAGAACGCAACGAGAATGGGATTTATATCCGATTGAAAAGAGACTCGAAATTTGGCTTAAGGCCGCAAATTTAATGCAAACTAAATACAGACAGCAGTTGAACGCAGCCACGATGCTTGGCCAGAGTAAGACCGTTATTCAAGCCGAAATCGACAGCAGCGCAGAATTGATTGACTTCTTTAAAATAAATGGATACTTTGCCAAGGAAGCTGTGAAATATAAACCGATATCACCTGATCCTAAGGAAACTTTAAACTCCATGAGGTATAGAGGAATGGATGGATTCGTTGCAGCTATTTCTCCCTTTAATTTCACCGCTATTGGGGGAAATCTCAGTTACACACCCGCACTGATGGTGAGAATTTATCTAAGTTTTATTTTATCCGATCAATGAAAAAAAACAAAACATTGTGAGTTTTTGTGTTCATTGTCTTTTATGACAAAAGCTTTCTCCACTTTTTCACTTCAAATACGATTAATTATTGCATGTCTATTCAGGGCAACGCCGTTTTATGGAAGCCGTCTGATACTGCGGTGCTTTCCAACTGGTGGATATTCAAGATCTGTAAAGAAGCTGGAGTACCGCCGGGGGTCGTCAATTTTATTCCTTGTGACGGGCCTGTATTTGGAGACACAATAACTGCATCCCCCTATCTTTCGGGCATTAATTTTACCGGCTCTGTACCAACGTTTAACAGGCTTTGGACTCAAGTTGGAAACAACATAAATAAGTATAGAAATTACCCGAAAATGATCGGCGAATGTGGCGGAAAAAATTATCACTTTGTTCATCCAACTGCTGATGTGACCACTGTTGTTATCGGAACAATAAAAAGCGCTTTCGAATATAACGGACAGAAGTGCTCGGCTTGTAGTAGAATGTATGTTCCCCAATCTCTGTGGGAAAAGGTGAGACAATACATTTGAAATTCATTGACTAATAGATTTGAAAGTAAATTGTTATTTTCTCCAGGAATTTTTCAAGCACATGCATCATATGAGAGATCATTTTTTCAACAATTTCAAAGAGTTTTTAGACTACAAAGTGCGAATTAAAAGACTTGGGTCGATGATGGTTTTCTTTTATTTTTATGCTTTTCCAATTTCTAGATCAAGGCTGGTCTTCTAGAAACTCGTGACAAGCTTAAAATAGGAGATGTTCAAGACTTCAGTTCGTTTACGTCGGCTGTCATAGACAGAGCTGCATTTAAAAGAATAACTAGCTACATAGAACATGCAAGATCTTCAAATACCACTGAGATAATTGGAGGTGGTACTTACGACGATTCGTAAGTATAATCCGAATATTCAATCACCTGCGATAAGTAAGCTGAAAACAATTCAGTGAGGATTACATTAGTGATAATCTCTTGTATAACAATTGAAATGGTCATTATCTTTGTATGCTGCCATTATAATATTATTATCCGTAATTTACAGTCGTGGGTACTTTGTCCAGCCGACGATCATCGTTTCAAAAGATCCCAAGGATAAGCTGATGACTGAGGAAATCTTTGGCCCAGTACTAACAATCTATGTATATAAAGACTCAGACCTTACTACAACTTTGAAATTAGTGGAAGACTCTACGCCGTACGCGTTAACAGGATCGATATTTTCTACGGACCTGTAAGCGGATTTTGCTTTCGTTTGACATACTTAATCAATAAATAATAAACGTAGTCTCGATTCATGGAATTTGTTCTAGTTGTTAAACTCGCCTTCACTCGGAAATTTCTTTTGCAGTAAATGGGCTAGATGGGCTCTGGACGAGTTGAAGTATACAGCTGGAAACTTTTACATAAACGACAAATCGACCGGGTCTGTCGTAGGCCAGCAACCATTCGGCGGGAGTCGGATGTCCGGCACAAACGACAAAGCCGGCGGTCCACATTACGCTCTGCGGTGGTCTTCGCCGCAGGCTATAAAGGAAACATTTGTTCCGCAAACAGTGTATGACTACAAGTACATGAGATCTTAGATAGGTTCCATGACGTAAATTTATAACGTGCAACAACGGATATCGGTTGCACGGATCATCCGTTATTGCGGGTACGATAAAAGCGAGGATAGCATTGAACGTGAGATGTTAATTGTGACGAGGAGAGGAAATAAATTTTGACGAAAATCAACATCGCGTTTGATGCACGGTAATAAATAGTATTTATCTTTTTTTGCGATGGTGTTTAAATTGAAAACCGTAACTAAAATACCGACTCAGACCAGGTCAATAAGACGGTTGATACAGCGCTTACGTATCAAGTATTGAAAATGAATGACGTTTATTTTTTTGTTTTCTATTGCGATTTTACTTTTTTTTTTCTCAAAGAAACGAACAAAAAGATATGACGAAAGGTTTAGGCTGGTCCCAAAAACGTAACTGCTTTCGTTGAACGTGTCACAATATAAAATTATAAACCACGAAACTGTAGTTATTATCTTTTATCAAATGTTTAATGATTCATGACGTGAAGCCAATCTGGACAAATAATTGTATTAATTATCCATAGCACGTGAAACATATACTTAATTTTCATAGTATTCAGTCAGCATATCAATTCGTATACGCTATTGTTTATACATAATTTATTGTTATGATAAGGTTTTCAAAATTGTGAAATTTAAATTACCTGCCGATGGCGGTGGATTATCTTTTCATTGGTGATTTATAGTAGATAGGTATATCAGGGATGACAGTGGGAAGGATGAGACTTTCGTATTCGCAAGATATGCATATATGATCTATATGTATATACATATACTTATATGATATATATAGGTATATATATATATAAATTATATGTATAAATTATATATACGACGGTATGTTCGCATATTATCATACATATGTATACATGTATAATAGCGTTAGTAGCTAATGTTCTGATGTTATTTATTCTAATTGTAAAATAGCAATAATAAAATGTAAAAAATGAGTTACTATTAACTGTAATAATTAGTGTACATTTTGTTGATTTAACTTTACACTCGTCGTTATAATATACGAATATCAATGAATCACAATTATTATTGCTCAGGTATTGTAAGCTTCGTATCTATTTTGTCATCCGTCGTAGCTCAAGTGCTCGAACTACAGCAGTACCGTAGGAGAAAAAAAATTAACGTTGCATTGCACATGCAATCTGGACATCTTCTTTTTCCGAGGCTTATCCCTTCATCGGAGGTAGCCTAATTCTTGTTCATTTTTCTTGGATTAGGGACAATGCTTTGTGGTTTAGAGGTCCGCAGTTTAAAGAATGTTGTTCCTGGCCTTGTCCCTTTATACCGAGTCCACAGGTAAGTATTCTTCTCGATATTGGGCTTGCTTCTTTCTGCTTTGAATTTTTTGAAATTTTGAGTCGAAAATTGCTCCTGGTATCAGGAAAACATTTGAGCCGAGGAGGTGTGCTGAAATTTTCGGCGGAAAAACCCCCTGAGTGTATGTCTAAGCAAGCATGCATTCGTATAGATGTGTCTCTCGCTCTCTCTCTCTGCATGTCTCATTCGCTTATGAAATAAGGAATTTCTAAAATTTTAAGCCGAAAAATTGCTCCTGGTATCAGGAGAACATCTGACCCGAGGAGGTGTGCTGAAATTTTTGGCGGGAAAACCCCCTGAGTGTATGTCTAAGCAAGCATGCATTCGTATAGATGTGTCTCTCGCTCTCTCTCTCTGTGCATGTCTCATTCGCTTACAAAATAAGGAATTTCTGAAATTTTAAGTCGAAAAATGCTCCTGGTATCAGGAGAACATCTGACCCGAGGAAGTGTGCTAAAATTTTTGGCGGGAAAACCCCCTGACTGTATGTCTAAGCAAGCATGCATTCGTATAGGTGTGTCTCTCGCTCTCTCTCTCTGCATGTCTCTCTCGCTTACAAAATAAGGAATTTCTGAAATTTTAAGTCGAAAAATGCTCCTGGTATCAGGAGAACATCTGACCCGAGGAAGTGTGCTAAAATTTTTGGCGGGAAAACCCCCTGACTGTATGTCTAAGCAAGCATGCATTCGTATAGGTGTGTCTCTCGCTCTCTCTCTCTGCATGTCTCTCTCGCTTACAAAATAAGGAATTTCTGAAATTTTAAGTCGAAAAATGCTCCTGGTATCAGGAGAACATCTGACCCGAGGAAGTGTGCTAAAATTTTTGGCGGGAAAACCCCCTGACTGTATGTCTAAGCAAGCATGCATTCGTATAGATGTGTCTCTCGCTCTCTCTCTCTGTGCATGTCTCATTCGCTTACAAAATAAGGAATTTCTGAAATTTTAAGTCGAAAAATGCTCCTGGTATCAGGAGAACATCTGACCCGAGGAAGTGTGCTAAAATTTTTGGCGGGAAAACCCCCTGACTGTATGTCTAAGCAAGCATGCATTCGTATAGGTGTGTCTCTCGCTCTCTCTCTCTGCATGTCTCTCTCGCTTACAAAATAAGGAATTTCTGAAATTTTAAGTCGAAAAATGCTCCTGGTATCAGGAGAACATCTGACCCGAGGAAGTGTGCTAAAATTTTTGGCGGGAAAACCCCCTGAGTGTATGTCTTAGCAAGCATGCATTCGTATAGATGTGTCTCTCGCTCTCTCTCTGTGCATGTCTCTCTCGCTTATAAAATAAGGAATTTCTGAAATTTTAAGTCGAAAAATGCTCCTGGTATCAGGAGAACATCTGACCCGAGGAGGTGTGCTGAAATTTTTGGCGGGAAAACCCCCTGAGTGTATGTCTTAGCAAGCATGCATTCGTATAGATGTGTCTCTCGCTCTCTCTCTCTGTGCATGTCTCATTCGCTTACAAAATAAGGAATTTCTGAAATTTTAAGTCGAAAAATGCTCCTGGTATCAGGAGAACATCTGACCCGAGGAAGTGTGCTAAAATTTTTGGCGGGAAAACCCCCTGACTGTATGTCTAAGCAAGCATGCATTCGTATAGGTGTGTCTCTCGCTCTCTCTCTCTGCATGTCTCTCTCGCTTACAAAATAAGGAATTTCTGAAATTTTAAGTCGAAAAATGCTCCTGGTATCAGGAGAACATCTGACCCGAGGAAGTGTGCTAAAATTTTTGGCGGGAAAACCCCCTGACTGTATGTCTAAGCAAGCATGCATTCGGATAGGTGTGTCTCTCGCTCTCTCTCTCTGCATGTCTCTCTCGCTTACAAAATAAGGAATTTCTGAAATTTTAAGTCGAAAAATGCTCCTGGTATCAGGAGAACATCTGACCCGAGGAAGTGTGCTAAAATTTTTGGCGGGAAAACCCCCTGACTGTATGTCTAAGCAAGCATGCATTCGTATAGGTGTGTCTCTCGCTCTCTCTCTCTGCATGTCTCTCTCGCTTACAAAATAAGGAATTTCTGAAATTTTAAGTCGAAAAATGCTCCTGGTATCAGGAGAACATCTGACCCGAGGAAGTGTGCTAAAATTTTTGGCGGGAAAACCCCCTGAGTGTATGTCTTAGCAAGCATGCATTCGTATAGATGTGTCTCTCGCTCTCTCTCTGTGCATGTCTCTCTCGCTTATAAAATAAGGAATTTCTGAAATTTTAAGTCGAAAAATGCTCCTGGTATCAGGAGAACATCTGACCCGAGGAGGTGTGCTGAAATTTTTGGCGGGAAAACCCCCTGAGTGTATGTCTTAGCAAGCATGCATTCGTATAGATGTGTCTCTCGCTCTCTCTCTCTGTGCATGTCTCATTCGCTTACAAAATAAGGAATTTCTGAAATTTTAAGTCGAAAAATGCTCCTGGTATCAGGAGAACATCTGACCCGAGGAAGTGTGCTAAAATTTTTGGCGGGAAAACCCCCTGACTGTATGTCTAAGCAAGCATGCATTCGTATAGGTGTGTCTCTCGCTCTCTCTCTCTGCATGTCTCTCTCGCTTACAAAATAAGGAATTTCTGAAATTTTAAGTCGAAAAATGCTCCTGGTATCAGGAGAACATCTGACCCGAGGAAGTGTGCTAAAATTTTTGGCGGGAAAACCCCCTGACTGTATGTCTAAGCAAGCATGCATTCGGATAGGTGTGTCTCTCGCTCTCTCTCTCTGCATGTCTCTCTCGCTTACAAAATAAGGAATTTCTGAAATTTTAAGTCGAAAAATGCTCCTGGTATCAGGAGAACATCTGACCCGAGGAAGTGTGCTAAAATTTTTGGCGGGAAAACCCCCTGACTGTATGTCTAAGCAAGCATGCATTCGTATAGGTGTGTCTCTCGCTCTCTCTCTCTGCATGTCTCTCTCGCTTACAAAATAAGGAATTTCTGAAATTTTAAGTCGAAAAATGCTCCTGGTATCAGGAGAACATCTGACCCGAGGAAGTGTGCTAAAATTTTTGGCGGGAAAACCCCCTGAGTGTATGTCTTAGCAAGCATGCATTCGTATAGATGTGTCTCTCGCTCTCTCTCTGTGCATGTCTCTCTCGCTTATAAAATAAGGAATTTCTGAAATTTTAAGTCGAAAAATGCTCCTGGTATCAGGAGAACATCTGACCCGAGGAGGTGTGCTGAAATTTTTGGCGGGAAAACCCCCTGAGTGTATGTCTTAGCAAGCATGCATTCGTATAGATGTGTCTCTATGCATAGGTATGTCTCATTCGCTTACGAAATTTAGAATGTTTGAAATTTTAAGTCGAAAAATTGCTCCTGGTATCAGGAGAACATCTGACCCGAGGAGGTGTGCTGAAATTTTTGGCGAGAAAAATTGGAATCCTTATTGCATGCAACAACATCATTAGGCGCAGCTAATTTTTCGATTTAAAATTGCTGTAAATCCAAAAACTACGCCGTTTCTTCCTACGATTAATATAATTCACCTACCTTATTCAATACCTGAAATAAAGAGTGGCAGGGAGGGGAGAGTGGAAAATAACGAAGTAATTAATCATGGGTATATCTCGAAATTTATTGCTACAGGATCGATACAATAGTTCTTATTGTCAATGTATGTATGTATGTATGTACAGTAAATACACAACGCATCATTCACCACCAAACGACCGACGAAGAATTGCGAAGACAAATAATTCATTCCGAGCAGGTGAGGGGTTAACTCTGTGGAGGTCCAAAACCTCAAGTGTGCGCCTTATTGCATGTAACCCGCATGACACTGTTGTACCCTCGATTGCGCGTATAACAAGGCGCACCTACATTTGCTGCGAAAGTAGACATTGACATTGGTAATTGATCAATTTTTCTGCCAGATTGCAATAACATTTTGTACCCCGTTGATGCTGTATTATTTTCCGAATATTCATATAGCAAACAATTGTTCCGCTCTAGTTTTAGTGAAAAATGGGAAAAACCAATCGGGGACTTTCCGTGTTCTAGATAGCTTGAACTTTAATTCTTTTAATTCTGTCTTGTTCGAACGGACGGGTATTCGAGGACAATTATGATTCACTAATAACTCGCCCCTTTTACTCTTAATTGTTAAACCTTCAATAAAAATTATTTAGTCGCGGGTTTTTTTCATGGAAAACGTCTAAAAGCTGTTTGCTTGGACCGGAGCGACTGGGCCTTGTTGACAGCTCGAGCTAACTGTTGACAAAAAGATGTTAAAAATTGATACTGGCGACATAAAAATTGTTATCTAATCTTATTATAACAATCATGCTTCTGTTACAGTTGCATATCTTGTCATCAGAGTCTAAACGTGTCGATCCAGCAAGGATGGTGTTCTAATTGGAACGAACGGGCAGTGCATATTGAATACTCTAATTGGCAGAGTTAATTTCATTTACTAGCATATTGAGATTGAAGAAATGACTCTATCGCCATCCATTGGACGAGATTTTCTATGTTGTACCCGAACAGCATGCTGAGCACGAGCGATGCTTGTACATACATACATACATACATACAATATTCCTGTTTATCAAAAATGTATAATGAACGTGTAAAAATAAAACGAGATATTCTACAGAATAAAGCGATACTTGAATAAATAAGACAGTGTTATTCTTCATAGTTTATTTATAATAATCATTTTGTGCGAAATACTATACTAGTATTAAATTATCTCAAATAATAAAATTGTCCGTAAACTTTTCAAAACATCGGTATTCGCTTAAGAGTAACAAATTGATTGTTAAAATATATTAGTAACCACAATTTAGAGAGGGTGAAAGTTATTACATAACGTTACGTTCTGTTCTGTTCATCAGGACATAGGTAAGATATGAGTAAATTACACTTATTTAATTTTCATAAGAAAAAAAAATACATATATACATAGGTATACGCAAGGTGATTTTTGTGCATTTCCCCAGGCCAATATTTCGAAAACGAATCACAAAACGGAAAAAATACTTTGGGGGGAACTAGTAGGACTTTGAGGGAGAAAGAACACGGCGCAGTAATATTTGTAGTAGTTGGAGATGCCAAGGCTAAGGAAAGGTCAACTTGGTTTATTCTAAACGGAATGGCATATTTTTCTTCACGGAATCTAAAAGAATATCAATTTTTGCATATAAAAGTATTAACATGCATATGGTTTAAAGTTGATGAGTGATGAGATAAGAGATAGTCAAGTTAGGGTGTAAGGAGGCAACTCAATTTACCGAAATACTATTCGCCAGTTTTTTCACTCAGATAATTAGGGTCAATAATTGAAGGTCAGCTATGGGTCATTATTATTATTATTATTATTATGATAACAATAATTATAATTATAATAGAAGTGATAATATTAATAATATATGTATAATGATAATGATGACCTATAGCTGACCTTAAATTCTTGACCCTTACCTGAGTAAACAAAAAAAAGCTTGAGAATAGTATTCAGGTAAATTGAGTCCTTTCCTTAAAACACAAGTTGCCCACCTCTTATCTCATCACCCATCAACTTTAGACCACGCATGTATGCCAATTCCTTTATATGCAGAATTTGATGTTTTTTAAGATTCCGTGAAAAAAAATATACAAGTTACAAAAAAAAATCAAGCTAACCTTCCCTTGGCCTAGGCCTTTCCACCTACTCGCCAGAGTCCCCCTCGAAGTCCTACAAGTTTCATCCGATGAATTTTGTTGTGTCGTGATTAGTTTTTGAGATGTCGGAATGGAGCACTGAAACAAAAAAAAATCACTCTGTATATAATACATTTCTCATTATATGTACATATGTATGTATGTATGTATGTATGTATGTATGTATGTATTTATATGTATATTTAAAACATATATGGAAACTATATTGTCATTGTTGTCAATAAAAATAGTATTGCTTTAGATTGAAATGCCTATACTTCAGGTACTCGAGATAAAGAATTAAAAACAGACCATAATAACGATTCATTGGTTGCATTTTGCATTGGGAAAAAAATGATTAGAATTCTCACTTCAAAAATCTTGAATGTAAGTTACATTGAATTTAAGAACCACCACTTAAATGAATGCAAATTACATCGAATAGCACCTTGATCGAAGTTGTTACGACAACTGTCTCCTACCTGTTACATCGAGAATTAACGTAAGAACTCTCATTTTATATCCCACCTTCAATGTACATACATACATTATACTATGAATGAAACTAAACAGAAACGGGAAGTTTGTCCCGTGTTATGTATTCGTACGTCGTAACTCGAAATTATGATGCTGTCAATTAGTTTGCTCAAGATCAAAGCACGCCCGTCATGCGTCCATAAACGAATGTTTATTCTCGTCCCTAAAAGATTCGGGATGCCTCACAAAGTTATGAAATATTAGATATGAAAAGATCCGTACAGATCATGGAATTAAATTCGTCGTAACACTTATTTTATACACGTAGCAGAGTCCGTATCAGAGTCCAACTATTCTCTCAAGGCTTCAATCTCGTTAGGTATAATCATCCATAAACATCCATTCATTGCGAGCGAGACGTAATGATTAAAATTTTTCTAAATCTTGACGTCTTGCCTACTGATCAGGCCAAAATATTGAACCATTCATTTTCAATAGCACGTATTTCAATTTTCAATAGGATCCATTTCAACTATTGTATGATATATAATTGATCGTGTAACTTACTGTTGGTCAGTGATTTAGAGAAAAATTCATTTTCTTGTTGAGTTATTTCATTTCCACATAGATGAAGGGGATTTATCATCTGGGACAAGCGCGTCCCTTCGTTCCCTTCAATTACAAAAAGTTTCTCGTCATTAAAGGACAGACTTTTTGACTTGGTATGCAAAATTGTGTCCAAGAAATTCTATTTGGAGTACTTAACAAATGAGTATCTTATTTTAATTTGAATCTTGACAAAAATATGACAAAAACAGAAAAAATTAAAAAAAAAATAGGCATGATCACGATTAATTATGCATTGTGGTGATGTAAATATATTTATTTCGTTACTGCTTTCGATCTGTAACTAACTATTCAAGACACTATTTAACATTCCTTGTTGATTAACGATAAGATAAAGAATGGTGTACGAAACAATAAAAATTATGTTTACATAAAGAATTAATAATATAAGTCGAGTTTAATACAAATCACATAAGAGTTGTGTTTCGAAACAATGGCAGCAATTCCCTTGGATCGATTATATTTTATAAATATTTGCTCACGCGTCGTAACTTGCTTGCTGCTTAGTACTATAAATCCAGTTGAAAAGATCTTTTTCTCTTTCGATACAAAAACATGTACGTTCTCGTAAGTATAGGTATTCAACAGTTCTTTTTTTGTTTCTTTCTCTCTTCCTTTTTCTGAATAACTTTCCTTCTACTTACTACTATAATATACTTTCACAATAAAGTTATTTGATACAGTTTTTTTTTGTAAATCTAATGATGAAGAAAAAAAAAAAAATTCATATATATCTTCAACGATTTTCCATGCGGTAATAACTGTACGTACACCATCAGGATTTGTACTTTTGAAAATAATTTACCTGTATTTATGCTGATCACGAGAATGATAATCAAAAAGAAATATTCAGCAGGCAAAATAAATAATTTATCAACAATAATTGATCGTGATGTAGTTTTGAATGAATACCATAATAGTATTGTGAAATGAAAACGAAAACATTATATGTCATCAAGCCTGTAGATTATTATAGCGAGATCGTATACCAATTAGAAACAGTGAGTCGCTCAAACTATTGAAAAATTATCAAAATATGTACACTGTACATTACACTACACGTCAGTTTTCAATATTGGTATAAGAAATACGCATAAAGGCCTGCATATAGATTGATTGAGCAAGGCTCGTCCCAGTGACGAATCATTACGTTTCACATGTTATTTCGTAATTGCAAAGTTAGCACGACGAGGGAAAGGATATAAAAGATGATATGAAGATAACGTCAACCATTTATGGTTCAGTTTTCAAATCGTTCATGTATGATTGAGACATAGCGTTAAAAATCAGCGTGAATACTGTTATCATTCACATACTACATATAAAGAAAATGATGGTTTTCAATGTTTTAGTTGATCACAGGCAGATTAGTTACGGGTCATACTAACAACCGTTGTATCTACATCGCTATTACTAATAAAGTATCAACCTCTAGTTATTGACGTTAAAAGCCATGAGAGGTTGTCTTTGAAAAATTAACGATATCAGCTTTGACTCTTGCTATTGTTCTTGCTCTTGCTGTGGGTCTCTCGTTGTGTATCTACAAATGTTTGTGAGGATGTTACAGATGTTCGAATTTTTCTAAGTCTTGTATACATTTGCTTTTGTCAACTTGGTCGATCACACAAACTTATGAGAATCATTGAATTGCTTATCGATACCGTTTCTTCAAACAACGACTTGGAACATCATCAGAACCGTATCGAACTCTTGTCTGTGGTTGAAATCATCTTTTACTTTCCTATGATCGTGTATGTATAAAAGTAAAACTTATCTTCAAGCTAAAAACACAACCTTAAGTTTTATATTCACAATGATTCACTGAGTTCACTCATTCGCTCGTTTAATCCCGTTCACTAAAAATATCTCATATTCGTAAAAGTAAATTTAGGGGGGGCTACGCACACTGTTCCGCCGATGAATCAGACTTTAAACGTTCTATCCGATATCGATTGTACTGACGATAAGGCGAACGAGACTGATCATTGTCAGTTACAACTCGCGTCCTGTGGGGTATCAAATTTTCATAACGCCCCATCAGCCAGTCTTGGCATAACCGGTGCTGCGTGTCTGCCACGTTCTGCGTAGCCCAACTCGCTAGCCACTGATGAAACTTGGAGTTTAAACGCTTCGTTACCGCCGGATGACACTAAAATCAGGATTACAACACGTTTATATAAAGTTCATCCATCCCATCCTATAGTTAGTAGTTCCTAATTGAATTCGTTCAGATACTCTATCTACCCCCTACAATGGATTTGAATTTTCATATCTTCTCTTTAAAATGAAGGACAATTCTGATTGTGATGATAATGACAATTCAGTCGAAAGAACAAACCACAGTTTGTTATGAATGTTAAATCTACTACATTTAATAATCATTTCAATTTTCAAAACTGATATTTCAATTTTTTCTCCGTGACTACGATCGAAATTCTCTGACAATTCCGGGTATTCCAGGTGAGGGATGTGGCCACCCAGCTATCGTCTAAACAACTCACCTCTCTGGCTCTCGTGAAAGAATTTGGCTTGTAAAGGAAAGCCTCCTTGCTGGCAACGTAGAGCATCCTGTAACTGTTTGGATTGAACCTGCACTGAGTCTCATCGGTGTTAATTATATCACTGGCATCTCCGGCGTCCGTCATCCTCAGAGGTGGCGGCCTCTCTAAAAGTCCAGGAGCCGTATCGAGTGTTTTGTCTCCTCCTGTTGACCTAGGAGAACATTGAAAATTTCAGATTCAGTAACTGCTGAAAGTACATTGTGAACCCGATTGGATAACAAGCGGGGAGAGAGGCAGAGAACTTACTCCGGTGTTTTGTCAGGATGGACAGCATTCGACAATGGCGATCTGACCATCCTAGATGCACGCTTTCGCCATTGTCTGACATTGCGATAGAGAAAGACTGGCTTGCGGCCTGCCAAAAGTCTGTCGTACGAGCTCCACCCGCTTCCATCCATCTACAACATTCACAGCGTGATATTAACTTGCTGTGTAGCCTATAGAAATATATATATTTTTGTTGTTTTAAATTTAAATCAACATTTTATAACTTTGATTTTGTTGGCCAGGTGCAGTGCCAGTTGATTTTTTTGAATAATATGTAATCAAAGATAATTTATACCGGCTAATTGTAAATTCTCTCATGTGAGTAAATAGTTATCTATTTCTTTGCACTAAATCTGATTTCAAAATTGCGTTAATAAACAAATAATTAATTAAAGTATCCGTGATTTTGCAATATGTTTCATTTTCAAGATTCCTTACATCTTAAGCACCTGGAATTCAATATAAACAAAAAAAAAAAAAAAAACGTGACGCTTGTGGTACATAGATTTTGCTCAGTCTCTAAATTACACATCATTCGATGTATATTATTTTGTAATTAAAATGAAGATTCACTATTAGGACAGCTTTCTAAGAAATAACAAACCGATACGTTATCTGGGTGCCAACAAAGATAATAGTATCGTTTCTACAGTTTTCTCTCACTTGCTTCACTTATTTTACCCAGTTTTTATCACCAGAGATGAAAATTACTCAAATTGGTGACAAAATAGTTGCTTACAATTTATCAAGTGAATAAGAATTAGATTTTTAATTTAAAAAATAAAAACAATAAAACCTTAAGATAGATTTTTAATGGTCCAATCTTGTCGGTGCCATTCAATCATTTTTCAACTTTTGCAATTAATTTCTTGAGAAAATTTTGAAAACTGCGTTACGAATTTATTAGCATAAAGTGATAGGATAAGACTGGAGTCAGTCTGTGATATTCAAAAATATCTGGATGAAATCCTTGCATAAATAGCAATGCAAGGGTCATCAGTCGTGAAGGAAAGGAAAAGTTTTACCTTTGCCGATGCGGTAGTGAACATAAAACGAACAGAATTTTCTTATAAATATAATGATAAAAATAATAACAAAACATGAACACACTGCTAACGTAACTTAATTGTATAAAAAATGTAGCAATCTCACCGTGCCAAATCCAATGAGATTTAAGGACGAAATTATTATTCATTGAACATGGCGTGAGAGGTATGTTAGAAAAGAGATATATTATTCTCTCTGTACGTTGATTTCTCAAAAAGATACGTACGTGACTACTAAAAGGCAAATGGATTTGGATTAAATAACAAGGATTAATGACCAAAATGAAAATCATTTCACTTAATAAAGGATATATAAAGAAAGAACTGTGATTGTTGCAGAAAAAATAAGAAAAGGTAAAAACGAAAATGCCATTACATTCACAGTAATAAAAACAATGAAAACAATATCATCATTATAGAGTTCAGCACTTGTGTAAACGAAAACAGTAAGATAGACAAAAAAGTAAATTGTTTTTTTTGTTTTTTTTTTTTCATTTTTTATTTTTTATTTGTTGTTTTTTTTTGGAGACAAACTGATAATTTAGTGGTACAAAAATGATAGACGATCATGTTTAAAAGCATTGTTCATGTATTTCAATATCTCTCTCTTCTATACAATATATTTATTTATATATATATGAATATATATATATATAAATTTTATTTATATATATATACACGCACACACTCCATATATAATTTATAGTTACAAAATATATATCTTATTATATATTTCAAGGTTAAAATTCATCATATAAAGGGGTCGGCCTGGGGGGAGGCGAAGTTGGGAAACAGAAAATGTGGGCTAGGAGAGGGCGGATAAAGATACTACACTCGCACAGGATGAGCCTGCTCGTTTCATTGCCCAGAGTCGACAAAAAAATTATTTAAAACCATTGATATATTCCAATCTTTAGTTACAACCGTGTACTTTATCCAAAATTACACACATAGCTCGATAAAAGTGAGAAAAAAGTCAATTCACGAGTTATCTTTAAAAAGTTGAAAAAAAAGAGAAAAAAAAAATTCTGGTAAAAGTAATCCCTGAACAAGGAAAACAATGTGAGCAGTTATCTCCAATAATTTTCTACTATATTAACATATTGTATTATTACACTCATTTGCTTGATATTTAATCGATATGTGTTCACGGGTATAACGTCAGATGGCAAGAGAATGAATCAAGTAATTGAATAGGAATAATTGACTAAAAATGTCGAATCAAGAGCCATTTTAACGAGTCAGTAACTATAAGGTGGTCTAGTCATTACAATGAAACCTTTGGGAAACTCTCCAAGTTAGTAGTACTGTTGATGGGATGACGCGATGCAAACCTGCACGGTAGAGAATTCGTTTCCTTAGCAACGTCAGTCTGAAATAGGATAGACGTGTCCACGGGGACAGCTGTCGAGGGATGATTACAGTGAATTTTGTTTGTTTTATAATTTCAAAAGATAACAGATAAGAACCGGCGAAATCTCTCCACCTTAATATCTGTAACATCTTTGTACAAATCTATGAAAAGCGCCACCTTACGTGTTTTCAAAAACCGCAATTTAGTTTGAGCCGTGTGTTTGAAAAGATTCCGAATATCAATTTCTCACAACATTTACAATTTTTCATTTAAGAATTTTACCTCTCACTCTCTCTAACATGCGAGACGAGCGAATTTTTTGGCGTTGTTATATTGTTAATTGTATTTTAATTTTCGTTAGTTTTTTTTTTTCATTTTTTTTTTTTTTTTTCAATAAATTAGTATGTTTTTAATTCGAAGGCATCTATTAATTCCAAAAGGCTTCACCGATCTATCTCATGAAAGTGACAAGAATTATTTTACAATTAACACTACCGCTATCCTAAATAATGTATCAAAATCTATGTACAATTTTTATGATGCAATATTTACAGTTTGTTTTTTTTCCATTTGTTTTTTTTTTATTTTTTGAGATTGTGGACAAACGACAACAATACTTTTTTGGTCACCAGACATCTTTCTATTCGTCGTCACTGGATTGTTTTTTTTTGTTTACTTTTTTTTTCTTTTTGTTTCCTTATATTCAAGAATTTGCAAAATTCGCCTATCACAAATATCCATACCGTATAAACATTTTTATACAACGAACAACAAATTATTGCAAAAGTCAAAGTTAACTGTTGGCCAATTATTCACGTCAAAACATTGTTGGAATCAATTTTCTCAACGTAGCATACATGGGGTTGCCATAATGTGACTTCTTCGGTTCTAGCACTCATTAATGAGATATGAGGAGCACATGAAGCCAAGAGATTTCAAACCATAGTTATCGTAGCTGAATGCAATTAAAATTATATCCTTTGAGAATTGAAATATACTAAGAGAATTGAAGACAAAAAACAAAGAAAAAAAAGACAAAAAAAACTATTACCTATATACACTGCAGAACTCACAGAATTATACAAATTCTGGAAAATACTGTAATTGAGAATATATTTCCAAGTTTATAGAATTTTATATAAAATTATTGATATTTATCACAGAGAGACAAACGTTAATCAAATTTTCAGAATCAAAAACTCATATCCAAGATGTAGGAAAACTTATGGAAAAATCTTTACACATAGAGCGCCAAGATATTTTCCGTCATAAAATGAGAACTATATTTTGAGTTGGAAAGAAACTGATACAAGACAGCACACTACTGCCAATCACAGTCTCTCCGGACGTTAAGTAACTGAGAAACGGCAAAAGACAGAACGATAATAAAGAAAAAAAGTCATTGTTTGTATAAAGGTACATTATTTCGTATTAGTATCATGTAGGAAGCTTCTTATACCACTAATGATCCAATCGTGGTGACATTTTGCACAAAAGAAACGACAAATACACATCCTTGTTTTTTGGGGGGCAGGGGGGCCGGAGAGTCGGGGCTGTAATTATGGGCTCTAATATATTTCATTTACTCAAAATGATGCTAGGACTCTGTGCAAAGAGGTATATATCGCTGAAAAGTATGTTCAACAGTTTGCAGAATAAAAGTTAACGTCAAGATAAGCCAAGGCCATATTAAATAGTGAATAATACTGAAAAAGCAATATCGCAAGGCGAGGAGGAGTCGGTCGAATATTTGAAGTAAATCAAGGAAGGTTTTGCCAATTTTAAACTCAATTCAAACCATGGGCGGACCAGATCCCAAGAAACAAGAGGAATTGTATGAAAATCGCGGTCGAGAGTCATTTGCTGACTATGTTTTTAAATGCTGACTATGTTCTCAAATACTTACTTTTTCCTAATATCAATAACTTTGATATAATGTAATACATTGACTTCCAGGTAAGGGAATCTGAATGAAAAATATACCCTGCAGTTTCGTTGTTGCAAAATAACTGCACGATTAGATTATTGTGTACAAAGACAGAACTGTCTCGTCATTTGGAATGAACAAGGACGACGAATAGCAAACCGAAGTACGGACATTGGCTTTGGTTTGTTGTATACAAAAACTATTAAAAGTACCGAATGAATGCAAACTACAATGTCAGCAATGTTTATTTATGATTATGGGTGTGGTCCTATACCTTCTTGTTAATATCAGCGTTCTTGCGCTTTCTGCCCCTGCCCCCCCTTCCTGCCTGGTCGCTACTCACAGGATGATTGGCTGCCGTGTCGTTGTCTACGGAGGTAGGAATGTCCTTTGGGCTAGTCTGGCCAAGAGGAGCAGAGTACCTCTCTACGAACGTCGTCCATTTTTCAGACGAACTAATACCCTCTCTCTGTCGTTCTCTTTCGCTTTCTCTGTCTCTGCACCCACCCTCTGTGGTATCTTCGCTTTCTGTGTCCAGCAGCTCCATAGTAATTTTGCAGTCTTTTTTGTACTGTAAGGCAACAGTAATGACAATCAAACATAAATCATTCAACTATTTCTGCGACTCATCTAATCAAGTTTTGTATCCTTGTCTCTTTGTAAATGTTTGTAAGTCAATTTTGAATACACGTTTACAAGGTCTCTGTAAACAGTTTGCAAAGTTCATATTTGTTGGGGATATTATTTATGATCTCGGAACCCACGAATTTAAAGTTTCTTATACGTTCTTATACTACGCTAACAGTGATATTGATCTGATCGCAGAATCGAAAGTGAGCTGCGATTATGCCTTATAACGAGTGATATTCATGTTATGGGTTGAAAGTTCAAAGAAATAAAAATAAAACTGTGGGAATCTAAAACTCTGTTATACTCAATAAATTGATGGATTTAGTATATAGGTCATTATCAGCGTTGATGACGAACTAAATATGGTCAACAGTTGATTTAAGCTATAATCTGTAAAGAAATATGAGGAAAAAAAAAAATTACAACTGATAATAATGTCATACTCACAATATGTATTTTGAAACAGTTCTCATCAGTCATAGCTCTCTCTGCTTTACGCTGGTAGGCAATTTCTGACCCCAGCCTCAGGTAGGCAGTGGCACACAAGCCGCCAGCCCCGCTGCTGTCCTTTGGCTGCCGCTGTTCCCGTTGAAATAATTCCATACACTGTTGACAAGTAGGATCTGTGACCAAGTACTGCAACTGAATAAGCGAAAAGAAGGTAGTTAAACATAGTCGATGAATTCTGTAAACGTAACATAATTCAAACGTCATAGTGAAACTTTTCTGATAATTAAATATTTATGAAAACGTACTTGTCTTACAGCATATGTGACTACTTTGTCCAAGGTAAAAGCAATATATGCATGGATCCCAAACATTTCTCTAAGCGTATCTTCGTACGCTGTACTTTCCATATTGCCGTCAAGAACGTTTTTCACCATATCCAAAAAGGCGGGGTAATAATCCTCGATTTCTATCTCATCTGTGGTAAAAGAAAAGGGAAATAAACAAAACGAATTAGAGCATATCGAACGAAGAGATAATCGAAATGCATTAAAATTTCAATGTGTAATGACCATTTTTCTTTATCTATGAGACTTGAAATACTAACTTTTTGGTTTTAATCTCAACGCAACGGCGGTGCTCTCCTTTCGCTGTTGTTTATATCTGGACTCTTCATCCGCAAGAGCAACAGCTCTTTCATACATCTTGGTCAACCTTTCGCATAGTATTTGATGTAGCCTCAAGAAAAGATACCAATTATTGCTGCCCATGAAGAGGGTATATGCTTCTTCTGGGTCCGTAGACAAGGCGTGAGAAGAGGGTTTGAGATCTGGCTCAGTTTTAACAGGTATAGATGGTAGATTGGGCGAGGGGGCTGTTTTGTTTCTACTTCCATGAAGACCGCCAGAAGTTATAGTCGAGGACGATATCTGGCCGCTGCTACACGCCGGTAAGTCTATATCCTCTTTGTCATCTGCAATATTAATTTTTGAATATAAAATATTTATGCACTATGAATTCTAAGAAATTACGGGTGGTTGAAAGCTCGTTAAAATGATTGACTTACCGTCCTCGTCGCGCTCATCATCGCTGAGCTCTTGTCGGGGGTGAAAAAATAGATCAGGTATGGTGTGCTTGAGAAGTAACTTTATCTGCTGCTTGTCCTCCTTGTGAATCGCCGTCTGCCTCTTTACATGATGAATTAGAAGATTGGCGGCGTCGTCGAGTACCGACTTGTCTTTGTAGGCCAGCACCAAATGCGGGCCACCTCCGCCTTGCCCTTCTCCATTGCCATCATCTGCCTGCTCGTGCCTCTGTTAATAAAAAGTTAATCAGTGAATTTTCGTTAAGAAATTATGAAAATGAAAGAATTTAGTGACGAACGTTTATTAATTCCAATGAGGTAAACTTACCTCGTCGTAAAGTGTTTCAATTTCATTGAAGAGACTCTTTGACCTGAGGGCTTTGACGTCGTTTTGTTTGAAATTAATACCCTGATGGTCCAACGACTTCAAATAGTACTTTTCGTTTTGTTCTCTCCATATCTTGTTGAATCCTTTTTGTGCTTCCCTCCACTCCTCCTCTTTGCTCTTCAGCCTTCTGAGCACAACAGGGACTGCCACAACAGGATTTTTCTTCAGACCATCGATAATATCCGCAGCCTTATCCCCGTATATCCTTCTCAGAGCTCTCTGATGTATCGTTGGCGAACATCCTCCCAGACACTCGTCTAATCTGAACTTTTGTATCTCCTCTGAGCTCATCCGACTCATTTTCTTGTGCACACCTTCGAGGACTCTAATAGTCGCGGCGTTTGTTTCTATAACACCATCGAGCTCAAACCGCTCATCCTCGCATCGGTATATAAACTCTTCGTACTGAGTTTTCCTGCGATATTTAAAAGATTTCATGAAATACAACCCACTGGTAATGTTCAAGGAATAGAAGAGGCGTATTGTTGATTCAGTTTCTCTTACCTGGAAGTAACAAAGGTACTGTCTTCGGACCATGTCGGGAAAGAAACCCAAGTATCGTTGAGGACTTCTTTGCATAGCTGCGTTCTACCGGTACATTTGGGTTGCATATAAGACTTGGGTAGTGCGCAGTAAGAGGCACCCAGCCTTTTGCAAGTTGAGTAATCTATCTCCATAGCCAGATCTCCCTGGGGACGTTCTTGATGGCTTCTTACAACGTTGTTTGGAAGTGTTTCGATGTTCAAACCCGCGGCTGTAGCCGAAGTTGAAGTTGAGGAATCCGGTGAGTGCCCCAAAAAATCTTTGAACCAACGTAAAAGTTCTGGGAACCTGCCCAGAAAAGGTGTTACCAATTGTACAAGTTCAGTTTTAGAGACTATCTCTTGATTGAACAAAACCAAACAGCGTAAGAAATTTTCATAAACTTCTTGAGATCGCAGAGCTTTGCGCACCTGTGAATAACAAAAACAAATAATGTTAAGTATCCATTCATTTGTTCCCCTTAAAATTTTTCTCAAGTTTTAATTCACAGTTACAGTCTGCACATGATAATACTACTCACTTTGTCAAAAAAGGCGTAATCGTTAAGGCTTCCGTATTTTCCGGCATCGGCAAATGTAACGTCCCTCAGCGTTGCCATTTTGTGCTTTTTAGGAGGAGGCTGCCCGTGCTGAGAATGATGGGAATTTCCAGTTGATCCCGAAGTTGAAAAGGACGGACTTCTTTTTAACTGACCAACGGTATGACCGAATTTTTGACCGCTATTCAAATCTCTCGCACCCGTCCTCTCTCTGTCCCGTTCCCGATGATCTCTGTTGTCCCTATCCAATCCGGTCAAATTTCCCGTTTCCCTATGCTCTCTCGGTATGTTCCCAGAACTATTGTACAGCGCTTTCAAGCCTAGCGGTTTTTTAACGATCGCCGAATGATCGTTAACCGCCCCACCTTTGTTGCTCTGGAACATAGCAGACTGGCACCAATTAGAGTTAGACATTTCTATCTCTGCTAATTGAATAAAATATATGTTCCTAGCTACAAATGGCAGAAATTTTGATAGCTAAATTCTCTATTGATTGGCAAACTTGACTAAAGATGTTGAGAAGTTTTTCAACTGATAAGAAAAAAAAAAAAACTCACCAGGGCACTTTGCTGGTTGGTAGCGTCAGGCAAAAATTGTCCAAACTCGGCGAGTAGGTCTTCTTGATTCTCAAATAGCTTTGCAACTTGACTGTATACTTCAGCCTCGGTTAGATGCTTACCGCTACCACCGACGGCAGCTCCTCCACCTGTTCCCATGTGCCCGGATTCTTTCAAGTTCCGCTGCTCCTTTTGATAGGTGTGTAAAATCTCTAGGAATCGCTTGTACTTATCGGGCTGGCCTTGGAATCGATTCTGGAAACAGATGTGGATCGATTTATTCCAGCTATTGAACACAGATATTCGAATACAGAGATTAATTTGTAAAAAATACGAAATCACACCTTTATCTTGTTAACATAATTGATGGCGTGATTGAACTCAACGGGTTGACTCTGCTGTGTCTGGCCGCTATTAGGTGCGCCATCTTGTGCCTGGCTCAAAGCCTGACTGACTGCAGCTTGGGCTTGGGCTGCACTAATGTGCGAATTGTTGTATGACTGGACAGGCGGTGAAGACGGAGCGTGAACCGTCAAACTGTTATTCGGAATGTTATTTCCAATTGCATGGTGTATGCTGCCAGATCTGTGACCAGGTTGAAAGTTAATAAATCATTATTGACAGTTGAAAGTATGAAAACTGAAAATCGGTTGATGTAAGAATTTCTACTCACCCCTGCATAATTTGTAGGACGGGTGGAGCCTTTGCTGGCTGAGTAGGCGGACTGGCAATTGGTGGGGAACCGACGTTAACGGTGCAATGATGAGATAGAGTTGCGGTATGCGTAGCAGTTGGGCTTGGCATACTGACAGATACCTGAAATGCGTAACCCTGCTCGTTCGCTTGTACTTCTATCTTGTAGCCGGGTGGTAAAAACGTGTTGAAACCAACTATAAGTTCCGGGTGTCCTTTGAATAAATTGCTAACCCTTGTAATAACACCAGGTGTATCTATACTCTGCGATTTGAATTCCTTCATGATGTCCAGAAAATCATTGTACACCTAGGAAACAAATGTACATTGTCAAGGGTCTAGAAATACTTGAATATTGCACAATTATACACTGAAAGCTAGCGGACAGTGGGAAAGAGATTGTTATTTGATGTGTGCTCGGTTAAAAGATGAAACTATTCTTTGGAAAAAGACTGGAAAGCTGTTTTCAAATTCTTCAATCACGAAAATTTCATCAATTATAATGAACTTCGTGATCTCTCTTACCTGCGGTTGGTTGTTGAACTTGTACTTGACTTGGTCAAGGTAAGATAAGGCATCTTCGACCTTTAGCCTTTGAAACTGTTGCGATCCTGCTCCTCCACTCAAGCTGCTTCCGGGAGCAGTAGGTGTAGGTGGTGTCGTACTACCAGAATGCACCTGTAACACAGACAGAAAGAGTTCCACCAAACTTTAACTTCTTGTCTCGACGTTTTGAGGCAATAATTCCAAAAAATAAAATCAAAAATAGAAAAGTGCTCGCTTTTATTCTCCATTGTCATATGAAATATGCAGTTGTAAAGTTGACTGCCAGAATTTGATACACTTGAATATAACAATTATATGTATATATATTAATTGAGCAGTCAATATAAATTTGTACCAACAAGTGATAAGACAGAAGCGTTCACGTACGCTCAACACGAAGTAACCTGAACTTATTAGTTATTCTTAGCAAGTTACTTAGTCACTAGTTTATATTTATATGCCCCATTCAAATAGATAATTACTGTCATATGTACTAATACTATCAATTGCTTCTTGGTATGACCAATGTCCGTAATGCACATTGAAAAAAAAAAACAAAAAAGGGAAAATGTCTCCATACACGACTTAGGTTATAAAAGGAATAGATAAAAGTTGATAAGAATAACCAGCTAAAGGACAACTCCAACGAAAAATGGTTGAGAATACGTTGCTTTGCACATAAAAAGCCATTTCTAAATATGTATTAATAAAAAATTTAAGGGTACGGTTATCAGTTACTTTTGACCAGATCTAAATGACTTCATTAACTAAAGGGACTATTTTAGGACTGGATTTTCACCTTAACAGTGGAAGGGGCAGCGGTAGGCATTACTATAGCTCCGGTATACTGCTGTTGCGCCTGAACGCCACCAAACTGAACGCTCCCTGGCATCTCCTTGGAAGTTATTGGTCTAATAGGCTGACCAGGCCCAATTCCAACGGCCAAACCACTGGTAGGACGGTACTCTAAACCACCAGCTACTCCTAACCCACCCCCCGCACCTAAGCCACCACCTCCTCCCCCACCTCCCGATGAATGTTTCAAAGCTGCTGCTGCTGCTGCCGATGCTACCTCGTCCACCCCACGAGCACGTTTCATCTCAAATCACATTGGAAATGCTGAAACACGAAAAAATACAAGAAATAAATATATATATGCTTAAGAATGCAATATGCTGTAGTGATCGACGTGAAAATATAGAAAATGAATAGTTAATTGATGAGGAAAAAAAAAAAAGGAAAAAAAATGAAAAAAAAACATCGCGATTTTGGAATCATATACATATTTTCTCAAATTCAACGAGGTTATAAATGTAGCTGGATACATGGTCGGGGGTGAGAGCGCGAACTAGCCATACCGGTTTTGAGAGAACAGTGTTTTCAGGCTTTCGGAGCTCAGACGATAGAGAGCGAGAAAGAGAGGGAGAGAGAGAGACTTACGGTCGCGTGTATGTGTGTGTATACGTACGCCGAGTGACGTCAGAGTTTAGCAGACGATAACAGGCCCAAAACAAAAATTTTCACCGCGTCGATTTGAGGTTAGGTCACATCGTATAAATGAAAATGATAATGATAAGGGTATAAAAAAACAAAGTTGAGGGATAATACTTCGTATGGGGACAAAAAGAAAAAAGAAAATTAAAATTCTGCAATAGTGGATAGAAAATAATGCGAAACATCCCGGGATTGCCGGTCCGACTGTATCAGTGCCCTTCGGGAAGGCTTGGAAGCTTGAAAAGTTAAAAATAGATAGCCACTCGGTGAAAACGCGGGCGTGTAGTCCAAGCGGAGTCATATGTTGGTTGCCATGGCGTGCCCGGCTATCACCAGGGGCCAGATCCAATGACGGTTTGCGGAATAATTCTACCCCTACGAATATGTACGATATGGAGATGATTTTAGACGTGCAACTTAGACTTTATTACTAAAGTATTTAGCTCGCTGATTATTCTAGCCGTATTCATTCAACGAATTTGTATCACGCATTTTCCGTGTTTTATGGTGTTAGAAAATTCATCAGCCGCCTTTTGGGCGTTTCAGAATTATACCGAATATTTCATAATACGATTCTAACCTTAAAAGAAACGTATTTATACGTTTATAAGAAATTCGTTGTGACCACGATCTCTTATTTCGTGCTGCTTTATAAAGCTTCTCTGAGACTTATTTCCTGACTTAAAACCCTGACTAGGCGTCATTTTCTTGTAACACTGGTGAAAGATAATTTTCGATCGATGATAGCGCCGAGTTAAATAAGAATATAGAGAAATATAAAACGCGTAACTCTCCACGTACGGAAATAAACTGTTTGAGAATTCGATGGAAAAAATGAAGGAAATTGAAGAGTCGGGGCTACTCCATTCGCTCCCCCTTCCCACTCGCGATCCCACTCCCTTTCTCGCTCTATCTATCTATCTATCTCTCTCTCTCTCTCTCTCTCTCTCTCTCGCCCTCCCTTTCTGCCGCACTCTCTCGCTCGCTCTCTCTTTCTCTCTCGCTCGGCTATACTCCACACGTATCGCATAATATACTGCGGTGGTTTGTGTTTAAAGTGCCTACGAATAACCAAACAACGAAACTTTAAGTAATTCAACGCTATTGTTACGCAATATTAAATAGAGAATACGTTACACATTATACGTTGTCTCGCGTCCAAACTGGGAAGCCTCTCCCAGAGGCCGGCCGCGTACATCAGCGATTCCACAAAACTTATGTGTGAATATATCAGCTCTATAAAACGATAGTCAGGTACCGTGGGGAATATCAATCGGGGTAGGCATCATTCGTTCAATTATCTTTAGTAAATTTTATTATTGAATGGTAGAAGACTTTATACTGATGCGACGTGCACCAAACCGACATACGACGATGATCCGCGGCTCCCCGTTACATACGGCAAACTTTTACAATTTCAAGAGAAAAAAAAAAAAAAAAACAACTTTCACCTCCAAACGTTCATTTCACCATACGATACACATTTCTCTGATACTTAATTTCTCAATATTATAAATACCTCGGCACTTCGAGTAAATATATTCTCGACAGACATTGTTACCGCTACAGGGTACTCGACGAACTATTGGATTTTGTATGGCAAACAAGGAACCGACGGGTAGTGTACGGCGAGAGGAGTGGGGGCGGAGAGGGGGGGGGAGGGGGATTTGTCAGGGGCGGAATAACCGCCGCAGCATTAGGGGGACTCATTCTGATTACCCTAAAAAATAAACTCCAAGCCATATCTAATGCTGCTATACATGCAATCAGCCATTATCCTTCCGAATAATTAACAAAAATACGATGAAAAGTGAAGGGGAAAGACACAGACTTGCTACTGCTTTCGTCGAGTGTCTGAGCGCGGGAAAGAATTTTTTTGAATTTGTACAAATTTTGACAATCACAGGGAACAAAACGAATAAAAAATTTTAGACAATCGAGGTGGAGGACCTAGCCGCGTTAAAGAGACTCGAAATAAAGACAGGCGCACGTATGCACACTGGAATAATTTTTAGCAGTAGTTTTATTTTTTTTTTTTTTTAACCGGTGGACACGCCCCTGGAACTAGTGGCGACGGAGTCCGCCAAGCGGCGCGCGCATACTACAAAATACCGGAGCCGCAGCCATCTTTATGCGGCCAACAGCTGTTCCCGGCAGCGAGCGAACTCCCCCCGGTTATCTGGGTCACGGAAACTGCGCAACACACTTCTTGCGGTTTCTACGGGGTTTATTTACGCGAAAAACCTGTAAAAAGGGCGTCGAGAGTATTAAAAAAAACCTGAGAATATTACTCATCCGTCGATTCCGAAGCCTTGAATTGTGAATGAATTCGAAAATGGTCGCGATTTATTCCAAGTCGCGGAGTATGTGCCGGCGCATATCATTGGCTGGCTCCGAAAGGACTCGACGCTCATTGGCAGATTAAATTCTAGACCCGGGATGGCAGAAGGAGAAAACTTCGGCTGGCGGCAACGCCGTGATTCTGTCGTCATGCTCGACGCAAGCAAGCAACCATTCTAACAACCAAGAAATCGCATCCTAATAAATATATAAAACAAAACGCATGTATCACCTATGCCTTATAGCTGTGGGTATACATTTATTGGCAACGAGATAAATCTAAAAGTATGTATGATTCCGGATGTGCGTAACAATTCCGCATACAGTTTTTAAAATATTACAAAAATAAAGTGTGCGTCAAATTTTCGAAAGCTTCCACAGATATGTTTATTATGTATTACCATTCACAACTCTGAGTGTAACGTTGCTGCACGCATGCCTCCACCGTGTGATGACACATACTATGTATGGGAAAATACAACAGTGATTACTATTTTATTTTAATCCTCACGTTCAAAGATTTGATATTGTTTACGTGGTCGTGGAAAAGTTTTGATACCATGCATTAAACTGATATCTCCTAGCTCATACTTATGACGTTTACTTTAACATTGTTCGTATGCCTCGCAAATATTGAATTATATCAATCGATTATCGCATAGTTCTAGTGATGGAAGATGCGTACCTATTCAAGATGATAATTAGTTAAATACGTATAATATTCTTTGACGCCATCGCCACATGTATATCGAATAAACCCGGACGCATAAATTTATCAATCAAATGTAATCAACGACAATCCTCTCCTGACGGTTATTATTATTGGTTGAAAAACGATTAAAAGCCACTAAATTCTCGCGGCGTTTTACAGGGTTTTAAATATCTGTCATCGATAATATAGAACAACGTCAACGTAAGGGATCAAGGTCAAAATCTGGCAGCTATCGCAACTCCTCGTCTTTTCAATATCCTATTCGACAGGTCAAGTATTAATACGTAGATCGGGAGTAGTTGTCAGTTGTTTATAACAATTATAACAATCCACCTGGTGTAATGTTTTTCGATATCACTCAAAGGTGTGCGCGCGTATGTGTATCAACTGAAACATCGTATTTATTATATCGCCTTGATAAAAACACGCTCGCGGTCAGTTGTTCAATCATCTATAGTTATACACCTTTCGCAGTTTATAACCGTAACGATGTGTAATTGCTATTCTGGAGTATGAAACGTTGAAGACAAGAGAGACTAGACTAGACTAGACTAGACTAGACTGACTGACTGGCTTACTGACTGACTGACTGACTCTCCTCATCGCTACCGTGCGACATATTAAACAAGTTTCAACAAAAACGTGACATACATGTAAACAGAAAAAGACAGGAATCGCTGAAAGAGAGGAAGAGATAGAAGCTGGCTCATATCATATCTTACGATTTGATTACAACCTTCCTTTGGACTCCATATGGTCCACGGAGGGGGATGACAATCGCGCACAACAACGAGTTGCGACAGGACTCCGACGAGGCACCCAGCAGCACGGTGCATCGAGTAGCTGTTACTGGCTGGTTGCTCCGTCCCCCGTCTGAACAAGTGTGCTCGACGCTCAACCAGGCTTGTCACCTAGCCACCGCCACCGCCTCCGCCAACGACGCCGCCGCCAACGCCACACCTCAAGCACGCCCTTTCGATTTTCACGTATATTTCGTGCTGTCACTATCATCACCGGATCCGTTCAATCCTGTTCAGGATTAAACGGTTGGAGAGGCCCGCGTCGTCTATACCGTATGTAGATAGTATATACGATGTGTGTAATAAGCTCCTGGTTATTTATCTTCCCTCTAATGTTATAGGACCGAAGTAGAATAACGAGAGGAAGCCCCGATGTCGTTCTTAGTTTGCACGCTAACGAGAAAATTTGACAACGCAGCCGCGTAACCGAGGCGCGAGCTTCGGCTTCGGGTTCGGGTTCGACCGCGCGCGGGGGCCTATACCCACCGATAATCAGAGATACAGCGTTGCCACGAGCTCACTCTACTATAGGTACGCATGTATGTGCGTACTCTGTGTCTACCTATCTATCCATCCATGTGTATGTATGTATGTATGTATCTTACATACGTAGTTGATCCTCGCGAGCGAGCGAAGCGTCCCCACCACCAATACCTATCTGCCCCCTTCGTCTCGGGCCCAGGACCGTAACTAAGTATGTACCTACATACAAAACCGCGTAAGTGTGTACGGTGTGAATGATATTTTTTTTTTTACCCTGCAGTAGATAAATAAATGAATAAAATTCACACAGGAGGATTTGTTTTATAGGAGGAGGGGTGGCGACAGTGAAGACGAGAAATTTACCTCTTTAGCCGGATAAAATAAGTTTCCAGTTTATCTTCAGCGCCCGCATGCGCCCGCTCGCCCGGCGTATGAGAATGACGAATACGCGACTGGCCGCGAAGTAAGGCCATACCGTATTGGCCGGAGTTAAAAGGAGCCGGCGGATTGGCGGATACGTACGACTGAATCCACATGCGCCCGACTCGACGCATTTTACCCCCCGATGAGATTTGTCACTAACTTTAGCTGCATCGGAGTAACGTCGCCGCTACTCCACTCCAATGCACCTTCCGTGATTCTCTTTGTCATGGGACGAGTTTCGTTTTGTCGAATCGAGTCGAGTTCAACTTAAAACTGAAATTCAATATTGTTTTGGAAAAATTTAATAAACGCGCGCGCGCGCGCGTAGTAATCGTGAATATGATATCAACCATTGTACACCGAAGTATATTATATTATTAACAATATACTTAGATCGATGGAGCGACGAAATGTCATCGTCGACTTTTTACAATTCAATTTAATTTAACAATCCGACAATCCAGCACCAATTGACGTCCGATCTACTTTATATGAATCAATGAGACGTTTCAATCGATCGATATTGCTAATTAGAACATTCTCTAAATGGTCAATCAACCGGTCGAAGATATATCTCACAATTTAATTTGTTCTATTTTCATTATGTCGCGATAAGATTTCTGCCCGAAAGACAAAGATTAAAGATTGATACATATGAGAATGTTTTCCCGCGTCTTGCGAATTCTTCGCTATTAATTATTGCATCATTAATCGTCACGATTTCAAGCCGGGATATGGCCCTGTGTTCCAGGCTAGGTATATATGTATACGTATGTACCTACGTACAGCTTAAGCATACCGCATAAGAATATGAAAAAGTAGTTTCTCCCCCACGCATAGCACTCGCACGTTCCGCGTGGCTCTTGTTCGTTGTATCAGGTAGTAGAATCAGAATAGGACAATCAATCGAATTATTGATAATCACGTGTATCCCCCAGTCTCAAAGTCACTCGCGAAAATCGACATGTATAGAACTGTTGAGCAACTGTAAAAGACTACCTATGTATCTGAAGAAATATCTTTCTTTGTTGTCACATACTTGGCGTTCGTTTTATTTGTAATAAAACTGGTCATAATAATCGGGACGGAGGTTTAGTTTAGAGTTTATTATTCACCAACCTACCTATCTACATGAATTACCTCGCGAATGTGCGGCGAGGTGTTTAAAATCAAAATTTAATTGAAAATAAAGAAGAAATAATAGAAGAAGAATAATCGCATGGACGTATATAACTAATGTATATATATTCCGCGGCGCGGTGATTATGTGTTCTCCGCGCAATTATCCACACTCAAATATGTATATCAATTTACTCGTGAATAAAAAAAATAATTGAGAAATGAATGAATAAATATGGAAACAAAAAGTGTATCGTAAAACATAGACCTCCGGAAAATGTATAATATACGAACGCGCGCGTACGTCGCGTCTCTCTGCTGTTGCAAGTACGCATAAATACGGCGCCATGTTCGAACGGATTACGAATTGGAGGCGAGAGGTACTATTCGCGGATGCGCGATATACGCCTACTTTCAATATCGCGGTGGCGTTAGGAATAACATTTTCCCACCCCGATCGAGCGAATTTCAAAATTTCAAATTCGAAGTCAAATTCAAATAAATTGCTTAAATAAGGAACGAGGCACTAGTTGGTGATAATCTATAGTTTGCGTCTTTTCTCGTCCGGCATTAATCTTCACGAAAACGTAATGCGGAGACGGGACTGGCACGAAGCACGAAGCACGAACCCGCGGTGTGCAACAGAATCGATATTTCAAGCGTGCGTTCGGTTTCTGCGTGGCTAGCTAGTCGCTTCTCTGACATTCGCGCATCCCGCGGGTCGACAAGCCGCGAGGGGTCGAGCTGAGACAAGCCATTCGGGATATACGGCTTTGGTTACACGATTTCACACAGCTGATCTGTACCCGCAATAAATTAAATCACTGTGTTTAGAAGAGATTAACCGAACGAGAAACACAAAATGCAACCGCGAAACACAAACAGACAGCTATAATATACAGAATACTTGAGTAAAAAATGAAAACACAACATGCAGTCGCGATGGATATGATTCAGAATTTTGGATAGTGTAGAATCTTAGATGATGTGGTATTTGAATGTAATTATCGCCTAGGTAAGATAGTAAGACTTCAGTTTCGTTTATATGTATATAGAAACGTCAAACTTTGATACATCGGCGTATCCTACGCGGCGATTGTCGAGGGACTCTTTGACGTGCGCGTACGCGTGTATCACATTGTTAACAAATAAATAAAAAACCTACAACGACGACTCACCTGTCAAATAGTTTTATACGCGTTATTCGGTGGTGAAACTTTCGATTTAATTATTAATACGAAGCAACGTAGAAGAAATTTCGAGTACGATTGAGGCTAAAAATTAATCGGATTTTGTAATTCCACTGCTCTCAGTCGTCAGGTCCGGGAATAATAAAACTCGCGTGATTATTTCGAACGAGACTCCCGCGGATCTAAATGTTTTCTTCTCCATAACGCGACCGCCGCTGCGACGATGCCAAGCGTTCCCGCTGCTGCTTGCTGCAGCACGCTTAGCTTACCTCAGCCCTCAGTCTCAGCTAACTCTGATTCTAACTTCGATTTTGTTCTCTGCCTTTGGCTGATGTGAACCTCGTAATGAAATAGGTATTAATCCTTGGGGTCGGAATTATTCCGCATTTATTTATAAGAAAATTACGCGAGACGTAGAGGAACGTCTGATATTCGTCAAGAGAGTTTAGACTCGCAATTGCAGAATACATTAGTTTCGTTATGTGACGTAGTAAGGCAACACGGGACATTATGTCACTCCGCCCGGCCCCCTCAAACAATATTTCTGTCACCGCGATAATGTGCGGAGGACAGTTTAAAGGAGGTCGTTAAATATTAGCCGATAAACTTTCAACTTTCGAGTATACTCTCGATTCCATCCTTATATTCGCCTCTCCTAGTTTTATTCAAGTGTCGTTTTTATAATCAGTGATCCGAATCTTACCTGACAGCCGCTTGAATTTCACTTTAATATCAATCTGACCGGCTAAAACTTCACTGCCCCTTGGCGAACGCACTTTATAATATTTTCCAATAAAACTGCGATTATTGTTCTTGTGTGATGAATCTTGACACATCTTACGGGTAAACTGGTCCGCTCATGCAGGTGACCGATTGAAGACTGTCGGGTCAGCCGCGAATACGGCCGAACTCAAACGAGCTCGGAGGGGTGCCGGGATTGTGGTTTAAGACAACACTTTGATATTTTATTATTTCACTCGCGAGGATTGCTATCGGATCGAGCCACACATCACATTTTTACAGTTATTAACGACGAGAATATACCTGGCTTACGCCTTAACCATCTCACAAAGAATCAACGAATCGACTCTATGGCGTCACCGACTGGTGCCCCCCACCCCCGCCCCCCCTATCGCGCTCGCGAATGGACTCGTCCGTACTTGGCAACTGTTTTCCCTCGGCTTCGAGCCGCAATTTTGTGCCACCGAGGCGCCCGCGGCGTACGCCTAGCTTCCGTCTGGTTGGTCGAACCGTTCGATCAGCATTTGCGCGCCATTTTCGAGCTGGACTGTCGGGTTCCATAATCACGTATAACCTCTCAGCTCTCTCGTCCTGTCATACGGGCTTTATCTACTGATACCGACTATCCGGGATTACGTAATTGTTTCAAATCGCGAGGGCCCGCGACTGGCACGTTCCGCTTATAGATAAAATATGAAAATTGTCGCAAACTATCTTCCACAATCGTTCGAATACAGAGTTGTTGGTTTTATTTCTATTTTTATTTGTTCCTTGTTCAGTTTCACGGTGTTTGTGGTAGTCGTTACTTTGTTTGTTCGTCTATCTTGTGGTGAATCGGTGAGAGAGATTTTGGAAATTGGCTTTGTTCCGTTTTAACTAAAAATTTAATTCACTGCGCGATCAATCACTGCTGTTCTTTCGATCAATCGAATGCTAATTTATTATAAAGAAAAATACAAATTACAAACTGAATACAACATTATATTCTAGCGTTGACGGAAGATATATCATCTTCAGTCAACGATTCTAGTGACAATAATTCTTTCTTGAATGATATCGTGCATAATTAATGCCCGGAGATAATATTTCCACGATATGAACTCTCGACTAGTTGTCAGATGCTTTTAACATTTGTTGATTCGACTTGTTCGTTTTGTTTTACACAAAGACAATGATTAATATTTTTTATGAATCGTTCCTCTGTTACGAAATGAAAAAACTAGCGATGTCTCATTGGATAATGAAGTTAAGCCGAAGATTTGTAATCAGCCAATCACAGATGAGAGCGTGTAGCCAAGAGGTAAACGGGCGTTGAGATTACACGTGTCGCGTACGGCTGACGATGTAAAGTAGTTAAATCACGATTTCACTTTATAATAGCTGCAGTCCGTCGTGCGGATTACTTCGCAAAGCTTGTCACCTTGTGAATGGTAAGAAATAAACTGAATGATATTCATCTGTACATACATACTCACGTTACACGCAATAATTCACCCAGAAGTTTAAGGTTAACGCAATGATTTATACATAGTGTGGTGGCAACGTGTCGAGCTCAGCACTTGTACTTATTTGTTAATATTATTTATTTACCGTTTTCGGTAATATTATTACAGATGATGCTTCCAAGAATAATATACGCGCTCTGCATCCTCAGTTCTCTCGCAGTTTTTGTAGGGAGTCAGCAAATTGATAGCAAGCAGCTGAAATGTTTAGGTGTGTATTAAAGACCGCATTTTCCGTATTTTTTATTGTTGAAGAAGTAAAAAAAAAATTTTACTTTCTGATGAGAAATTATTATAGGCTAAAAAATGAAAAAAGTAATTGATCAATACGATTTTCAACCATCTTAAATATTTACATATTTATGAATTTGGCAACTTTCTCCAACTAGTTTTCATTATTCATTAATTTCCACTTTTAAAACCCAGTTTGCAGAATAACCATAGAGGAACTCGAGGCAGAAGTGGCTAAAATCGACCCAGCTCTTTCCATTGATGTCGGTAATTATCGTCTGGATGTAGACGGTAACGTGAAACAAAAATCTGTATGTAAAAATGCTGTACTATTTACTAATTTTTCTCTTATTTCTTCTCCAATTTAATTAACAAGTCGCTGAGTATATTCACAGAAGTATATTAATTATTAGCTCAAATTTCAAATGTTGGATCATATCTGATACACAATTGATAAGATATCCTAATTATCACTCTCCGATTCAAGTTCTACGCTTGATATTAGTTTAAAAAAATATCCAAGATTACAAGATGATTTTTTTTTAATTTATGATGGTCTCGAATTCTCATTCAGAGAGTTATGCTCTCCATTACTTAGATCATACGGATTATAAGAGCTCTTTTATATACATAAGCGTTCTTCAACCTCTGACATTGTTAAATTTTGATTATTACTTTTACAGGTTCCTCTAGCGCAATCCGAAGTTCATATTTCTGAGCTATTGGACAGCGTCTGCACAAAACTGGATGACTATGTTAGAGCGACGTACAAAACTACCGGTCAGCTAACCCTGCTCAAAATCATCACAGCTGACGGTGGAATGAATCCAGATTTCGGCAAAGTGGATATAATTCAGGACGGAGATTTGAACAAGAGTCTTAAGTTCTATGTGAGTTGACTTCTTTTTATAACATTTATAAACATTAAGATGATAATTATAATAACGATATAACATATTGTCTAATATTTTGTTCACAGTGTGAGGGAATCGTTGACGAATTTGAAGACGATATAGTCCGCCTATTCAGCAAAGGAGCCAAGGACGCCGATGTAAAAGTCTGCACTAACACAGCCCAATACTGTTCTGACACGCTTTCTGAGGAGGAAGAATTCATCGGAGAAGATGAGTTCAAAGAAAATGATGAATTATGATGTGATATATGAGAGTATACATACATATAGGTACAAGAAGAAACAAGACATTACAGAATGAATTTTTTTGAGGCCACTGTTGAAGTTTCTTACGTTATATTTCAATTTGCGAAATCGAACAATTGATAACTATGTCACGAAATCATTCACTGAGGTATATTTTATTTATTGTTTTCAATTCGTGATTACTCGCGAATTTCTTCGACTATCTGCACTCAGTGCTATCTGCTAATCTGCCAGCTCTAGTGGTAAATAACAAACAAACCTACCGGCATCGATTATTGTGTCGCGTGGTCCCGCACTAAACTATAGAATAGAAATTGATTACTAGAATTGAATACATCTGTGATACCTAAAACATGATGCGAGGTGCAGTATTTGTCTTGCCTTGAATGATATGAGACTTACAATTTATTCGTTATACTGTTAGATTTGTTACAAAATTTACAGAGTTTAATATAATCTATATGCTATATCTATGATCAGTATAGATAATGTTATTTCTCATTGTTGTAAGACCTAAGAACTCCGTCAATATACAATATTATACAAAATAAATACACGATTTAATACAATTCCTATTTTATTCTGAACTTAGTAGTTGATTCGATGGATCGAAAGTTGGTAATTATTTAAACATGAATGAATCGCTGGGTAATTGTACTCTTTTTTATTTTGCTTGTGTTTCTGGTCTATCCATCGGCAGCTGAAATAAAAATATCGTTCAAGAACTCCGTAACACTTGTTTCGCCAGTTTTTTTAATTTATAATACTGCGTTTACGAACTCGCGCGATGTTTTGAATTCACCAAACGCACCGCCTTACTATATGCAACCCGACATACGACACCTGTTGATTCTCAGCGCGCTGTTTTGAAAAGACAGCGATTTTAATCGGGATAAAAATGTTTCGGAGAAATCGCATATACTAGATATGAGATCGTGATGTAGATTTATCACGAAACTTAGCGTTTTTTTAATTTGTGAAAGAGACGTAGCGCTGATTCATGCTGTTAGAAGTAAATTGAAAATGAAAAAAAAAACGTCAAACATCAAATGAGACACACGATCTATATTGGTATTTCATTGAATTGGTCGTTACTGAAGATCTATAGATCTTCAGTCTACGAATTGGTGAAGTTAGCTCGTCCCGTTCACATTTAACAGTTATGCTTGGGTCTCCGGACTGGGCACTGCACCGGTTCGAACGCGAAGCCCCTTCCAACCTGCTTAGCTCTGTCTCTATCTAATATCGTCTCTGGTTCGTTTGTAACAAATTTTTCTCTCTCCTCGAGTGAAAGTCGGCAGCAGAGTACAGTGAACACTGTCCAGGGTGACAACAATGGAAAACCGCTCCGGTAGTACCTTACAATTAGTAGGGGCAATCTTGATTATTGTTTCTGCTATATTTGCTAACGGTGCTAGTGGGTTACAAGGTAAGTTTAATCGCGTTGACATTTTTTATACTTATAATCAAGGTAATGAAACGCTTTTCGTTATTTTTGTCCCGCGCCTACGCCTGCATTCGCTTCCCTTCTCTTCCTATAATTTCATCTTCGTGTTCCTAAGCTTGACCGTCGTCCTGTAGCGTCTAGAAGCGTATACGTATAAATGTAACGAATCTTACAATTGGTGAAATATCCAAGAATCACATAACAGCTGCAGAAAGTTTCACAGATTTTGTGAACTTTAGTAAAATCGTTATCCTTATAACTGTGTCAAAACTTCAAGATCCCAGACTTTTCCTGCAATGATCTATCTACGTATTGTGCGAGGTCTTTGACCGCATGACATTTTCATCACGGATTTATGCACCATCTCACGATCAGTACCTTTGTTGTTAGCGATATTTAGCGAGTCGGTAAAAACTTCGTTGTATACCGTTGAGGAATCTGTTATACCTATGTATATCTCATACCTGTACACATACGACACGTTCTGTTATCACTCACACTATATGGGCGCTAGTCACCTGATCGTGTATAACGATAATGATAGGGATTGTGTATATACCTATACATATTTTATGCCCTCTTAATTCGTTGCCTATACAGGTTTTCAGCAGCCATCGGTACTTGGCAAGAATTATGAAGTTAATTTATAAATTTATATAGCAATTTGCTTTCTATTCTACTTGATAATTCCTCGACTTTACAGTATTGTAAAATATCAACGATGATCGTCGATCATTTGGTAAGGTCAGGGAAAGTTGCCTAGTAAGATCCAATCGAAGGCCACTTCGCGGCAAGAGTTCTTACATATTATACGTATAAGATATATTTAAATATTTCATTGCTCTAGCCGCGGCTCAATACCCATTTTATTTTTGCACTTGTCGTATAGAATGATTGTTTGAGAAGGCAATAAGCAGGTACACGTATATATTATGCAGTTTCAATTATCTGGGCCTTGATCCTGCACTCGGCTCAGGTATAATAGAAATATATTGATCGTTGTATAGCATAACTCTTTCCCGGTCCCGTTCAGATATTATTCTCCGTAGGTGTATGTATGTACAACAATTCTCATTAGTTGCGATTCTTCGAAATTTAACTGAGGGAATCGCGTCTTTTATAGTGTATAGTGTATACGTAAAGAAGGCTTATTGTGATTTTGAAAAAATCACCAGCTATTCAATTATAAACAACGATAGCGTAGTTTTGGACTATGTGTAGTACGTATCTATGTATACATACATACATACATACAAAGAATATGGTAAAATTAATGCTCTTGTTAATAAATCATAGGAGTGATTAGGCCCCCGCATGACAAAGTAGTGGTGTGCTACATGTCCTCATGGGCAACATACAGACTGACTAAGGGCAAGTTTGGCTTTGAGGAACTTCACGTCGAGCATTGTACTCATCTGGTTTACGCGTTTGCGGGATTAAATGCGTCGACTTCTTCAATCCGTAGCATCGATCCATGGGCGGACCTCGAGGAAGATCGCGGTAAGGAGAAGCAGATAATCATTGTAATGCCTATATTTTAGTTATCATTATGAATAAAATTAGAATTTGCCACGCATAAGAAGATTCAGTTATGTATATAATTCTGCATACAAATAACTCCAGGTTGAACTAAATACTTTCAGCCAAAGGTGGCTACAAAAAAGCCACTGGACTCCGGAAACGACATCCCGGCCTGAAAGTGACTCTGGCTATCGGCGGATGGAACGAAGGTAGTTCAAATTATTCAGCACTCGCTGCATCTCCTGAACGTCGTCGAACCTTTGTCAACAGTGCTCTCCAGTTCATTCGGTATGTGTCCAATTGTAATGCCTGATATGATAATGTGGTAATAATGAGAGAGTGATAACAATGTTATAATATAATTCCAAGAATAATTACGTGGAATGATACGGATAGGTGCATCGTATGTGTAACTACGTATTTATATCTATATCTGCATATAGGTATACCCCTTTACCTTGATGCACGATTAATAACAAAAATCGTAACGCATTAATACCTCGTGATTAATTTTTATAGAAAGCACGATTTCGACGGTCTTGATCTCGATTGGGAATTCCCGGCACAACGTGGGGGAGCCCCTCAAGACAAACAAAATTTTGTCTCCCTTGCAAGGGTAAGAAATTCCTTTCTCTATGATTTTTTCTTTCATTTTCATAAACTCGAGCAACGTTTGGGGAGTTTTACCTATTATTTATACTATCGGAAGTCAAGATCCTACGAACTTTCGGCAAATTTTTTAGAGGTAGTACAATAAGTCGGATAAATTCTCATCTCATATCCAGTACATAAATTTTCTTTCATACTGTGTATCGCTTATCCAACATTGCCATGGACATCAATATCTATCTAAGTTATCTATCTATCTATCTATTGGAAATATACACATGTTTGAATAGTGTAATATTGAAATTCGCAGGAACTGAGCAATGCCTTCAAGAGTAAAGGACTTTTATTGACAGCGGCAATGGGGGCAGGAATCGCGACTATAAACGTGGCCTACGATGTTCCTGAACTCTCAAAATACTTGGATTTCATTCATGTGATGGCCTACGATTATCACGGTGCTTGGAATCAAAAAGTACTCGCGAATGCTCCCCTACATCACGCCTCGGACGATCTCACAGTCGTGAGTATACCAAAAAAATTTGAAAACGAAAATAAACAAAATAAATCTGATAAACTCTTCAACTTACATGAACACAATAATTATTTGCTTCACGAGCCTTGATTTCTCCTCCAGGAAGACTCCATTCGCCACTTACTGAAGCTCGGTGCTCCTCCCAGCAAATTGGTCCTGGGACTACCGATGTACGGGCGAACGTTCACCCTTACCAGTATACCGGAATCCCCAACTGTAAGTCCGATGGGAGCCGACGCCCATAGCACCGGTTTCAGCGGACCTTACACCAAGGAGAATGGTTTCATGGGCTACAACGAGGTGTGTATTCTTTTAGGGCGCAGGGGTCTTCTTTGAATTACATTTAATCGCTGGTCGATTTTCTTCTCTATACTCCACAGATCTGCAGTGAGCTTATCAACACGCCTGGCTGGAGGAAAGGATGGGACGACGCCAGCGCAACACCCTGGGCAGTCAAAGAGGACAAAGTGATTACCTACGACGACCCGAGAAGCATGGCTATGAAGGTGTGTTTGCACTTATGACGATCGGAGATTTCCTTTTATCAATTGAATGAAACTTTATGATATGCGAGTTCCTGCGAATAGCTTGCAACTATAATGAAAACCATTTTTTCAGGCCGATTTTGCCATCGAAATGCACCTCGCCGGTGTTATGGTATGGAGCCTTGACACTGACGACTTTTTGGGAGACTGTGCCGCGGGTCATGATGGCTTCTTCGACTCCCTAATGGGGTCTGATTATCCCCTTATGCGATCTATAAACCTTGCCCTGGCCAAAAACAGTGACGTAATTGTTCCAGGATCAGCGGCTGCTATCGCCTGCGGCACGAGCGGTATTGTACTTATGTCGATAGTCTTTGCTCTGTTCTGATAGTAGAATAGAACCGTTAAACGGGTCAATTTTCGAGACACACTTTATATTATTAGATGTATACACGTTATATGTGTACAAAAATGTATAAGCTACAAAAATAATATACCCATTTACCCACAGATTTATATATGTATGTATGCCTGTATGTATACATTAGCTATATACATGTATATGTTCCTTTGGAATTATTGATTTAATATTGATATACCTAGAGATTTTGTGATTATACATATTATTATGCTCGTATATAGGATAAGACGTTATACTGTATAGGCACTGAAAGAAATCTTCACGAAAATAAAAAGAAATCGTGAATTCGTTCATATACTGTATAATACCTAATATCTCTTACTCTCCGCAAAACCACAATAAATTATAGATATAGTATAATGAATTAACGATCTGGCGAAACGGAAGCGAATCGCTCAGAGAAATCTTAATTGTAATCATATTTTTACCATTATCTACGTTGTGAGCTCCTGAACTGATTTACTTCTTTCGGAGAATTGAGTGAAAATTTTTGCTACATTTTTGAAACGAGAATTAATTAAATTCAATCTGATTCGATTTTTCAAGACAAACGTTGCTACTGTTTCTACTATTCCTGCTCTGTTTCTCTGACACTGAAGTAGGTCTTGCACCAAACACGAGAACTTAATATGAATAAAGTTTCGACTATTAAAATTCGGAGGGATCGAAATGCAGACATCTAAGAACTCAGAAAGCTCAAAAGACCATTTCTATAGGATTCGGAATTTTCAACCTTCGGTGTCGTTCGGTTGGAAGTTTTCGAAATCAAATATGCAGACTTTTGGGGAAGTACCTTTTCTAAAAACTGTCAGTCGATATAGACCGTTCGGGACTTTTGAAATTCAGAACTTCGATACATACATACCTACAGTTTTCGATTTTTGATGACCGATACGTAAGTATAATAAATATATACCTACCAATGTAATACATGTTCGAATAATTTTCAATGCACACAAAAATCAAGTATGTACCTATAGGTGTACCCATATGTATGTATATAGGTATGGTACTTATCCGTTTGAAAGTTTTAGCGGTGAAATGTCTCGGTAAAAGTATTATAGTATCCATTCGGGTCTCACTGTTTCTAAATTATTTATCTACATAGATTTAATCCTTAAGATTTCGCCAGGTGAAACTTATGCAAGATAATCTAGGCTAGCCTTTATCTCTCCGGTCTATATTATACAGATGTATTATATATTATAATATTCATTTCACTTTTCGTCAACACTCATTACTTAGCGCGGTGATTAAATGTTGTCCCACGCGATCCGCTGTACCTGCAGCATACAACCCGATATACAAATTCAAATATTTGGGTTACATCTATTACGCAGATTAACGGGCTTGTATTTTATATCTATAATAACTACATAGGTATAACTATTACAGGTATACGTATATCGAGGGTAGTTTATCACCGTTTTACAATCAATCTTGACCTGCTATAATGTATACCTAATTATATATTATACCTATACACGGGCATACCTTATACCATATACATATAATTAAAATTCAAGTCATTATATAATTTATTCTATCCTTTTTATTGCTCCTCGATCGATTATTATTATTTTTTTTCCCCTCTCTGTCTTATGGTAAAAATAAAAATAGTTGGTCAAAAATGTCCGAAAGTAAAGTACGAGTTTTTTGGTCCGTTTAAAAATAGATATCTATCTCCGAGGATATCTCTATATAAGTATATATGTACTTGTATCGGTTTAGTTCGAAACGGATCAAAGATCCTTAGACTTTGGCGAGGCCGTAGCTGACGACACTGCAGAAACGATTCCGCAATAATGTATAAATATTATATTGGATTCTGTGACTCCCACGCTATAAATGTCGACGAAGAAAAGAAATCTTGCGTGTATTATGGGTATGTATAATATGTATATAGGTATAAAGAAAAAAGAAAGAAAAAAAAATAATAATTATTGTTTAAATAATCGCCGTTATAATTGACAATATTCAGATTGATGATTTAATTGCTTTCCATATAGATCCAATAATTCATTGAGTATGTATAAATAATTCTGATCGTGTCATGGGTGAAAATTATACACGGTGCAGCATATTGCAACTATCATCAATAAGATCTCCGCCTGCCGCATTATACCGCGAGTCAATTAGGTATAATGATTAAACTGCTCGCGATCCCCGCGATCAGTCTTTGAATATTTTCGTACGACCTAGCCGCGGGCGTCAAACCGCAAACGCCGTCAACTATATTATATAGGTATATACAATATACCTATATATACATACCTATACGGCCAAAAACCGGCCGATTCAAGCGTCGAAAAATTAATCCGCGTAACCCGGCCTCGGAATTCTTTCGGGGCGTTACATAAAATCGAGCAGTGGGCGCCAGAAAATAAAAAATATACTTTTACACCGGCCTTGTCCGTTATATAGGTAGATATACCTATAATATATATAGCGATGGCTACGATCAATTGCCGGGGGACGCTGATCTCTTGATCGTATTTACACTATACATATATACCTATAATGTATATCCTATGACATGCCTAATTATATTACTCGTGTATTGTTAATGTGTGTATGCGTGACGTATATCCCGCTGTAAATTGTTCCGCGTCTTGTTCACTCTCGATATTTTTTCTTATCGTTCGCTGCAGGGGGGCCTTCGCCCGCATGCATCAGTATGCTCCATTTGATAATTGTATATACATACGTATATACCTGTGAAGTAAGTATTTGTGTATATATAGATATGCATGTATAATATATCGGAGCTACTTAAACGCAGATACATACATATCCGCCGATTCGCGTCTTACATACCCATATATCCGAGGGTATAAGTGGTCCAGTTTCGAAGTGAATGTTTGTTGTGACAATGTAGGTCAGCGAATCTATAAGATCTGTCTAATTTCTCGACGCTCGTACGTAGTAGGTATATAATACCAATACAGCTACATATTACAACACATGTATGTACATACATGTGCATTATACTCGTGGTATAATATAGATTATGGGCAACGCCAAACATCGCAGAATAATCAATTACAAGCCTGCCAATTTCTTTGCTCCTTCTGAAGTCCCTGACCTATCCCGCGAGTTGCAGCGCACGATATAGATTCCCACAATAGCTATACGCTTTTTGAATGTAGATCATCTTTGTATTTCATATTATACCTACCCCACGTGGGTATGAAGGCGAGATTCGCACGCTGCACGAATACGTCACGGCCTAGGGGTCACCGAGGTGGCAAGGATCCGGCGTTGAACCGTTTGCCTTGAAATTATTACCAACCCGTGATATCTACCCGTTGAACGAACGCACGATCACGATCGTGGACCCGGACCTGCCGAAACAAAGCGGCCATTTATTTAACCGATGGTATACCTCGCCGACTTTCAACTCCGAATTCCTAGTGCTATGTAGCTAGGTAGTCATTTCACTTTCGAAATAAAAATTATACCGAGGTCCGATTAACTCGGCAGTAGTATAATAAACGAACGAATTACACGCGATTATCCTCGCGACTACATGTCAAAGTTGTGTAAAAGTATGTATGTGGTATATACATATACGTACACCTATATAACTAGATATAATACGCTCGCGGTAGGAACTTGGCGCACAATTATTTTCGCAAAGAAAGTTCCCTTACTGCAGCTTCCGGTTCCTAGATATATTAGGATCTTTCGCAGTAGGGATATGACGTCTAACGTCTTCTCACATCATATCTCTGCATATTATCAGGATCGACACCTGGATAAACAACTCTCAATTTAACGCGATGACAAAGTCTGTCACTGTAGACGTTTCGACAGACGCAGGTACAGACAGAGTGACATTTCCAAATCCGTGACTCACGGTCAAGCTGTACGATATATCATACCTTACGTATATACTACATACCTACGTATATTGTACGTATAATACGCGTATATTACTTAAATGGGGATTAAAGAGACAGCGGTATTATAGGCATATATTCCCGCTCGTATATGTATATACCTACATAATACATTAGAGGTATACCAATCTCAAATTCAAAGACAACTTGTCACGGTTTAATACTTGTCGCCAGTTGATTCAAGTTGTATAATAGACAACTCGTCGTGGATTAAATGACTATATCATATAGGTATATATATATATCGAAGATGGAACGGCAGGTGATAGTTTTTAACAGTTTTTTATTTTTTTTTTTTTTAGATAAACGCTGAAATTCCAAGGTTTCGCATATTCGTCATCAAATACAGATACGGAAGTTTGATACACGAGTATACATATATTAGGTATGGGATATATCCTATAAAGAAGAATTAGAAAAAACAAGGAAGAGATTTTGTACACCGCAGTAACACGATTCATTATATTTCTATATCCTCAAGTTCTCTCTATACAGTGTCGTGCACAGCTGTAATGAATGAGGAAATTCGATCAAATATAAATGGCAGCGAGTCTATATTATTTAAAGCGAAAGAGGATAACGCGCTTGACCCTCGTAATATACAGTCCGGGCAAGGACTTTACCGTGATAAAATTTGCCCGCTCATATTCGTTTGCGCAATGGCTTTGGAAATTGGTTTTTTTTTTTTTTTTTTTTTTTTTAATTATTATTATTTCTGTTTTATAACTCGTCGCGTAAACAACGCGATAATATTTATTCATGTTTCAAATTATTTAGAAGGACGCGTTCGTTTATACAAAAAAAATTTTAGATGTGTCTATTATATTACCCGCACAATATATTCGTGAACTTTGAGCCCGCGTGCTCTATACGTGGTTTTAATAGGCTTTTTTTTATCCGACAATCAGACTGAATAAAATATTCGCACAGCATATACGAGCATAAGAGACAATTATTCACGCCGGCAAATTGGCGGATGAAAGTTTAATACGAATTAAACCTGGTTCCCCCCGCGCGAATAGTATATACATATAAAATGAAGTAGATGTACAGGTTACTGTGTATATTATATACCTACGTAAAAAGGAATCGGACAACTTTCGGTGGTCCCAATCGATATATATGTTTTTAAATCGCCGCTGCCGAAAACCAGGCCCAGTTTGAGACAGTTTTTTTTTTTTTTTTTTTTTTTTTTTCTCTACCTTTTTTCACTTTCTTTCGATCTCTTTCGACATTTTGCAACCGCATTCCTCCGTGGCGCCGCTGCCATTTTTCTACAGTAAACATTCATTATATTTACGTAGGTGTACGCGCATATATATACATACCTATATATGTATATAGGTATATAGGTATATATATTCGTTGGAGAACATATACAAGTCGCATTTTATTTACGTATAGGTATATAGTATTCATTTTCTTGACCAAAAGAAAAACTAGCCATTTTTCATCCATCCAACGATTATTATAAACGCGATTTATTAATATGAATTAATGATCATCTTATCTTTACATAATATTAATGTAATGGGGTGACGTAATCGTTTTTATTTCCCCCCATCTTATCGTCATATATGTATAATATATCTTACTTCCAGCGTGAGTATAATAAATACATTATAATTATACATTAGATTCCGAAATATGATGAGATCATTTTAAATTTCGAGAGGATATGAACAATTTTTCGCTAATTGAAATGACTGCGGTGTAAAAAGAAATCCACACTTCATTCCGTTAATTTGAGTGGAAAAATTTATTACTGCAGTCCCGATCTAGATCATCTTGTTAGATATATTTTGTTTTAAAGAACGTCTGCACCGAATGATTTGAGGAGATCCGGCAAATCGGAGTAAAATAAATTGGATGATTCTGATTGCTTTAATACTTTATTGGACTGCTGGTGATGGTGACTTTTTTTTTTCCACAAGCCGAGGCAAACCGTAGAGATTCAAAAAAACATTCACTCGTTTGTAGTGGGCAGTTAAGGTTGTCTTTATGAGTATCCAGCCCATCATTTTAGAGCCAGTTCGCCTCCGCCGACCGAATCGAAAGGACCAACATTTTTTTCTCGGTCCAATTTTTCGTAGTTTCACTATTCGACAGACCTCTGGTCATACCTATATTCGATCCACCGAATGTACAGGAGACCAGCCAGAGATACCAAGATCAGAAGCAGTTCTCCAATTTTTCAATAATAATTTGATTATTTGATCGAATTGCTGCAGTGAAGTGTTCTTATAGTACCTTATATTATACTCTTCGTAAGAATTGACTCGACTTTTCTTTTTCTCTTTGTATTTACCGAACCATATTTCAAAATGCAAACACTTTTCATTTTCTTCGCTGGTAAGTTGATTTCTGTCTTTCTCTCTCCCTCCCTCCACCCCTCTCTTTCTCCCTCTTATTTTCTTAAACAAATGAGGGATTTTCGTTCGTATAAAAATTTACGTACTAGCCGGAGTAAAAATTTTTCAAATTACGAATCGAACAATGATCTTTATGTCTCAATCAAATAGCCTGAAGATATATTATAGATACATATTATCATAATTGCATAAGGTATATAGAATATTATTTTTTTCCGAGTTCAATACACCGCGGCGCAAATAAATAATAATTTAGATGTTTATTCGGGGTATGTCTATAATTGTCACCTTATTGTATAATTGACCACCTACTGGAACCACGATCATAGCCTCCGGGCATTAACTTGATTAATATGTGTACATGTGTGTATGTAAAATCTCTCCACGACGCAACGTGAAACCGAGCCGTTTATGCAACACGTATTGTACGTCTCGCGCGTGCCACAACACTATACGCGCTTTGATCCTGTATACATATTTCGAGCGCCGAACGAAGCGTATTTCAATGCCAGTTATTGAACTCTGAAGTGCAGGCTAATTTTTCTGCGAGCGTAAAGAGAGAAGAAGAAAATAAAAATAAAAATAAGCAAAACTTAACGACAGATTGGGCGGAGTCCGAATCCTGTCGTCATAATACTATACTGAAATTTTCGTACACACCGTACCATACATCCGCGTAACTGATCGCGGATCGAAAGTCCTTCGGAGAGATAGATTGATGAGAATTATATGCAAATATAAATTAATTAATAACAAGCTAGAAACCGAGTCGTTTGCCAAGTCAGGAATATTAATACCCTATACCATTTTGGTCTAGTACACCTTCCTTTTGCGTACATACATATTCATGTATGTACATACCTATATCTATCTACAAACTATCTTCCGAGCCAAGGTTAATTGACCAAGGCTCTTCGGTTAGATAGGTATACCTATATATACATATACTTTCGTACAAATGAGCTGTTCCTTGATTCGAACTGGTTGAAGGGAATTGAAGGCTTTCTGTTATAATATAGGTCGATACACTTTGGCGAGGTTCAATTTAGCCAAGAATAAATCCTTATACCGCATTCGGACAGATAAATTCCATTCTACCTTCTTTGTATATGTATAATATTATTATTATAGTGCAACCGTCAAAATGATCAAATTGGCTTTTATAGTATGCCTTGCCGCGGTATGCGGTGGTCATTTTTACAACGCGGATGGTACACCCTACGACGCTTATCACAACCTGCATTTGCTCCATGACCCGCCACTGTATCCAACTTATCACCGGGTCCCGTATACCGGCTTCACGTGCCACGGTCTTCGAGATCAATTATGGGCCGACGTAGCCGCTCAGTGTCAGGTCAGTAAATTCTAAGTCTAAGAAATAGGTATCCGCCAGGGCAAGTTGAAAATTTAATCTAGTGTACTGTACTACAAATCTCGATCAATCATATTATGACCACTCGACGTATTGATTAGTATACGCGGAATACGCGTTATGTAAGAATAATATATACCTATATATTCTATTATATGAACAATATTTGATGTAACAATTAAACTTCAAATGTACTCAGCTGTAGTCAGCTTCTCTACAGGTTGACGTATGTATATAGTATCGTGTTAAGTTATTAAACTGTCAGAAGCGAAGTAATAGAATCCGACGTATCCGCTGTCCGATCAGATTATAGAGGAAGGCTTGCTCATGCCGCAGTCGTCGGTATATGTGAATTAACAAAGAGCGGGTACCGGTATAATATCGGAACCTCAGAGATTCCGAAGCGTTCAAAGACTTGTTACATACGATTGTTAATTATAAATTCTTTATCATTATCTTTTTATTTCAGTCTTATCATCTCTGCCAAAACGAGCAATTAATATCAAGCTTTCTATGCACCAACGGGACGCTTTTCAATCAACAATTTCAGGTCTGCGATCAGTTTTACAATGTCCGGTGCGGAAGCCCCTACGAAGACTTATAGGAAGTATACGGATGTAGTCAAGAATATTCGAGTTTAACTGTATAACAATTCTTGATATATTTAACAACCATGTGTGACTTTTTTTTCTCTCTCCCAGTTGCGAATTTACAATTATAATTTGACGCCTTACTTACAATACACAACATACAATAAATAGGATATTGATATACATATACCAATATATAACATTGCGCGGTACATATACCTATGCACGATTGATTGTAAATAAATATCGAGCATACATATTATTATTATTATTATTATTATTATTATTATTATTATTATTATTATTATTATTATTATTATTATTATTATTATTATTATTATTATTATTATTATTATTATTATTATTATTATTATTATTATTATTATTATTATTATTATTATTATTATTATTATTATTATTATTATTATTATTATTATTATTATTATTATTATTATTATTATTATTATTATTATTATTATTATTATTATTATTATTATTATTATTATTATTATTATTATTATTATTATTATTATTATTATTATTATTATTATTATTATTATTATTATTATTATTATTATTATTATTATTATTATTATTATTATTATTATTATTATTATTATTATTATTATTATTATTATTATTATTATTATTATTATTATTATTATTATTATTATTATTATTATTATTATTATTATTATTATTATTATTATTATTATTATTATTATTATTATTATTATTATTATTATTATTATTATTATTATTATTATTATTATTATTATTATTATTATTATTATTATTACTATTATTATTATTGTTATTATTGTTAATATACCTCGTAATATACGCATATGAAATTTGTTAAGGAGATTCCGAACCTGTAGGGTTCCGTTCCCAACAGTATATCTTATACGCATTTTTCTATCACCGTAGAATAGTAGCTGCTGCAGGTCTCTCTGTGTCTTTGTGATTTAAAATGAACTATTTAATATTTATTTAAGAATAAACTGTATTGTAGTTGTTCCTATACCATTTCGTACTATTGCCCATTTTTATTATTTTCAACCCGAAACATTATATATGTATACATATACATATAGGTAAGTATAAGGAAGTTCTGTATAATAGAATGAGTATGCACTATATTTACGGGAAAATCGACAAAGATGAAAATCGTTCCGAATTGTTGGACTTGGACCGCTCGATTTCTTGCAGCGAAGTCTTGCAAAAATTAAAATCGGAAATTTTGTAACCTAAGAAACGAACCAAAAAAAATTACCGCCCGAACAGGGACTTGAACCCTGGACCCTCAGATTAAAAGTCTGATGCTCTACCGACTGAGCTATCCGGGCCGTTCTGTACAATAATGTTTAGCCAAGATATAGTCCGTGATTGATCCTACTATACGCGTATCTTTTTGAACAATAAACACACGTTTACTTTCCGCGAAATAATAACGAAGTGATTTTACAGCTAGCAGTCGAATGATTTTCATTGGTCTATATTTATTGTGCCAGACCGTTGACTGAATATAACATAATTATTCAGTCTACGCACAGGGTAATGGATCATCTCATATTGAATCTAAAAAATGTTTTGAAATATAAACAAAAAGAATAATGGGACTCACAGTGTATGCATTTCGTAGTTTCCTACCCTCCATAACCAAAACATTCTGCGAATAAATCAGCTGCATTGCGAAGTTGTCTGAATTACCCGTACTGCTAACGGTGCAGTACGTTATAAATAAATTGGTATAACATCGGCTACGGGGATTTTGTTTGATATGATTTGAATGTATAAATATATTTATACTCGATTACACGAAAAGTTCACGTGGAATTATAATTCGCAATCACGCGCCCCTTTCCCCAACGGCAGCCCGCACTTTCTCCCATGATGCATTGCGATCCCCGCGCATCAATATGGCGGTTATGTCGTCCGCGGTCAGTCTGTCGTCTGCAATGGAGGATTCAAATTCGTGTCAAGAAACAGGCGTATAACAACCGGTGAAATATTCTCGTTATTTTAAGAAGCAAATTGTCGAAGATAGAGGAGGTACGCTTGAGAATATTGATTCATTGTTTGCGAGGTTGTTAGATATACCAAACCACCGTCTCAACGTGCAGACGACATTACACGGACGACGCGACCTTTTGACATAATACTCTAACACCACAAGAGTATAAAATTGGTTCATATAAGTACGACTTCAAGAAATTTATTAAACATTTTCATTAATGTGAAATGCAGCCTATCGAAGCTTTGTACGAGATTGGTGCCACGGCAATCGCCAGCCTACAAGATGCGTAAGTTATATTCTAGCTGTAGCTATACGCCTGTCTCACTCAAATCTCACGCGAGAGTATCACGCATACTTCAAATGTAATCTATATATTTTTTTTGAAAAAAAAAAAACAACAATCTTGAAATAGTTATCGATTATCAAAAAAATTGTTATCTCTTCCAGGTTTCCAGAAGGTGACAAGTTTTTTATGACAACAACCAAAGCCGCAGATCCAGGCTATGCATTTTCAATTCTAGTACCATTGTTCGTAATTATCAGTCCAAAATTATCTTCAGAAATTTTGGTGGTAACTATCGTATCCGAGTGGGCAAATACGCTATTAAAATGGCTCCTCATGGAACACAGACCTTACTGGTGAGTTTTAAACACTTTTATCATCATATTCCTATCAAGGCTCTTTTAACTAGATGTTATTTCCTTATCAATATCAAGTCGCATTACGAAATCACTTACCCAGCATTAATTTGAGATAAACTCGTTTGGCCATAATCGTCTTCTTTTTCCCTCCCTTTTTTACTATTTCTCTTTATCAAATACGAGCAATTAAACATACATTGTATCAACGATATCGTGATTACGATGAAACATTATCCAATCAATTTTATAGGTGGGTCAAGGAAAGAGAATTGTTTGCAAAATTCCCGGTGCCTGTCCTCAAGCAAACAAAATTAACATGCGAAACTGGCCCCGGATCTCCGTCCGGTAAGTAAAACAGGGTGCAGGATACTCTAATCTGTGAATCTCTTACTGGTATCCAGATTTATGATTTTGAACTTTCACAGGTCACGTTATGGGGACGGCAGCTGCTCTGTTTGCAGTTATTCATTTTACAAACAAGTCGTTACTCAGGAATCAAAGAATTAGGTAAATACATGAATGGGCTCTGAATAAAATGCGGGAAGAATCTGTTTAATACTTCCTCATTTCTCTTCACCGGATTTAAATAAATTGAATCCAGATTTTTCTAATTCCTATCAAATTCTTCACAGTCACAAGACCAAGGAGAGAATCAGGCTATTGCTTTGGACCCTCTTTTCGCTTGTATTAATCCTCGTTTCTGCATCTCGACTTTATGTGGCAGCACATTTTCCTCACCAGTGCCTGCTCGGTTCTCTTGCAGGTAAAATAATCCCTAATAAAAATAAATTCCTAATCTACTAGCTAAAAACAAACAGACTTTATTTAATACAAATGCCTTTGACTCACCGAAACACACTTTCTACAGGCATACTAATAGCGAGGCTCTTTTTATCTAATGGCAGAATCTCTGCCTGGTGGCGTTATTCTCATAGACCCAAACTGCTTCTTGCTGCATTGGGAATGGCGATGATTTCCTTCGGATCGTATTGGCTTCAGAAAGGACTAGGTACTGCTCTTCTCACTGTTGAAAATATTTATATTCCAAATTTTTAAAGCCATGTATTTCAGGCATCGACCCACAATGGAGTGTCAAATTGGCATTTAAATGGTGCACTACCCCGGAGTGGATTCACGTTAATACAACTCCCTTATTTTCTCTGGTAAGAGTTTCCGGCGCTGCATTTGGACTGGCTTTGATCGCACCCGTTGGAGCAAGGTAATAAGATTTTACTACCCCAAACATGTACGATGTTTTATACCAATTTTTTACACTCAATTAATTAATTGATTAATTTATATCCAGGTTGTCTAATTCTGGGAACTCGTCGAGCCACGTTGTTAAAGGAGCCCTCATTTGCAGTCTAACTATAGCCATGCAGCTCGCTGAATCTGCCATCCCAACGGATCGAGTATTTCCATTCTACCTCTGCGTCTTTATGCTGAACGCCGTTCAACCTTACATGTACTTGATAGTTGTGCCGTTTTTGGCTAGTCAACGTGATGAAGTCGACGTGAAAATCGATTAAGAAATAATTTCGGTAAACGATTTTCTTGGATTAATTTAGGCACTCTCATTGTACTATTCGACTTTCAAGTTTAGAATGTTGAGAGTTAGGATTTTTTAGATGATTATTATTTATTTATTAGAATAATCTAATCGTGGAAACGACGAAAGAAAGAGAAATGAAAATCTTGTCTTATGATTCTTTAAATGTAGAATTAGACAAAACCTGTCGTGTAACAGGTAGAAAACTGATGCTTAGGTCCGTCACGGGCCACAATAAATTCTAATATCAAAGATTAAGATTTTTAAGATGTAGCGCAGTTATGTTAAGATTGAGTTTAATATTTATAAGTATAGTTTTTCTGCACGGTGGTATTTAGTCAATTATGCTAGCACAAACTTAACTTCATTTTACAATATCTGTGACTATTTCACCCTTATACATAATATAACGGCTATTACTCAATCTACATATATTAGTTACTTTCTATAATAAAAAAAAAAAGATTTTAGCGTGACGAGTACTTTATTACATCATCTAGAATTAAATTATAATAAATGAGGCACATACATCTACTAATTTGCTAAAATTAGGGCAAGTGATAAACTGCCTTGGATAAATAAATAAAAATTATCATGATAAATGGTATTTCTTGGTAATAATTGTCTCCATTTCCTGTTCGTACAGATTTGAACGAAGATGAAAATTTTCACGTCTTTGAATCTTCGCGGTACGAAGTTGATTTTTCGTACACAGGGGCCGGGCGTTGCCGACGCTTGCCGACGATTGCCGAGCGCAGTGAAGGCGGTTGGTGGCGCCGCGGGCGGCCCCTAAGCGAAAGAAATGAATTGGATGTTCGGAAACATGGCGGCCAGCGACGACGAGCCGATGCATCTCTACGAAGTTTTTCAAAACTGCTTCAATAAGATCGCGAACAAGCAGCCTGGTGAGTGTTAATAAACGAAGTTGAATACCTTAGGTCTAAGAGCCAGTGTATAAACAGTGAATAACGCGGGCGCAACCGAAAGAGAATTGTGAATTTATATGAGCGTGCGTGTCGTGTACGGATTACTGTCGAGTATCAGTACCGCGTTTTCAACATAAAACATCGTGTCCGAGTGAGATGTGGGTGTAAATATTTACCGCACCGTTTATCGTCGAACCTGTAATTGTACGCGGTGTTTAATGCGCGTCAATTTATAAAACCAACCATCATTTTAGTTTACTATTACTACTGTGTTTTGGTTCACTTGACAATGTAGATGGTGCTGCCTCTACGGCATCTCCCTTGACTTTTTCGGCTTTTAACGCCAGTCTTTAGATCTTCCGAAGGTATATTTTTCTCATTAAAAAATTGATCGTAACCTGTCAAAGGCATGGATCCAAACCACGATGCTTTGCCAAACATTTTTACCTCGTATCTTACCAACACAACTGTCCCCCCCTCCGCCCCCTCTCGCGTAACAAATAGATCGTAAGAAAACACCGATTTTATGACAATCCCCCTACTTTGTTCCCGTACATCTCGTTGTTATAAAATTACACAATAATACTCGAGGCATTGACAGATCGTATTGGACCACTCTATCGAATAGTATCGAAAATATACCTCGTATAGTTTAATAACCTCACTTGGATCACCGTACCAACGTCGTTTTTATCGCCTGCTAAATTTCCACCGACCGAGAAATCGTGGTTTACAATTTTTAAAACTAACTAACATCGTCGAAACCTTTTACATTTTATACATACAAAACACATCTCTAATAATCGATTCATCCTGTTCAAGGTGGCAGAACGTATAGCTATACTTGATTCATCGCAAATACGACTTTTGCCCAGCTCCAAAACATTGATTGTTTAAAGTCTGATCGATAAATGTGAATTAGACGTTGTCAATGGGAGGATTTTTTGTTTCTTACTTTATTCGTTTGAGATTTTTTTTTTTTTTTTTCTGTTCAGAGAAGTTTTAATCCCCGTAACACAAGTGATTAGATTATAATCGAAATTCACACATACACACGCCATTCATAGAATTTGCTAAATCAATTTGAAATTTTTTTCATATCAGCTGTCTCGTCGTAATCGTAATATACATGTTATAAGAGCGATAATTCGATGTTTTTATCTATCGGAAAATCTCTATCCCTCTTAAACTAATGAATTTGTTTAAAAACTCATTGAAAAGTGAACAGGATAAGAATCAATCGTACCAGCGTATACACGCGTACGTATATGTACTGTATACGTATAGTGGGAGAATTTCCAATCTCTCTACGCCTCAACAACAGAATACTACATATAGGTAACGGCAGCTTTTAATTAGGATCATAAAAAGTTCGTCCAGCTTTTATTATCTTCCGTTTGTAAAAACTCTGATTCACTCGTCGACGCTCGACTGATTGGATTCAACACTGCTGTAGGGTTATTAGGATCGTGTATGATCGCGATGAAACTAAATAGAATTTACTATATATAGGTATGTTTATCATTCGAGAAATGATCCATCAGTCGAAGATGAAATACCTACATTCTCAACGTTAATAATAGTTTTCGAGTTTATAGTACTGTAGCTGCTGCAGGATCCTAAATTCAAGTGCAAGGATATCTAAGAATAGAATTCTTTTTACCCTAGTTTCCAAAAATACTAATTTCCACCCTTCGTTTAACCGTGTCTCGTTGGTATTCAGGGAATTAGAGTGAATGACAGAAAGAAACAAAAAGAAAAGAAGCAAAAAAAAAAAAAAATACACATACATGCGTGTAGTATACACGGATGTACAAGCGCGGCGTTGACCTTTGTATTTGAGCACGTGTAGAGAGCGCGACAGGCCGAGGCAGGTGCGCAGTAGTGAAAATAGCAAAATATCAACCCTGCATCCAGTATATATATATATATACGACAGAGTCCCGCGTGTTTCAACCCTTCGTTAATTCCGGAGAGGGGAATGCGCACGCGCTACTATCGCACGTAGGTATATGATATATATTATTCGAATATTTTGTTGACCCAAATCACTAAAATAATGAATGCCAATAATACTTGTCGAATTATTTGTTGGCCGGTTTGGGAACCGCTGCAGCATACATCCTCGCTGCTGCTACTCTCTTCGTGTAGATATATAATAATCGTGAATTACATACTACGCTCGCGCAAGTATTGTCGCAGGGGAAGTTTACCTCCGTCGTTACGTCAGAACTCTCGATTCCTGGGGCTGCTGTTTCTCCTCCTCCTCCTCTTCATTCTCCTTAGCACGTACGCGTATACACACATCTTTTTATGTACAAGTATGTACCCGTGTATGTGAACGCACGCTCGAACTTCAAATCGAGTATAACTTGGGGCGGGACGAAGTGGGGGTGACACTGACGCGACGCACTGCACCTGCCGTTGCCGTTGCTGTTGCTGTTGCTCCGTACGTACGAGTTTCTACTCAACCGCGGTTTGCCTCGGAGATATACAGGCGCGCACCTTTAATATCGAACTGAAAGAAGAAGAAGAATCGCTCGTACCTACATAGATACATATAAATTTCACGCTACCGTGGAGAATTCAAATTTCAAAATTACTCGTAGCCTGAAGGAATGAACCAGGCTGCACTCTCGGTATATCCGTTTAAATAATTTTAAACTATCGTAAATCAAAGACTTCCGAAACGTTGCGGAGTAGGCTAGCTGTAAACTCGAATGCGAGCTAGATACAGAAGAGAAGAAACCGATGATGATAATAATTATAAATTAGTAACGTAATTATAAGGACATGTTTTCTAGAATAAACGGAGCTTCACTATTCGTATCTCGTATAAATTATCCCGGGTTTTGATGTTAGTGTTTGTAGTAGAAAAAACGGTGAAAAATTTTGTCGCTTTCGTTAGTCGTCGTCGTCGTTGTCGTCGTCGTCGTTGTCCGCCGGACTTTCGGCTGGTCGATCACCTGTTGAACATTCCAGCGAGCGACTGCCTCCTACCGGTACACAACCAGGCAGGCAAGCAGGCAAGCAGACCAGGCAGGCAGAAGTCTCGTAAACCCGAGACTGTGCAGGAACGCGACGCGGCGAACAAAGGTGACAAAGTCCCCCGGACGACGAGGTATCGGGACACGCGCGCGGCACGCGCCTCCTAACCTGACTGCAATTCGGAATTGTAAATTATCGGAAAATCAGTAACTTTTTCAGCTATGCATATGACAATTATACGTATATACTGAAGCTTATATATTATCATACGCACGTCCAATTATATAAATTTGTTTGTGAGGTATATCCATTTGCGATTTATATTGTTATATACGTATTATACTCATGATCCCTGCAGTAATATTATATACTGCATAGATACATATTCGTTCATTCATTTATTCATTTATTACTCATATGTTTCGAGCTGGTATATTTTTATTACAGTAAAAACAGGTAGAAGCGTTGCACATGTCGTCCTCCCTTCGGTATAATACAATATTTTAGTTTAATTGCGAGTCGAGAACCCCTGATCTCCGGGGCCCTCGGTGCGGCGGTGTCGGGTCCCTCGCGATCTCCTCCTTCTCCTCCTCCTCCTCCTTGTCGGAGGGACGCAGTGCGTAGCGCGAGCCTCCGACACACTGGGGCTTGAGGACCGTTCGTCGAGAGGGCGACGGACGGGGGTAGGGCGGCGTCAGGGAGGAAGGGAGGACTGGGAACGACAGCTGCTGCATGCTGCAGTGACCTTACCCTCACCACGGCTGGGTCTTGCCCGTCAGGCAAGCGGTCGGTCGCGTGGCACGCCACATTCTGCTCCCCTCGGGCTGCCCGGATCTTTTCTTTACTCGGCTTGCTATGTCTCCGCGCGTTCACTCGCCGTGTTTTTCGGTGGTCCTTATTCACCAAGATTTCTCCTGCTTTATATATACATACAGAATGCATATTATACCCGTGTATAGGTATACGTATATACGTATATAACAGCTATATACGCGAGATAAAGTATATAAAGAAAGATGAAAACACGCCGTCCTGCAACATAACGCTTCTTACAAGAGCGAATTAATTTTTATTATTTTATTTGTTTTCTGCGTCTCACGCGGGGTATGGCTGGCGACTAGGGACATGCAGGGAACGGATTATACCTACGTGACGTACCAGGCCCTCGTATTATAACATATTATTCGCGCGGTTGACAATACGCGTCGAGGGCGTGGATCCCACTTGAAATACGGGCTTGTTTCGTTTCTCTCTTTTTTTTTTTTTTTAATTTTTTTTTTTTTCTTCTTTTTGTCTTTTTTCCTTTCTGCCTCGGGGATCCTGTACCGCGGCACGTAGTCATACTGAAAGCGGTTAGCTAGTTATACATGTACCTATATATCGCGCTTGCTTATAGGCAGCTGCGTTCAAATATTACGAAGAAAGCGCGTATACCTTCGCCCGTCCTGATCGTGATACGTGATGTGCTGCTGCACTGCAGTGCAGGGTCGAAATGTAACTCGTTCCATATAAGATATACATATTATATCTACTTAGGTACTATAAGCGTTTTAGGTCGAGTAATACGTATTGTGTCTCTCAGCTCTATCATCGTATACCTAAAATAATAGAAAAAAATAAAAATTGAAAGACGTCACGTTAACAACTTACTCGATTATATACCATATATGTATACCTAGAGTTATATATGAGCACGGCGAGGTGTTAATCTCGTTTCAATCTCGATCCTCGGTTTTGCGTGATGAACTATATATATGTGTACCTAGAGCTACGACCACCCACTGCACCATTCAGAGCGTCATTCTATCCGTCGACGATCAAACCCTTCGAGCGCCACCGATACTCGCGACTCAAATTCTCACCGTCCCTCCCGCTTTATATACAGACGCGATCTTATTCCTAAATTTTCATGAAGGCACGAAAATTCCACACCGTGCGCTTGCAGACTGTGTACCATGTTGGTAGCGTGGGCGTCTCGTCCCCCCATTCCCAATGCTCTTCACCCCCGCGTCACCGTCTCAGCCCTTACTTTAAATCTCTCGAAAATTTTTCGGCAGCAGGTTAAACGCATGTGACGGTGAGTTATTTTTTTTTTTTTTTTTTTTTTTTTTTTTGAGAAGGAAGGTTGGTTCACTGCGTCCGAGTTATCTGGTGAGAAAATCGTGTCATCGTCTATCCGCTCCTGATCCATGGCACCGTTACACAATCGACAATTTTACGATCTAAACTCTCGTATATCTCGACACCTGCAGTCCAGTCGGATTGACGTGAACGGATCTGCGTTCTTCGTTATCAATGCATATAGGTACATAAGATATATACTCGCGATATGCCTGCTAGCTGTTGCATTGTAATATTATCGAGGGTGCAGTGTACGTATACGCGCGGTATCGGATTATATTCTATCGTGTCGTACGTTGTGTTAGTTTTAAACAGATCAGATTATAGAAAATGAGTTTCTGTACGCTATAATAGACGATTTCAGAAAACAAGAAAAAAAAGAAAAAAAAAATTCACGAAGATAAGAGTCTCGTCAAGATTTTTATTTCGGACCTAGAATAAGCGATCAGAGAGCGAATTGCAACCGGTGCAGCGTGCTAACTTTAAATTTTAATACAATTCAATACGTATATATACGCGCGGCTCGACTACCACTCGGTTTTTCAATATGTTAACGAGAGTAGCGTGGGCGACGCGGTGTATGAGCCACACTAACACATCCGCGGGCCAGGGGGCGCCCGAATAATAATGGGCCTGGTGCGACTGCAGCGTCGATGATGATTGTGGTAGTGGTGGTGGTGGTACGGGGGCTGCGCCACGCGACCCGAAGGGATACATGTGTACTTGCCTATATATATATATACATACCTCACGCGTTCACGCAGGTAAAATGAAACGAAATAAAATAAAATAAAATAAAATAAAATGATCTGACCTAAAACGAAATAAAAATCCGGTATATAGGTATATACCAGAATTAGAGGAAGAGAGCGCGACGCCGCGGTAAGCTATCGCCGGAGAAAGAGGGAAAGAGAAAAGCTTCGAAAGACCGAAAGAACGACCGACCGAGGCTTAGCTACAGAGAAAAAGAAATTTGTTCGGCGAACGAGCGCGGGAGCGAGAAAAAATAGTCGGCTGCCCGAAGGGCCGGGAATATGCAGCGGAGGGCGGGGGATAATTCAGGTAGCCAACGGTTCTCAACCGCTCGCTGCACTTAGCCCGGATTCTGTCCCTTAAGATTCAGCTTCGCCTATTGTATACGAGTATTCAGAGTAGCTAGTAGACGAATTTGAAACATTTTTCTCGACGGAAAATATTTCGAACAAATATCGATTGTTGGTATTTCTCGTTTCGAAAGTGTCTTCCATCCCGCACTCTGCACTTGTAGCTATATTCGTACATGTAACAGAGTCAGGCACATTATTTGTTCGAATAAATTTTTTAAAACAAAAACAAAAAAATTGGAATCTTAAATTTGTCGAGAATGGCTGCGCCCCTGCAGCTCTCGGGCACGCGAACGGAACGAAACGGAACAGGGACCCGTGCGTGGTATATATCTACCACTCTCCGCGTCCCCCTAAGGGTATTTTAGTTCTCTCTTTCTCGTGGTGAGTCCCATCCGGTGGGCCCTAGCCGTCGAGGGGTTGTCGCCAGGGGCCCCAGTCTTCTCCGTAGAGGAGTAGATACCATATACATATACATATGTATATGTATACGTATACCTAACGGAGGAACCTATCGGGACGAATATAATATAATATAATATAATCGGGGGAGGATACACTTCGTCGCCCTGGTCTAGATGTATCAGGTTTTCTCCGCACAGCTATATATATCGGGGGGGCTTCGCTATCTTCTCGTCTGTATTCGATTCCCTCGATTTTTATAGGCGGATGGTGTATATACGTATACGCGTATACGCTATACGCTACCGCGTCAGCTACCTTGTGGCGCAGGGGACCACCTGTGGAAATCAAGGGGCCTAGATCCCTCAAGAAGCCCTTATTTTAAACCGGGTTGACGACCCGCACCAGACAACGATCTACACACTAAACGATATACACACAGGCGTATACATATCGCTAGGTTATCCGAGAAGTGTCCTTTATCATTACATCCTGTATCAGGGATGTGTTAATATTTAGGTATTCATACATATAGGTAAAATAGAAACAACCAAAAAAAAAAAAAATTGAAAAATAAATAAATACATTTCCTGATACCGATTCCGAGTAGTTCTTATCTCTTCATTCAATAACGTGATCCGATCGGTAACGAAATTCGTTGACTGATTGATTAATCAATTAATCATTCTATCCTAAATCCTATATATACATACATATAGTAGAATTAATATCGATCGTAGATAATTATGATAGCTAGTAAAGTTACCGTATGCTGGGTGTGGTGTAACATCGTTTATACTAAACGTAGAGACGTATAGAACGGTTTAACTCGTGTTCCTGACGTGTCTTGCCGAGCGTGTAACACTCCCTCCCTCCCCTCCCCTCCCCTCCCCCCCCCATTCATAGATGACGAAGTGTGGTCGGCCGGACGTGTAGTTAGGTAGGTATAGGTACGTCGGTCACATCATGCATCAAAGGACTGTTACCATTGCACTGGCTAGTCTCGTTGTCATTTTCAGGAGTTTGAAAACTCCTTATATATACTCTATACAGATCATGCCTATGGGAGTATGTATATATCCATACATATACAATCGTCTCAACTGTCCAACTGAATTAAACTAATACAATGTACCTACTCTAGTCTCACTCTTACTCTACTCTACGCTGTCCGAGCAGCTATTTCTACAATCTCTCAGTTCAAAGACAGATCTACGATTTTAGATTATCATTCACCGTGACATTCGGATCTGCAGGTTATATTATTCCCTGTGTAGATTATCCTCAGATATATATATATATATATATATATATATATATACAGAGTGAGTCCTATCAGAGTTTCAAAATTGGCGTGGTTGTACAAGTAGGTATATGCCTGTACCTATTTGGAACGTATAGGGTATATCGAGGAATATGTATACCTACCATTCCGCGCAACTTGTATATAGTATATATATATACGTCTTCAAATGTAGATAGGTATGTTAAAATGGAGGTTATAAACCAAATGAGAAAGAAAAAAATGAAAAATATATCCTAGACGGACGCCCATCTGCACCTATACCTGTGCGCGAGATCTAACTCTCTCGCGTATATATGCGTATACTATATACCAACAACGTAACAAGTATGGTAATCGCACGGGCGTGTTCTTACCGTTCTTATATATATACCTACGTTAGCCCATGCGGAGTTCACATCAATATACATATAGCTAGTAGGTATATCGGGCGATAAAAACGTTGCGGTATATATACCTACGCATGCCCCTGCACGTGTATATATATATAAACCTTTTTCAGTATATGTATAACCGTATATGTACAGGCAATAACCAATATATATCAGGTATATTACCTATATATGTGTAGTTTAATACCTACTTACACACGTGATTTTAGGGATATCCGTGTATACGTACATGTAGATTTAGATATATACATATATACATGTGTAGATATATACCTTTGTATGTGATATTTATATACACGCGTAGAATTTTTATTACTATATGTATACATATACATAGTATGTATATCTATAGATGTGTAGTATTCAGGTTTTGAATATATATCGTCTCTACACGTTTCGTACCTATAATAGATATACCTATACAACGTACGTCGCGTCCGCGACTATTTAACTCGGACCAATACTCTCATTATAAACCGAGAATAATCTAATCTACGATATTATACCTATATATTATGTGTGTATATTATAAGTAGATCGATTCTCGTTCCTACCTCAGCGTTAAATTTTCGTTAATTTGAATATAGATGCGACGTGTATCGTGGATATATATTATTACATGCGTATATACCTATTTATTGAGCAATCCCCGGGATCTTTTGACTATCCGTTCATATTATTATACAATATATGAATATATAGGTACGTATGCGTGTCCGGTACGTATGTACATACAAACGGCCTCCTGTCAATTATTATCAGGCTGTTAGACCTGCGATGTGGTCGTCGACTTGTAACGACTATAACGTGGTGGTATATACTTATACCTATATACTACATATATTATGTATATAACGCGTATAACCATGTATGCGTATATCTTATAGGTATACCTTATATATCGAGCGATAGTATAACCGTCCCCCCGATCGTCATTAATCATCGGAGAAATGATTATTTATTGTATAGGTTGAAATTATTCTGATCGACGATTGAGAAAGAGGTTGAAGATTGTTTCGTTATATCCCGGCGTGGAATAGCAGCAGCTCAGCAGTAGCAGCAGCACCAGCACCAGCAGCAACCCGCGTACCGGGTGGGCAAAACCAATTTTAGACGATCTATGAAGTCTCGGCGATTTACGGCTTTTTCCTTATTATTTCTTACTTTCTCTCTCTTTTTATCCACGTCGTATCGATAATTATAGTTGATAAATTGTTATCGTGTAAACATGACGTTCGGATATTGTCTGACATCGTCGTTTTTTTTTTTTATTCCAACGTTTGAATTTCAAATCTGTAAAACAACCACGGCGCGTGGCTTATTGTACCCTTATATACGTATACGTACCCGCGTTTGCTTCGTTTTAATGCAGTATGATGAATACACAGCATATATATAAGCCATGGAATACACCAGATTGTATCTACCTATATATACAGGACCGTCACAGGAGTATGAAATCCGTTTGAAATCTTACGAGGATGCGGAAGTATTGATGAAAAATGAATATATATACGAAAGTTGCATAAATTTCGTATACGTCTTTATAAATCAAAACGCGCTTCTTCTTCGTCTTCTTCTTCTTCTTCTTCTTCTCCGGCTCCTCGAGAATATAGTCTGTTTTGTTTCGGTCGAAGCGCGCCCGTCTTAGCATACTGAATATTTTCTTTTATACGGATAAATCTGCGTGTAATTCCGTATGTAGGTATGTGTAATACATTACTACCCATAACCCATATATTATAAGTATACATATATCGAGTATATAGATTTAGTCCGATATTATTTATTAACGTCGGGGCAATCTTACTACAGATTTTCCGTCGAATTCAAGCCGCGTCGCATATATTCGTATAAAGGGCGTCGTTTTTTTTTTCTTCTTCTTTTCTGTTCATTCTTTTTTTTTATTTTTTTTTTTACATTTTACTTCGAATGAAGAAAAACCGTACATGTATGTATATATGTATGTATGTACAAAGCTAAGAAAATTTATTGGGGATATGTGACTTGGAGGGAATCGAATCCCACCACCACCACCACCACCCCCGCGCCGGTTTAAACTTAAGCAAAGACACACGTCATAAATGTGAGAGATTTCTACAACCTGCAGGGTTTTATACGTATATCGTGTGAATAACTGTACATACATATAGATATTAGATACATTTATATACGATCCCTTGCAGACGTCGTACGGCAATACAATATTCGATTCTTTGCAAATACTATTTTTTTTTTCATTTATCTATATTATATACCTATAATATATACCTATGTATATCTGTATGTGTGTGTGTGTGTGTGTGTCTCAATGATTAATATTATTATTGTCATTATCATTCTTTCTTCGACTTTTTTTCGTTACAGAAAAACCAGGCTTTCAGTCGCCATATGGCCCCGCAATGGACAACGGAATGGTGAGTGTATATTCATAATATATATATATATGTATACATTATACATGTACAGACATATTATACCTATAGGTATATATACATATCGAAACACGTGTATTGATGTATCCCAATTTTTTACAAAATACTCTACTTCGAAAAAGTCCTATATATACATATATATTATATTCATACATTGTACATATCATATAAACCTTATACTCACTAGCCCCAATTAATCCGCAATGATAAGAATGATTTTTGCGATATTGAATCGGTAATTAAATCAAGTTTAATCAATACCAGCCGATCTACGCGGAAGCTGTGACCTTCAGAACCGATAAACGTTACATTCTTTATTTTTTTATTTTTTTCAGTTCGGCGATCTTAGGTATAAAGCCTCGCACGGTATATAATTATAGGCATATACAGTATGTGTATCTTTTCAATTACTGGATTGTTTCTTCCCGATTAGACGATATCTGCGGATTACGATAAACAGAACAAAAAAAAAAAAATCCCTCGTGCCTACTTTGTATCATATGCGGTTATATACCTACCTGATTGATTATCGTAGTCATATATCATACGATATGATATCATATTCGTATATTACATATTATACCTATATAAACGTGCAGGTATATCGTATATAGGTATATCTAGATATATATTTCGTATAAATCGCAATTAGTAACGTTAAAATTCTTACTTTAATAATCATGATTAAAGATAAGAGATGAAATTTATCTGACAAAAACTTCAATTTCTTGTCCTTCCCTCACCTCTCTTCATTCCCTTCCCTTCCGTTTGGACTCGACTTCCTATTCCTATACTCCAGTTCGCCAGTATAATCCGAAAACTTTTGCCCTCGCGCAATATTTTCGGACACAGCGGTTCTCCCCTCTCGAAATTTGTTCAATTAATGTATACCTTATATAGGGGAGATTCGTTCGGTAGCTGTTTAACAAAAGAATCATTTATACGTAGGCATGTGAATCAGGTTTTTTTCTTTTTTTTTTGGCTTCTCATCTGTGATTATGTTTCTTCTTGTTATCGCAGTTTTTAAGGGGAGTCTGATGTATATAGAGTTTGCTGAAAATATAATTGATAAGGGTATTAATGTATTGTATAGCCATCGACTGCGAACCGCTGCGCAGCTAGTATCCTAACTTTAATATCACTTGCGCTCCGCCTTCCCCTCAATTCTTCTTCTTCTTCTTCTTCTTGTTCTTCTTCCTCGTCTTTTTCTTTTTCTTCTTAACTTCCCCTCAACTCCGCGATCCTCCCCTCTGCCTATATATTCATATACGTACCTACACATACCCAGGTATATAAGTACACGTGTATGTATGTGTGTATGTATGTATTTATATATGTATACGTAGAGTTACATAAAACACAGCAAGTTATATAGCGAGGAATTGGCGAAGGGTGAAAAGTTACTCTTTGCTGCAGCGCGGCGCGGCGCATGGTGAAACGAGGCTAACTCTTTTGTGTTTCTTATTGCTGCGGAGCTACGGGGGGTCGAGTCGAGTCGGGTCGGGGCGGAGGATGATATTCGCGCTTTCGTATTATATACATGAAGAGCTATAGCGGCGATGAATCGTTTTATACATACATATATATATATATATATGTATATAAATTGCAGTTTTTTTTTTTATTTTTGTTTTTGATTCCAATGTTTCGCCACCGCCGTGATTATCGGTTTATAAATAATTCCGCAGCGTTATTTCATTAGACTCTTGGATCATCTCTCGATCGGGGTGCAAAACACGGGAAAAAAACAAAAAAAAAAACTGCAGATTGTATGGATAAGTATTATAGGTATGCGTATGCCTATATACAACGATTTGGATCATCATCTCTTATATGCGAGAAAAACTCGCTACGAGTGTGCCCTGCAACTATAGTACGCGGCGCTATCTTTCGTGTACATACATACACGTTTATTATACATATATGTATAACTATATACCTACATTGGTTTAAATAAATTCATCTCGATGAAAACCGCGCGGTTAGATATATTTATAGAGACGTGGCGGTCGCCGCTGGTCGGTTATACCATGGGTACACCTACATGTACAGCGAGAAATGATGCTTCGGTCAGTTTTGACACGGTGCCAACTCGACTCGATACATACGCGTGCAATTATTACTATAAAAGTAGTTTTGACCAGTCCAGCAGTTGAATAATAAACTAATTGCTGCGTGATATTCTTAATTTTACTATACCTATGTGATTAATTAACATTAACAGAATACGAGTAACGTACATGCTGCAGCTACTCGGATAATCTCCTTTATTCAAATTGCGTGTTGCCCGTGGCGTAAATCACGTTATATCTATATAATAATGCTTATATATATATATATATACCTGGTGCCTATATACCCATAATAATGTATATATGTTTTTTCGCACGAGTCTCGTCACGACGCTATATATATATACGTACAGTATCTCAACGCATTTTATACCTATATACACACTTCGTTACAAACGTACAACAACAACGATAATACTAATTAATGTTCTCATGGCAGTATATATTCTGCAGCGTATAGATTTTATTTTCTTTCCTTTTTTTTTTTTTTATTTTTTAACGAACGAACGAACGAACGGAATACATACGTACAGTTCGATAATCTAATCGGCGGTTAGTTGTTAAACGATAATAAACGATAACAGATGATTCTTCCTCCGTTTCCGACACGCGCTGCGAGATATGTACATACATACACGTATATACTATCAAAAAAAAAAAAAAAAGCATTATTATGCAGACTTGAATTACATATTACAGTATACGATACATATTTATACTATTACAATATCATGCCGTCTTTCCGTAAATTATGTATGTACTGCATATTGTCTAGTTCTATTTATTCATCAATTTTATTGAATTTTTTTTCTCATTTATTGACGTACTGCAGTTTGTATATATTTTCGTTTCAGACGTACGGCGGTGGTCCATTCGGAGCCGCGGGTGGTGGCCCGGGCGGTGGTCCCGGGGGTGGAGGTGGAGGTGTCGAGGGTGCCACTTACCCTCCAGACTCACCGTATTTTCCTTTCGGTACTCGCGGGACGGCGGTACCCGCTGGGGCAACCCTGACCACGACGTCCGCCTCAAATCCTTCGACACCTGTAATCAACAATTCACGATTGTCGAATCCCTCAGCCGGTAAGTAATTATCGAAATATCAAGGACGTTGCAGGTTGCGTACGAGCTCTGACATCTTCTTATTTTCTCCTCGTTTCGAACGTAATTCTTGGTTCATTTTTGGGGATATGAAAAAAGAAACATTGCTATACCGTGATTTTTCTATCGTTCTGTTTCAGGAGCAGCGGTCAAGAGAAAGAAAGACGTGAGTATATAGAAATTATAAATTTTATTGTTTTTTCGTAGAATTATCTGTATACGTATATATGTATATGTATACACCCATCCGGGGAAGTCCGGCGAAATGTTTTTATCGCGTCATTTTTCCTTTTAGTTTAGTTTTTTTTTTTTTTTTTTTTTTGCAACAGTATACAGGGTGGCCCGTTTTAATCAATCCAGGATAATATTTTTCGGAACTGAGCAAGATACGGAAAAATACTTGGGACAAACTTTGTAAATGTTTCCGAGGGGGAGATTCGATAATGATTCGAAAAAATTTTTTTTTTGTAATGGAAATTTTTTTTTTACTGTAAAAAAAATTCAAAAAACAAAAAAAATGAAATTCAACTTTTGGAAGAAAAAGTTTTCCACAAACGTGATGTATTTTTTTTTTGTTCGTCGATTATGAATCTGCACTGAAACATAGAGGATCCAATTTGAAGAACAAAATTTACCTCATAAAAATCCCACAAGACAAGACAAGATGAAAATTCAAAACCGACAGTTTTATCAAATTTCCCCCTCGAAACCATGCAACTTTTCTCCAAAACATTTTCCACTATCCTGCTTAGTTTGGAAAATATTAATCAGAATTGATGAAAAATGGCCCACCCTGTATACATATATACATACAGTTTTAGCGAGTGCAGTTTTTTATAATATTAGAGAAAATTGAATAACTCTACGTGTCGCGTTAAATTTTTATACGATTACATTCTCTCTCTCTCTCTCTCTCTCTCTCTAACTTTTTTTCCATTATCGTTCCTTCTTTTTATTTTTTCATAAATATATGACATTATTACTCTCCAATCTTTCGCCTCTAGTTGTAATAACATGCGCCGGATACTGGGCACCGTTGCAGTGATTTGATAATAAACCGAAATTTAAATTCGAGATAGGGTACTGTTACGCATCTTAAACCGCGTACGTTGCAGCGCTACACGTACCTATACTTATAATGTATGAATTGATTCCAAATTTTGTTCTTCTCTCCCTTTTATCAAAACAGAACATGGACGGACCTGACGGAGACGTCGTCACCACACAGCATTGGGTGAGTCGAATAACATTACTATATTCTTTTCAACACTAAAAGTGAAGAAACAAAAAAAAATATCGATGAACGGGAGAACGAAAGACAGTACCTGCGTGTATGTACGATACTGCGGTCTTTATATATATTGTATGTATATAATGGGATATATTTTGATATATCCTATACCTAAGTTTGATATATGGTCCTCCGGAATGTTTCCTCGGCCGGAAATCAACGTCTGTTACCATTAACCCCCATATACCGCGCGCGTTTTACTCTACTGCGATATTGCTACACGCACTTTTCTTAGTTGGTGAATCAACGGGCAACGAAAGTTCCCAACAAGCGCACGTCGCGGTCGACCAAAAATAGACGTTTCCGGAAAGACCGACGCGAAACTATAAGGCGGCTCACGGTACTGTTTCGCTATTCGCAGCGTTGCCATTCGCCTTTCGATTTCTGATGCTCGAATCCTTTAAATAATAAATATTATTGAACATTACACGCGTGTATACGCGTGTAGGTGTTATATACGTGAAGTTGGAATTCGTGCAGTGAATTTAGGGGGGGAAAAAAGGCACAAAGATGTACCGAAATAATGATAACGCAAAAAATTGAAAAAAAAAACGTCCTCCGCATGGCTATTAAAATTTAAACACGATGATGTCGCCCCCGCAACACCATTTCCTAAGGGGGTGGTTCGCCTCGACGCTGGAGGGGTCGTAGCGTGAGAGCGTACTGCGAGTGGTGCAGCGTCACAGTATCTGTCCTGCTTCTGCAGGGTGGGAAAGTTCGCTCTCGAGCGACGACGTACATACATACGTACCGTAAAATGACTGCACTTAATAATAATTGGCGGAGTTTAGAAAGCGATAATATATTTCGATGAGATTTCTGTGTTTTAATCGTTGCAGGGCGGTATTATTATACCATCTTTGTAGCGAATTATTTGATGAAATTGTACAGTTTCGGCAGCTGAATTGAATCGGATTTCGCGGAAGGATCGACCGCGGTATATCACACGCTTATGTGGATATTTGTACGTAGGTATAGGATATAGATATACGTGTACAGCGGACGAAAATAGACACGAGAAGAGACCTTTGCTGCAGTCCTCATAATCGCGATGCCATGGCATGGGCATGGGTATGGGAATGAGCATGGCGTCGAATAACCGACGAACGAAAAACCTTCATCGTATCTAACTCTGATAATATCTCGTCAATATTAAAAGTATAAGAATTAGTCTGTGTCATTTCAGAGCAACATTTGAAATTTGTATTTTTTTTTTGGAGCTAAAAACAGATTGTAATACTACTTATCGGTTGATATTAGGTCCCCTGTATAGAATTTAGCTTCGCGTCCTCGAGATGACTAGGGCCAGAGTCGAAGGGAGGACTATGACACCCCAGGCGCTACTCCAAAGACCATTTCCTAATAGAAATGTAATCGCGCGCCGCGCGCGGTCCTACTTTCTGAATAAATTATTATTCTTAGGGGTTGTTTGTACATTCTGTAGTTTGGTACGGCTCCTCGGTGCTGTAAAACGTATAGTTTACCCCGTCGTCGACACCGCCCTCGACGCCATACACCCTGCCACCCTAAACCCTACGGCGATATGGATTTAGTTTAGTAACGGGGAGCCTGAAATACAGGCAACCTATCGTACCGCCGCGAGTCGAGGGTTGCGCGTAAAGGGCTGCCGCCAGCTAAACTTTCTCGTTCTAATTTTATGAAGATTTATAAACCTCCCTGCGACATTGTTTATTAGACACTCGCCTCTCATTTCTCGCCTAGACACGCACACGCCGTGTTTTATGTACCAATTCACTTCTCCAGCCAGCAACCCGACCCATTATTTTAATTGTTGTTTCGGAAAAGATCGATCCCCTCTTATAGGTGTACGTAAAATTTCTTTTTTTGTCTGTTATTCGTCGATTACCTCATTTCCCGGATTCGATGAGCCAACTTTTGGTCTAGAAAATAATAGAACAAAAAGAAAACCAATAATAGCAACGAAAATAATCGATTAATTCGTTGCCTTGTCGTATCGATCGAAAACGATTAGACGAAAAACGATTAAAGTCGAAAACGATTAGAGAAAATCATACACCTATGTATAAAGATGAATACGTGTGTTATTATATTCCCCTTGAGCAGACCGTACGTGCCGCATGATGCACCAGGCTTATTCCCTGCACTTATAAACTCGCGTCTGAAATAAGCCGATGGAAAAGGGAAAAACTGCGGTTTGTCGTACTTTGCCAGGAGTTGCGGAGAGTCGTGGCTCTTGCGGGACCGACCGACCGACACCTGTTGCTGCTTGCTCGCGTGTACGTAGCTCCGCTCCTCTCCCTCTCTCCTTCCCCCCTCGCGCTCTGCACCCTCGCGCGACTCACTCCCGGAGGTATAAGCGCGCGCCACGGAGCTCGCAGCTCGCCCTCGGTCTCGCGTTGTTACTCACTCCACCGGGAGCCGGAGGCAACCGAAGCGATGGAGGAGGTCTGTGTACCAAGCACACAGAGTTTGTCGACTAAGTACACCGCGACCGAACGAGTCAACGTGCTGCGGTCGTATGCTTTATCCACACATGTGTGTATTTACAATTGATATGTATGTATGTATGTATGTATACCTTGATGTACAACATCTATCCAACCCTCGGCGTGTCCCTTACCGTTCTCATCGTCAGCCCTAATCGAGGGTGCCAGGGGTTTATCATATATAGTTTTTCAGAGCGAACGATTTAATGTTGACCAATAACTATAGCCGCGGTTTGATGTCACATATACAATACGAGGGGTACGCGCCAACTCTCGGTGGCGTCCTGCGGCTCCCGGTTCTCCGTCTATCCGGTAGAGGCGATAACACGACGTGATTGTGGCCAATTATTCGATTCTGTTGCGTTTGAAAAATTAATCTTCGTTACAAATTTCAAATTTTTTTTTTTGTTTCTTATACTGATGTATACGAGCATAACGATCGCCGAGCGGTGCAGCTATATACGGTTATTATGGGTATAGGTATATAATAGGCGATATAAGTACACCAGTTTCAATGTGCAGTAAACACGTAGGTAGGTAGGTATACCTACGTATAAGTAACGACAGTCGAGTTTGAGCAGACGGTAGCTGATGTCCAAAAACAAACATACGCCGGATTTCACGGATCATTGCTTCTTCCCCCCACCCCCCACGTGTGGATCGTACGTATACCTATGTACACGCATGTATGATACCTCGACGATATATACCCGATATATACAACCGGGCCTAAAGTCTATCGAGAGTTATACAGTCACGTGGCTCTGGATATATTTTGTCGGTCCCGACTATAGCTACGCTAGACTGTAGTCAGTCAGTCCCCTCGGTCCTCGTCGTTCATCGAACGTACAAGCGCGCGGTGAACCGCAATACTATTAATTTATTATCTTTGGCTCGCGTGAAATTTCGAGTAGGTACGACGTACCGGCGCGGCGAGTGCTGGTCGCGTGCTTAAGGGCCGAGGGATATCCCGCAACGGATATAATATAGTAGGACACATTATCATATGAATATCAAACGGTTATAGGTATATACCTAAGGGGTATTATTTTTGTATGAGATACGACAGATCGTCGAGAGGTGCAGTACAGAGGAGAGAGATATATTTTTATAATCAAAGCGGTTGAATACTTCACGAGAATTAGCGGGCGTTAATAAACGTTTATACGAATATTATATACAGGGTGTCGCAAGAACTGAATGTCCAAAATGAAAGGTGACCTAGAGGAGGTCGAACTGAGTAAATTCGCCCGAAGAACATGGGGTCTGCGAAGTCGCGTTCGCGAGATATCGCCGGTTAAAAAATATCGCTTTGCGCCACGATCGTGGCGCAAAGCGATATTTTTTAACTGGCGATATCTCGCGAACGCGACTTCGCAGACCCCATGTTCTTCGGGCGAATTTACTCAGTTCGACCTCCTCTAGGACACCTTTCATTTTGGACATTCAGTTCTTGCGACACCCTGTATATATATATTCGTATATAAACCGAACTTGTAGAGTATAAATCCGGTTATAGAAATCTAGAACATATCGCGTGTCGGGTACTGTTTATTCAAGGGCAGGGTGGATCGCGGGGGTCACGTGGTGCCGAGGGGTTATGCCCTAGCCAACCCTCGATCGTGTACATTATAGGTATACGTATATACCTATATACCCTATATGTACCTTATACGTGGATCTGACGGTGATTTCAACGGTATAGATATATCAAACCAGGCGTATACATGCTTCGTTTGTCGTCTAGCAGCCTGTGAAATTAACGCGGTATACATGTATATATACCGTATAGCAGTGCAAAACCGAGGTATACGTATACACACTTATCGATTCTACGTATTATAGACAGCGGTCGCCTGCGGACGTGCAAGGATAAAGTGGATGAAGATGTGGCGGAATAATACCCCCCCGCTCATTACGGTGGTTCTTATTCAAGATATTCTCGAATTTTCATGATTCCAAAGGCTCAAATAGTTCGAAATAAATGAAAGAAACTATTCCCAAAGTTTCACATCTCTATCTCAATTTTAACCCCTGCCTATAACCTGGCGATGTAAGCTTATCCATTCAAATAACTTGGGATTTTTTTGGCATTGAACAATCAATTTTTTATTTTGGCTAAAGTAATGGTTCGAAAAATTTGAAACTATGTAGACATTATTCTTATGATAGTAGCTATCCCCCAGAATTTTTATAAATTTTCAGTTACTATAATTTCAGAGTCGCAGCTATAGGCTTGATGAAGAATAATTTTCTTGTTTTTTTCTCTTCTCTTTGGGAATACTTTTTCAATTTATTTCGAACCATTTGAGCCTCTGGGAGTATGAAAATTCGAAAAATTCCTAAAATAAGGCTACCCCAATCTACATCTCCTTTTTTTTTTTTTTGTTTCGAATTTTATACCTGTAGGTTTTTTTCTATTTAATTTTTTTTCTTTACCGTGCTGCACGGGAGCCGGCCTCGCATTGCATACTGTAACTACTATTTGGTCTGCAGCGTCGAGAGAGCGCGGCATCCCTTAAATACACACCGATGTAGATAATACGAGACTGTCGGCCGCCCTTAACTATACACGTGCCTACGTTCAAGCTGTTTGCTTTGAGGCTCTTCGCCCTGCGCGCCTAATTCAATGCCTTTAAGAGTTTAGAGTTTAGAGTTTGGGGTTTAGAGTTTAGAGTTTAAAGTTTAGAGTTTAGAGCTTAGAGCTTAGGCAGAGTTTTCGGTGTACTTACTGATGATCTAATTTTGGTTTCGCTTATACCGATAATTGTATACCGAAGGACAGACGAGCCACGCAAGGATCAAGTCGTGCTACATGCATACCTCTTTTTTTTCTTTGTGACCTCCCATTTTTCTGACCCAACAAAAAGGTAGGAAAAAAGCACAAAAAAAAAGGAAAAAAAAAAAAAAAAAAAACGTCTCTCTTCAAGCTCGTAGCTCTGATTAGAATTTTATTATCACGAAAAAGGGAGCGAGCATATGGTCTCGTTTATGGCGAACAGTTTTCAGGATTTCAACTTTCTTTTCAAGTTCTTTGGATAAAAGGGACCGCCCCTCGGCGCGTTCTCTTCGCTTCGTATATATTCGTATTCGTCTTTGCCGCATCCTTGAGTTAACACGACTTTTTCCTCTCGTTTTACGTCCCTCTCTATATATTCTCCGTCCTTACTTTCTCTCTTTTTCTCCCCCTCGTCGGTCTCCCCATCCATTTTTCCGAGGAGGATCCGGAGTCGGGGGAGCGAGAACCGCCCTTAACCAGCGCCGCGCTGAATAGTTTCGTCAATAAGAAACCGTTTTGTAACCCTTCCGTATAGGTTCACGTCTGAAATATAAGCCACGGTATAAGCCGAAACAAAGTTTCGATAAGACTAAATAATTAACATGCGGTATGGGGAGTGTCAAAACATATACGTGCGCGTGTGCCTGTGTACATAGGGTCATAGATATATGCGTAGGCATACAAGAGTTCATCGAAACGATGATTGATAGAAAATTACGTTCGATGCGCTGCAGTTCAGGATCATTACAGACAGAAGACTTATTATATAGCGAAAAGCGAAACGGTCGTATCATTAGTGATTCTTGGTGCGAACGGACAGGGTCTCTCCTGTCCCTTAGCTCCCAACTCGTCCGCGCCAAATTGACCAAAGAGTCTAGGTGGGTAGGTATAGGTACGCGAGCTTATAGGTAGCAGCCTATAGTCGGCACTCGGGCTAATACTTAAGCAAAATGATGATAGGCGCGGGCGTAAGATACCCGGGGCAGCCGTTCACAGGGAGGACGATGAGGAGAAGTACGGGGGCGAAACGGCGCGGGGTATTTATAAGCAGGAGGCAACCAAAGTACACGAAGGATAAGCGCTCGCTCCACAGTACGCGCACCACGAGACTAATCTTGATTTTCTTGGCTGTTAGTTTTTTTTTTTGGCTCCTTTCTCCTTTCATTTTTCCATTTTTCTTCATCGTCGAATCATTTATTTGAAACAAAATCATCGATTCTTATTCGATAGATCGGTTATTTATTGTTCTGAATTTTTCGCGGTCATTTGATTTCTATACGATTATTCGCATTCTGATCGTACGACGCGACGAGATGACGATCTCAGGACGGTCCGACTGTACCGCTGCCAGAGAGACCCTAGCCTTCTATGTACGCCCGGCTAGCACACTAAACACAACGAGCAAAGGTATATACTTAATACTGGCGTGGTATACCTATATACGTATATACACGGCACATAGAGACGGTGGAAGAAGAGCGAGGGAGAGGATGAGGATGAGGATGAGGGAAAGAGAAAGAGAAAGAGAAAGAGAGGATCGGAGGGCAAGGTGGCGTGCCGGGGGTAGACCTACTAAATCTCACCCTAAGCATCTCGAGCGACCCGCGAGCGACCCACGACCCATCCTGCAGGATCGTCGTTCCCCACGCCGAAAACCCTAGCCAGGCCCCCTCGCTCGCCCTCGTCCGGGTTTATACTTGTGTATGTGTGTGTGTGTGTTATGTATAACCCGTGTGTATTATATATATATACGTGTGTACATGTAAGTACTATTTGTGTACGCGTGTTTGGGTGAGCTACGGGAGTACAGGCGTTACTACTGCTCGACTGTGCCGGCGTCGTCGTTCCCCCCATCGTACCCGAACCTCTACTCGCTCGTTCGCTACCGCATTGGCGTCAGGCAACCGGGGTACCGTATACCAGCCAGCCCTCATCTGATCCTCTTTGTCTCGCGTATATACGTTCAATGTCGCTTCATTTTTCGCCGCCCGACGTCGACGTATATCTATATACTTTCCGTAGATATTTTTTAACAACAACGTAGATGTACGTATAGTACATACAAACGTATGATTTCGAAATCGGGTTTACAGAGTCGCGAGAAATCTGAAAAATTGCAAAATTATTGTTGTCAAATTTTTTCTAATTGCGCAAAATGCACGTTAACTATATTTATTACGTATATATAATAAGGGACGTTTTTTTATCAACTTTTATCTCTGAATACCTATATACATATTTATGTATATTCGTGCGGATAAAGAGAGATTCTCTCTAATCGTGGCGCGGATATATCGCTACGCCAATGCGAGGGCATCCTCCCGCCGTGCAGTTAATGTGTTCCAGGGTAGTATACCTCCCTCTCACCATCCCGCCTTACTCCATTTCCCCCCTACCTCCCTCCCTCCCTCCCTCCCGATATCTCCCCTCTCAATTTTCTCTCTTACTTCCACTCCCGCGGTAACCTTCGTCTCAGCCACCCACTCAAACTCCGCGATCTTGCCTTACTAGCCAGCCAGCCAGCCGCCATTCAGTATACATATATCCGTTATACATATAAATATATATGTATATATATATATGTATACACAAACACACACACGTACACAGATATATATATATATATATATATATATATATATATATATATATATATATATATATATATATATATATATATATATATATATATATATATATATATATATATATATATATATATATATATATATATATATATATATATATATATATATATATATATATATATATATATATATATATATATATATATATATATATATATATATATATATATATATATATATATATATATATATATATATATATATATATATATATATATATATATATGTATGAAGAAGCATCCCTTTGTTCGAAAAGAACAAAAAAAAGAGAAAAAAACGGAAAAAAGCAAAGAAAAAAACAAAAACCGTTACTATATACATGCATGTATTGTATATATATATATGTATCGTATAAGATATCGAGGTAAAGAATAATCTCTATATAGGTAAATGGTTATTTATATGCATAATGTAGAGAAAAGTACCCATAGTGGGTATATATATATTCGTTATTCTGCGGGTGGAAAAGATACATACTATGTGTGTGTGTGTATGTAGGTATATAGTATAAGGGTGTGCATTTCGCACCGTGTCTCGTCTACATATCTATATTGGTATAGAAAAATTGGTATATATAGCGATCGTGCATTTACATCGAATAATTCTGAACCCGGTGTAGGTGTTAAAATAATTAATTAATTAAAAAAAATATATATATACATATAGGTGTATATATAAATCGGCGTGTATCGAACCGAACGAATTATTGAATACTTATAGTACTTATTATAATTAACGACCTGTCAAGTGAGCCCCTCGTGCATATATACGACCGTGTATATATGGTGTACATACATACAGGTACAAATATACCTTATGTATGTATGCATGTATGTATATATATATCTATAATAATTATAAACCGTATAGCATATATTTTGTCATTAGACAATTTACAAATAATTAGGTAACCTCGCAGTGCCAACTGTGTAAACTGTATGTACGAGTCGGAGGAGTGACGTCACAACCTTCGATCTTCCGAAACCGACCTGGGACGCTTTACCTTATATACCTGTATACGGTATAAGGTATGTGGTATTATTATATATATACACTGGGCACCATCGTATATACGCGTACGTTGGACGTTTGAACGAGCGTGTATCTACTGTACCTACCTACCTACCTATCTACCTGTACGCACCGATCTATACCGATATAATAGTGAGCCTATACCGTACTCGTGTTAAATGATAATACACGTGTATATAGATGTGTACCTATATCGACATTTTTTTATTCGCGCCGTTGTTAAACGCGTATACGTATATACGTGTATGAATATGTTAGATAGGTATATGTATGATAAAAGCGACTAAAGACCCGTTCAGTTTGTAATTATCTTCGTATTTTTCTTCACTCTTCTCTTTCTTGTATATATATATATATCGACTTATTCTACCCACGGTACATATTCAAGAACAAAAAAAATAAAACAACAAGAAAGCAATAGAAAAACGAAAAGACAAAAAACCAAAAAACTCTTCCACCATGTTCGTATACATACACCTTTATACGTCATATATCTATACCCACCCTAGACAGTAACTGGTCGTTTACAATTAACCGAAGAGCTCGGAACGCGACCTGGTCTTCGTCGACGCGCGTTGTCGTCGTTGTCGTCGGACGTAGAGATGGACGACACGTAGATCTATATACATATACTTATGTATGTGCGTAGGTATAGATCGGGTACGCGTGTATCGTACTCTCAATTAAGCTCTATATGTATATACATACATACATATATACAATATCTCGACAAAAGCGTCAATCTAAAAATAGCTCATCCATCGCTACGATCGCGTACAACGGTGTGTATACGGCGTACCGTGGAAGATAGCTGTTCGTATTATATATATATATTATATGTATATATACTCGTATATATATATATATATATGTATATATATACTCGTATATATATATAGTTCGCGTAATGCGTAACGTATTACGCGTATAATCGTGGCAACGCCGCAACAGGATACATCATATATACGCTATATTATATGAGGAGAAAAGGAAAAAGGGTCGTCCCATTGGATACAGGGCGACTTTGCCCCCGCGATACCGATGTTTTACCCCCTTATGCGTATACTCTCTACTCTACAACGCTATACGCTGTACATACATCCATATCTACCTATGTATATGTGTGTATATACTGCAGCACCCTATATACACATACCCACGGCACGCAATATATAGTTGCACAACGGTGCAGCGCGCGCGATAAACGCGGGCGCCGTTCAATTTATACTCCTTCCTTCCATTTGGTATATAGATATATAAAGTTATTGTAGTATGGTTATAGGTCTTTGAAAAAAACAATAGTGAAACTCGATTGACGTATGGAGCACCGCGTGGTTTCGTAAGCGGCACGGCATCCCGACGCCCGCGACATCCGCGTAGCTTGGAAAAGCGAAGGAGAACGAAAACAAAAAAAAAAAAAAAAAAGAAAAAGAAAAAGAAAAAGAAAACAGAAAAAAGAGAGACACTCAAGCTCTTATTATAATTATATCTATGTATTTCTGGCTCCGGTTATACACGTTCAACTATTTTTCTGAAAAAGAAAGCTACGAATCATATACATACATACGTATATATTCCGGAACGAAATATATTACACGGGTTTTAAATATTATTAATTATCTCAATTATATACATATATATATATATATATATATATATACCTATATACGGCGATTACATAATTATATATTGTCTCTTATGTGGTATACATACCCATAATATCTACCTATATATATAATATGTATATGTATTATATCTACTTATCAGACAAGTATAAATGCATTAATTAATAACGATTAGAGGAGAGATATATAATGTGACGTATAGGTAACTACCATTCCCGGTAACATGCGGACAACCTATACATATATATGTATATAGTCGGTTGAGTTAATTTAGTTTTGAGTAAACATAGCAGTTAAACTTTTAAGCGCAAACCCCGTGACGCCGGCGACACTTCCGTCTCTGCTAAATCGCGGAAAACGACCTGAATGTTGTCTATTTTTATTTAAAAATTAGCTCTCTCGATATATACGTATATATAAGTATACAACATAAGCGCGGATATAGATGAACGTAGCTCTCGTCTTATATATTGTACCTACAGGATCGTATGGAAATTCTTTTGCGATGGGATTAAAATATACTTCAGCGTAATGTAGAATATAATTGCGACATAATTATTATATGAATTTAGAGTAGCCTGTAATATACGTATATACGTATATATTGTATATACATGCATACATAGGTATACGATATAGCGATGCAGCAACGAAAACAAGGCCCAGGGGCAGTTTACGATCGTTCATGATAAATTCCGTTTGAACCTACGCATGTAGAGTCGAAGCGCGTGTATAAAGTATAAGAGAGCAAGAAAGAATTGAGCGAGCGAGCGAGCGAGCGAGCGAAACGAAATAACCGAAGCTCAAAGCCTCCAAGTCCCGAAGCTTGCAGACGCGAGCACTCCCGTTCTCAGCTCTTATACACTGCACCGCAACGGCGCGGCGCGTATAACAGAAGAGAAAAAAAGGGTCGTAAATCGCGCGGGGGTTTACAATAAAGGTTTTTGACTCAACAAGTGGGACGATATTTTTAGCTCGGTTAGTAATTCCTGCGGGGCAGCAAAAACTGAGCCCTTCCTTCGTTAGGGGTTGCGCGCCGCGCCGCTCCGCGCGTCGTCCGACCCGAGCCAGCGGTCGTCGTTCGAGGGGCGGCAAGAGGGACGAGGAAATAGCGTCGCGGCGGAGCGTGGGGTGAGGGAGGGATAATGATCGCACGCCGCGGCAGGGGAGGGGCGGGATCGAACGGGGGAGGACAGGGGTGGGGAGAGACGGGCGAGGCGCCCCTTCGGAATATCAGTCGCGTCGCGTACGTTAGCGTGGCCACGTCTGTTACCGCGATCGTAGTCCTCCTCCGCCTCGTTGTTGTCGTTGTCGTTTTCGCTTTCGTTTTTAGTTTTCGTTTTCGTTATTCCCCCATATACAGTTGACACTTTTTCATATATATATATATATATATATAATCAACGTATCACCCGAAGTGACGCGTAAATCATATTATACTCATAATATTTAATACCGATCCGTTTTCACCTGCGGTACTCGATCTAACTCGTTGTTAAGATTCTATAATATTATATACCCTATGTGTGTGTGACGAAGATGAGTATAAAGAAATAGGAACAAACAACCCCGGATATAAAATACTGCAGCCTTTTAACTTATAGTGAGCTAGTTCCTCCAGTCCACAACCTAATTGGTCTATCATATATACCATATAGGTACATACATACGTGTATTCTATTTTTTTTTTTTTTTTTTTTTATTCCTTTGTTTTTTCTTTTCTTTTGACATCGATATATATCATCATTATCAGAGGTTATCGTCGACTCGTGCAGTGCTACCCGTTAATATTACCTGCAGTGGATGCGATGTGCGACGATGATGGTGATTCTTAATCGGACTTGAATATTTTAATACATATACCGTACATGTAGAAAAGTGTGAATTAATAATTTACGGATACACGGTAAATTCAATTCGCGGATAAACGGACCTTCAACAATGATATAATTAGGAAAGAGGCGATATACGCGGGACCGGACAACAATCCTAGTCGATGCCGAATCGACGCCGGCGTGTTTTTCGTCGTCTGTGATAAAACGTGAACCGAGGATATTTATAATATATATATATATATGTACATGTAAAATAAACACATTGTTTATATTCTTAAAACCGTGGCACGTAACTCAAGATCGAACATACGTACGCGTATGCCCCGTGCAAATACACCTGTGCCATACCTAGATCATCGTATATATGAACGTTGAATGACTCCGGAAGAATCGATAAAACGGAATATGCGGATGTTTGAATATATTATTTATTATTATTTATCAGTATGGAAAGGGGAGAATTTATCTACATGCGACACGTCACTTCAATTGTTACCTGCTCCTCGGATCTTCTTTATGTAAATAATATATAGAGACAAGAAGTATCTAAATAGATAATTATAATATAATAACCAATAATATATATTTGAGTCATAAATATACGTTTTAAATTTACAATCGAAATCTTCGAGAAAAAAATCTTCAGTGACAGAATGAAATTGGAGTTTCGTTCGTCGTCGTCGTCGTCGGCCTCGTTGTCGTCGTCGTCGTCGTCGTCGTCGTCGTCGTTAGTTATTATAGTTCTTCGGGGAACTGTTATAGCAGCTCGCGATCTAGAGAGCTGAGTGAGTCTCCTTTCTACAACTATAAGAGAAGATATTTGAGTTGCGGACGGAAGAATATAATATAAAAGGAATCAAAAGAAATTTGTTAAATAAGGATATATAAATATAAATATAAATATATATATATATACATGAATATACATATATATATAAAAATATACAAAATAAAACGACGACAAACTGGCGCGTTTAAAAATGCAATCAAACACGATATACAGAGAGATGGGAAACACGGAGAAGTTGATGGGAAACAATAACAACAACAATAACAACGGCTCGTCAGCTGCCGAAATGATGTTTCAAATGGAAGACGAAGGGTTGACCCAGCTCGGTAGCGTCTTTCAATCCGCCTACCAATCTATAGTCGGCGGTGGTCCTCAGGTAAGAAAGAAAACTTCTTTCCGTTTCAATATATAAGTTTATAGTATCGGTGATAACATCTTCCGACCAGATGAATGTATGAGCTAAACTAACGTACGTCGCGTTCGAAGAAATATAGGTACGTCTCTCCACTACGGTGCTCTGCATCAATTATAAACCCCTTTCATACAATGCCAGTTTTCGTACGTCCCAATCATGCATCGGTGTAATTATATAGATCCCGATTAATACTCATGCGGAGCGGTTTTATCGCACGTTCTCATGCAAACTCGTGGATAACAAAAACCGCACGGGATTACGGTAATCGACGTTAGTGCTCTTATTTTGTTTCATATTTTATTTTCGGGTCTGTTTTTTTTTTATTTATGTCATTTTCGGCTAAGAACCACGGTTTTCTCAAAACTCGGTAGGTTCCATTCGAAATATTCAAACATGCGTTTGGATATCGGCTGATTCTGTGCCGATCGTTCACGTTACCATTGTAATTCATCGGACTCGCTGTAGTGTTGATTGATAAAACACGCGCGCGAATCACCGCGCTATCGGGTCGTAGGCACGTAGATGTTACGTCATCAAGATGGCGGCGGTCACGTGGGTGGACACGCCGCTGCTGCGCTTCTGCTGCTGTTTCTGTTTCTGCTTCTACTTCTGCTTGTGCTTCTGCTCCTTTTGCTGCACTCACCGCGTCTTTTAGCCTCGTGACAGTAGTTTGGAATTTTCAGATCCGCAGATACTACTTTGAGGTATCAAACTTTTTTTTGATTTTCACATCTTTTGTATCATTTTCTGTGTTTTAAGAAGATAATTAGGAAAACCCGAAGGATCACTGATCGTCGTTTCCGTTTACTTATACATACGTATAACGGTCGAGAGCCGAGCGAAACGAGTAGGCGGTCGGAGGCGGGGGGAGGGGGGGGGGGATCGAATATAAGTAGGATCGTATAGATTATTTTGAAACTGTGAGCGAGGCGATTATGTGCTATGTGAATAATGCATGCATTGTTTGATTAAATGGAATTCATATCCAATTTAAATACGGCTCAACTAGAAGTAATACGATTAGCAGCTTATTCCGTTTGTTAATCTTCTCTACAGTTTATACACACTATTGTTTCCATATATATATCCATCCTGCGCACTAACTCCACTGTTCCTATGTATATATATTATATATATATATATATATATATATATATATATATATATATATATATATATATATATATATATATATATATATATATATATATATATATATATATAATATATATACACGCTTTGCTCGTATTTGTATATATACTATACCTGATTTCGTTCCAACACCACCAGCTATATAGCCGCGCGTATACGTTTACGTAAATACACACATATACATACATATACGTATTGTATGTATGTACATATATTCCGTATAGTATGGGTATACTCTGTCCTTCCCCTATTCCCCCGCCCCTCTTTCTACCCTCGCTGGCTTATGGACTAACTAAAGTTTCAAATGTTAATTCTCTTCCTACGGTTGTCGTCTCCTCGTCTCCTCGTCGCCTCTATACTGTATACCTATCATCATACTGTATACCGAACGTTAACTATAATAGAACGAGATTGTTGAGGGGGTGGGGTGGCGGCGGCGGCGGTGTGGGGGTCGCGGGGGGGTGTACTACACTATGACAGTGGGAATAAAGTCAATACCGCGACTCGTCCTTGCGTATATAGTTGAATTTAGTACGAAAAATCGACTTGTACCTATATATACATATAAGTATATATATATATGTATAGTATATATTATATATCGGTTATTCATTATAATGCGTGCAGCGGTTTGCGTCATATTACGGATCATGAGAATTATTTAAACAATAGCCGATGTATGATAGAGAGAGAGATAGAATGGCGATGGAGCAGTAGCGCGAGCGTTAGTTAGGTTACATACTATATATGTATATAATACCTCTCGAGTTTCTTAACCGAACTAAACTCCAGCTTGCGACATGCGCCGCATCGTGTGCACGGTGCAGTTATATTATTGTTGCAAGTTTTGCGGTTGATATATGTATATATGTATAGGATATTATGGTATATTATAGCTGAAGCTCGTTCGCTGCAGCCAAAGGTATACGCTGCAGGTACAATTATATATCTATACGTAAGCTTGCTCCGGCAGCTGTTCGAAATATTCTCGCGCATATTATGCGTTTCTAATTATCGTCACTTTTATCAGTTTTACTATATGTATACTATAAATACATATATATATATATATATACCTGGGCCACGTTATACTCATGATGCGACACGTGATATACGCATTACGTACTACGTTATACATATGAGAAAAAATTGAAAAAAAAAAGGTAAAGAATGAAAAAACAACACAACCAAACACGTAAAATATGTTTGATGGCTGTTACGTTAATATATTATCGCATATAAGATTTCTTTTCTCTTCGGTTTGTCTTTTCTCCTCGCTATACCTACATCCAAACTCTTTGATGGACGGTCCAATCCAAGAGCTAGAGCGAGCAAGAGAGAGAGAGAGAGAGAGAGAAAGAGAGAGATAGATCGACTATTATAGCTGCAGCGGATATGATGAGGAGGTACGGACCGGAAATGACCCAGCCCTCCCCTCGACCCTGCTCAAAACAGGTTCCTATACAGACACTGAAAAAAACCCACATCACCGCCCTTCTTTCGACGAAGCGAAGGGAAAAATGAAATAGAAAAAAAGATTCGAGTAAAAAAAAAGAAAAAGACAAAAAAAAAATGTTTATGCTAAGGGCGCTCGCTCCCTGCAGTAGCGTCGCTTTCCTGCGCTATATACAACCGTATATAATATATATAGAATATATACGAACCCCAAATCCTTCACCCTGTACGTACGTACGTATGTACGTACCTTATACAGCTACTGCAGTGGACATATACTGCTATACCGCACGTTCCCTGGAAGCATATACCTATACGTATTATAGGGGAACATGAGATAAGAGAAAGAGAGTGTTCACTTTTATTTCGAACGGATCCCCCTGATCGTGGTCTTCAAATGGTATGGGGCCGTATCCGTTCTTTCCTGAAGGCGAACGGTATGCGCGCCGGAGACGTTGGGACACGGCTGCGGCTTCGGCTTCGGCTTCGTCGTCCGTCCAGGTCGATTCCATAAAAGGCTCTCTTCTCCTAGAAGAGGCTGCGTGGAAACTAATACATACATACCTACCTACATACCTACCTACCCACCTACAGAGAAGACGTTGCAGCAGACTTTCGCGCGAGATGAATTCCTTCGGACTACCGCGGCGAGCTGTAGCTGCAATACTGCTGATGCTCTCGTGATCATGCCGATGCATATGAACGTGGAAAAACTTGAAACCTGCACCGTATGAAATACATAACGCGTATAATAATTTCTATATACCTACGTAGCTTGGTATTATAATAGCTACTAAACAATATTGTATACTGTGTACATATATACGACTCGGTGTCTATAATAGAGTTAATTTCACGATCAACTGTTATTCTATCGTTTGTATAATGCGCGCGTGCGCGTGTGTATGTGTATGTGTGTGTGTGTGTGTGCACGGGCATATATTATATATATATATATATATATATATATATATATATATATATATATATATATATATATATATATATATATATATATATATATATATATATATATATATATATATATATATATATATATATATATATATATATATATATATATATATATATATATATATATATATATATATATATATATATATATATATATATATATATATATATATATATATATATATATATATATATATATATATATATATATATATATATATATATATATATATATATATATATATATATATATATATATATATATATATATATATATATATATATATATATATATATATATATATATATATATATATATATATATATATATATATATATATATATATATATATATATATATATATATATATATATATATATATATATATATATATATATATATATATATATATATATATATATATATATATATATATATATATATACACACACATCGACACACTCAATACCGTACACTTCCATACCTATTACACAACCTGCGCCCATATGTCAGGAACGGTTAGTCGTTATATCGAAATAGCGTTATTGCCTTATTGGTTCTCGTCGGACGATCTTACGCCCGGAATTGAAATTGTCCATAAATAAAATAACGTGTCGCACGGTCTCGCGATTGATCGGAAATAACTTCTCTATATATATATATATATACCGTGAATATATACCCTATACGCGATCTATCTGTACGTAACCCCTCTCATACATCAAAGAATATATAGATTAGAGATTACACACTGTTATTTATATACATATATACATATAGGCGTAGAAAATAATCTGCGAATTTCTACGATGCCAATCATATAGAATTTACCTTATGCGTTATGGTATGTATAATAAATGGAATGAATAGCATACAGCATATACATACGTGTACTAAAAACTAGGAGTACATAGGTAGATATTTTTTCGTCAACTAAATATTCTGAACCGCCTATATATAGTATATAGTATATAGCATATATAGACATATCCGTTTCTCTCCTAATACATATATGTAGATTTTCTTCTATATTATACGTATATACCTGTATATATAAAATAGTATAGCCATGGGTTATAAAACTTCCTATAACTGTTTTAAGGAAACCGCTAGTATAGCCCTTGCTTAGCTGTGCGGCAGTCTCTTGGCGGTTGACCGTCACTGTCTTCGGTAATCTATTGCCGGGATTAACATTAGTCCGTACGGGTATATCCTCGCTGTATATATATACCTATACGCACTAAACTCTCACGGACCATGCCAGGGCAACCCTCCGTTGCAGTAGTCTGTACCTTGTTCGTGTATATATAATATGTACACTGGCATAATATCATACTGCATTATACATTTACCTATTTCCGCGTAATGATATGTATGTATATATGTTATCCATATAGGTATATATAAATATACATGCGTGTGTGTAGGTACGCGCAGGTCGCGAATACCGAGGAAATAATTTCCGATAAGTTAGAGGTAGGGATATTATGTATAGCTATAATATCTGAGAAAATCTGTGATGAAAGTGGAATGCTTGTATAGGTGAATGTACTCGATTCCTACATCTCGTTGAATTCTATATACGAATTACGTGCAAATAGAATTGGAGGTGGAAATATTTTTAGCATAAAAATTCATACCTTATCATCGGCGATTTTAGTTTATCGAAATACACCGCGATGGGGCGACTCGGTTTTTGTGTATATATCATATACACGTAAATTGCATCGATGCATGTACACGTATTCTAGAACCACCCTGGTATGACGGGTTTGCAAGGTATACCTACTTCCATACCCTGTCGCTGTATACCTACGTGTTTGTGTGTTTGGTGTTCCGTATAGATGTAATACATAATGTATCTCCCCGCGTTGCCTGGAGCCATGCTAATAGCAGAATCCTATATAGCCCATGCAGCGTATACGTACTATAGCACGGAATATGTATTGCTCGCTTGTTCCCATTATAGAATTATATTATAGGTACCTATATCCGCGGAGTGCGGAGTGTGCCGAACCGACTGTACCCTGGTACATATACTAATGCAGAGCTAGATAAACGCGTGTCTAGACGTATGATATCCACTGTGTGTATGGTATCATACAACTATACGTGCAGTGTAACGTGCACGGTACGTACGTATAGCAAAAGTACGAAATCCATAATCAGCACGTGGCAATATATGCGGCGAGAGGACCAAAAGTCAACTTTTGTAACCGCACCGAATGCATTTTTGTATCGAGTATGTAAAATTGAAATTTCGGAAAACTTTACAAAAGACTTGAAAAATGTCTAAAAAAAAAAAAAACGGGTTTCTAAGAAAAACAAAATTTTTCTTCTGATCTTCTTAGGACGCTGATTATCTTTTTTTTTGCGAAAAACTTGGATAATGACTTTTCATAGAGAGAGAGAGAGAGAGAGAGAGAGAGAGAGAGAGAGAGAGAGAGAGAGAGAGAGAGAGAGAGAGAGAGAGAGAGAGAGAGAGAGAGAGAGAAAAAACGAAAATAGATGAATTGTTGAATCTCTCCGGTCCACAGACTGAATCCTCTAGCACCTGCCGTTCTCGACGGTGCGTCGCGGCCGCGGCCGAATTCTACTCGCGGGAAAGTCGGGGATATAATATCGCTCCGGGGTAAAGTATAAAGTGGTAACCGGCTTCCGAGAGAACCGGACTGTGAGGCGGAGGTTGATTTTTTTTTTTTTTTTTTTTATTTCTCGACGTGTGGCTCACGATACTTCCGAACTGTTTAAGAATTATTTTCATTGCTGTGCGGCTGCAGTATACGTAGGTATACGATAGAGTTGCGGGTGGAGCTGGACAGCTGATGACGAATAATGTAAGTTCAATGGGAACGCGAAAAAAGGATTGAAAAAAAAAAAAAAAAAAAATACCAATATACACCTTCCCTCGTTTCATATATGGTACAGCTACCTGTAACGTATAGGTACGGTACGCGGTATATTATTATATACTATAACGTCGGAGCGTAGAATGTACCCATTTAGATGCGCCCACCTGAAATAGGTACATACCTACTACGTATGTAACATACCTTAATACATATATGTATATATATATACCTACATACGTTATATCGAGGCACTCCGCGGTCACGTGACCCAAATGCCTTTGAAAACTTGTTCCGCCACGCGTGATCCCGCTGGTGGCGATCAGAGTCCGATTCATATTATATCCTGACTTGCCTGCTTCCGTCAGTCAGTCTCGACCGCGCCCGAATATATATATATATATACATATATATATAGTATAAAAATTATCGCTAGATAGAAAAATACAGCAACAAACAAACCGACAATGAAACTCTTCCGTTTATACCATGTGCCTAAATTGTTTTACGATTAGATACTTTTCTCTTTTCCTGTATAACATAACGCATGTACAACATATATTTTAACGAATTTGATTCCTCGTCTCGTCTGCGGATGTCTTGTCTGACTTCCGATGAGTTGTCGTATTCCTGTGAAAAATATTATTATTATCATTATAATTATAATTATTTTATACAGAGAATCGAAGAAATAAATTCAATCCGGTGCTAGGTAATAGCGCTTATAATAAATGTCTGGCGGATCGATTACTAAACCACGCGACGTTCACCGAACTAATTCAGTCGCGATTAATCTATCGAACCTTATCGGTTATCTGGCACTCTCCGTCCGTTATTACGAGGAGATAACTAATTGATAACGTTATAGGCCACGACGACGATAAATACGGCGAGAGGTATCGAATTCTCATTCTCCGCATCTATGTATATGTATATGTATATATGTATATGTTATATCCGCGATGTTTAAACTTTATAATATATAGGTACAAGCCTGCCCATATAGTCTGCATGGCACATAACAAGTTTTATATATATTTATATCAACCTATACAAATATATAGGGTGTATAAAAATCGACGAAAGATTAACCAGTTCCGAAAGTTGCGGACCGAGCGATATCTTGAAACGTATTCTGTCTCTATACGTATATATACCTATGTATATACCTATGTATATGTATATGCAGTATTCATTCATTCTGTCGCAAAACTTTCAGCGATAAACAAACCCTAGAAGGTGATGATCAATTTTATCATTTTTTTTTTTTTCCAATTATGTTTCCTTCATATGAGGTATCGGTACAAGATATACATACGTGTGTAGCTTTCAAAGCAATCTACATGAAGAGTGAATACATGTCATAGTATTGTAATAACAAGTTAAAGCGTACGTGTATATTATAGGTATGTATAGGCATATCATCGAAACGTCTTCAAGTGTAGGAAAGGGTAGGGTAATTTGTTGGCGGTTTGTGGTTTGTTGGTTTGAGCAAAGTCCGATCCTCTCGGTCACGAATAAGCGATATATAGGTAGGTACACGGACACGCGAGCACGTGGACTCGAGTTGGCCACGTGACGATAAGCGGAGGCAGCTCTACGCCGAGCCTGCAGCAGCAGCAGCAGCATTGTGTGGTTCTCTACTTAATTTTATTTTTTTTTTCTTCTTCTCATCTTTCTCTTTCTATTTCCTCTTTTCCCTTGTCCTTCTCTCTCGATTGATGGCCCTGCATCGGGCTGAGGAAATAGCTGTACGCACTTTCCTCGTCCTCTAGGCTATACATGCACTCGAGTAAGACGATACGGTCCAAGGCTGGGCTGCACGTCCTGGGGAGCGGGTCTTTTCTCCGCCTCCCCTTTCTCTCTCTCTCTTTCTCTCTATCTCCCTCGCTCTCTCTCTTTCTCCTACGCCATATGGTCTTTGGGCCCGACCAGCTTCACTCCACTCCACGCTATACCACCACTATTAACCATCAACCACCACCGTTACACATCGCGGAACATAGCTGGATGAGAGAGAATGCCCCGGAGCCCGTAACGCATGATCATCCCATCCACCCTACATGAACTAAAGAAAAACGTCCTACGGCCCTAGTACAGTAGAGGGCAGGGAGCAAAAGGCCTCCCAACGCCAACGCCAACGCCAACGTCGACGGTTCTTGGTTTGATGTAGCACCGTAACTGTAACCTGACTACGTGGAGGCAAAAAAGCGCAGCAGCAGCAGCAGCAGCAGCAGCGAGTTGGTGCGGCAGCGTTGCCAAAGTTTTGGGTCGGAAAACTTAACGACGAGGAGATGTATTCTTCTCCTTCTTCTTTCTAATTTCTATTTTATCTTGATTTTTTCTTTTACTATTTTGGATTAGCGTATCGTATAGGATCGATCATAATTATCGTTGAGTTGTTTCTGCCCCGGGGATATAAGGGCCGCGGAGAGATTAATAGAGCGACGATCGTCACTAACTAAACTAAACTCAACTAAACTGAACTAAACTAAACTCACCTCACCTCACTTCGTGAAACTATGTTCTTGGTGTAACGTTTTACGTATAAGTAGGGTATATGTATGTTGTACCTACCTACCTGGGTATCTACGTCGGCACCATCACCCCGTTTCTCCGCCTCCGTACTCCATTCCCTCTCACCCCTTCACCCCCCCGCCCCTCCGTAAAACTCGACGTGTAATAGACACGTACGAGTATTTATAGTCCTGGTCGATAAACTTACACCGGGTTGGGGGTTCGTTATTTTTTTGTTTCGCGTTCATTTTCGCTCACCTCTTATTCCAACTTGATTAACCTGGTTATATACTTGCCGGCTACTATATAGTTTTCGTACACGATATATATACGGTGTGTTGTATCTCTTCTCAAACTTCCGCAACATAAATTTTGTCAATCTTTCATTCATTCGATTATTACCTGCAGTTCAAAATTTCCTTATTCAATTTTCACTGTCAACTCTGATCCGCAATAATCGTGGAAGGTGGTAAATATACGAGGCGATTTTTAGGGTGCCGTATATATGCACCTAGCCTAACTACCAGTTGATGCTATTAACCTCCTATTAAACCCGACCATGCTAAGAAGCCTGTCATTGTTTCGAGGCACGCTTTTATAACTCGGGGAGGTTAAGGAACCTGCTGCAGAGCAAGCATAGCCTTGCGCTGTTATACTCTACGACCAAGGATCCAGCAGGTCCGCCCTTCAGGCTGCACAGATTCCCAAAAGTGGGCATAGCTGGTGTACGTATATACATACATACCTAACATCATAGATAGGTATATACCTACTGTGTACAATTGCGCCTGCGCCAAACTACACACTATACACTACGTGACATTGCAACAATAGGTGTAGGTATAGGTAAACGTAAATGTAAATGCAAATGTAAATGTGGCTTGACAGGTAGGTATGAAGAGAATATACCGGGGCTCCCGGGGCACCCGGTGGTGAATTTCTGAAACAATGAACTGACTAGAGTACCTACCAGCGACCTACAGCTACGGGTGCTGTTGCAGGTAGTTTCTCGAGGGATTAGTTCCACGACGGACCTGCGTCTTAGAGTTTAACAATTACCACCCGCCTAACTCCCCGTGCTCCTCCACCTACCACCCTGTGGTTAAACCCTGGGCTTAGCCACGGCATTATTTAACGCACGAAACGGCAATAACAACGTGTAATTGTTCGAGACGGTGTATGCGTATATGTACATAGGTTTAACTGCACAAAGATCAGCGCAGAGTTCGCGTAAACGCACTTTGCATAGACGTTTCAATATTCGGTAGAAACTCTGCACAGCGCTCACGCGCCTTCAAGATTAGCCTACTATTAAGCTATATACCTATACTAGGGCCTTTGTTTGCGCTGAAACACTTTGCATCCTTCACTTTTCGACGCCGGTCTATAAAGGCCCTATATATATTTTTACCATCGTATTTTATCTGAAAACTTTACAGGTCTCATCTTTCTTCGACTAAATAATCTCCGCTGTTGCTGCAGCTGCTGCTGCTGCTGCTGCTGCCGCTGCCGCTGCTGCATGGTCTCTGCAGCCGATCATAGTCTAACATCTCTTAAGGATCTATGTATACTGTAGGACGATACCTTCTCTCTATACTACCTTAAATCGTAATATCTTATTTTTTACTCGAGTTCCAATAGATCCGACGTACTAATTACTTTTACATTCTGTACACGTTTATATATATATACATATATATATCGTATAATATTCATTATCATTTCTGTGTGTACAGAGCTTAAACTTCATCGCACTACTCGCGTGCTTTCCTGATCGTAGCAAGGCTCGGTTTTCGGTTCTCGGTTCTTCGTTCTCCGTTCTCGTAGTACGTTTGGGTATATAGGTTCGCTCGGTTTTCTCGTGTGTGCGTTATTCGGCAGGAGCAGCTGTCCGCCAGGTGCGTCGCCCTGCGACCAATCGACGCGCTCCGCCCCCCCTTTGCAACCCCCCCCCCCCCCCCCCCCCAACCGCTCTTTTGACCCCCTGCTCAGGGGTGCTTAACCTGCGGCGTGTCCGTACAGAAAATTTAATACGAAATTAGTACGGGATCGTTGTTTCTTGTTTTCATGTAAATCGAACATTGGCTATATATAGATAAAATTATAGGGATGAATATTAATGACAGAACAGCATAATCTTGTATATTGTAGACATTTTTACGTTAATGGGGGAATAAACTATATATAGGAATCGATGAACATTATGTTCGAGACGTGAAAAAAAAAAAAAAATACAAATATCCTTACAGCAGCGATACTCGGACACTGACAATAGCTGTAACAACAACAAGTGACCCCGGAAGTTAGCGAGGCTAGGAATGGGACGTTGGAAGCGGACGGGAAAGCCGAGGCCCGCGCCGCTAGACTCGTGAGAAATGGGGTTTAGCCGTTAAAGGTAAAACGGCCGAACGAACCGGCAACGGCTAACCGGCATCGCCATCGCCACCCGCCTGTGCAGGTCGCGCGCGATATATACCCGCGGTCTGTATATATATATATATATATTTATATACATATATCCGTGTATGTGTGTATTCGTATGCATAAAAATTGCCAAGGTATATATAAGTAACGTACCTAACGTACGTAAATACGTGCGGCTAAGCTACATATCTGCATTCTGGACGCGGGGAGATATAGCCGACTTATATATCTACCTACGCGGTGCGGTGCGTTCCATTGCGTTGCGTTGTTGCTGCGGTCCTGCTGCAGCGGCAGCAGCCAGGCATCGAGTTAGGGCAGGACTTCAACTTATCTTCAACCGTGCTCCGTAAGACCTTAGCTAAGTAGGTATGTGTGTATATATTCTTGGTATATTTGTGGGCTGTGCAGGCGACACGACAATGCGACTCGGGAACTGGCACCAAAGAACACCGCGAAAGAATCACCGGTGTTTCCTGTTTAGGGAAAAGTCGGCGCCTTTGTACCACCCGCGCTGCTAATTCTTGCCAATTATCATTCCCAGTTGCAGCTTTATATTATAGGCATAACGTTTTCGACTAGATACTATATGTATACATACATCTGCAACGGGGACACACCTTAGATTAGAAACTCAACGCGGTTTAACCCATAGGTTTGGATATTCATCCTAGATATACCCACCTACAAACCTGTAAACAATAATTTATACTTATAACTCGAGGTAAAGAATTGAACGCGTTTTCTCTACAGCCGCCTGCACGTGCACCGCGAGAGCTGTCGTCAATTTTGCCTAGAATTTCGGCGTTTTTTGTTTTCTATAAAAACACACATTTTTTTTTCATCTCTCGGTAATGAGAACCACTGAATTTCACCGGCTTCCTACACGTCGAGGGGATCAAGCGGGCGAACTCGAGTCGAGGACCTCGAAGAGGCTCGTCGACGTCGAATAATTCGAATTATACGTCTATTAATATTTTGGCACGGGTCATATACATATATACGTATAGTATATGCATTAAATTATGCAACAGATATATATTATAATTGTTAAACTTTATATTATCAATGCCTACGATAATTTACATCAAATCCTCAAATCATTATTATACCTATATGATCAATCCGTACATAAAATTCCTCTCGAAATTTCTGTTTGTTATACGGAATTCGGTCTTTTTATACCGGATTTTTCTTCATTCTTTAATACGACGGACGGCAAAGGCGATTCAAGACAGCCACCCTAAAGACCCCGAGGGAAGATTGAGGCTACGGCTAGTTGACTGACAACCAATTACAATGCGGAGCTGGTATATACCTACCGTGTGTAGGAGATAGGTATACATGTAGATAGATACCTGCCGAAGTTTCAAGCGAACCTTTAGTTTCGCCCTGCAGGGTATAACGGCTGTATACAGGGTGTGTCATTTATCTCTGTAACTCGTTCTGAAGTTTGTAGGATTTAAAAGATTGAAAAAACGAATGAATAAATAAATCAATAAAACAAAAATCTTTGAACGTCGACGTTCGTATAATTGAGATTCGATGTACGCTTTGTATATGGGCAAATAATATTAAGTAGGACAATTTTTCGACGGCTAATAAAAAAGTCAATTCGGTACAGAAGCAACGGTGATCACGAGGCACGGTCGACGGCGCCATATTATGTATGTATACCGCGCGATACGTTATTACCGGTCAAAAGCATCCATATACTATGCAAATTACCGTACCGGGATTCTCCCTCACGAATTTTTTTTTTCCCGGCTGGCCAGAATTCTCGGTAAGAAAATTGATGAAAATCTGTACAAGAAACTGATGAGAAATCGGTCCGAGATCTCGGGAAAATGAGATCGAGGAATGATCGTTTATATATGTTTATGTCGAAAATCTTTCTTCCCCAAGGATTGAATCCTATTTTCGATCACCAGCTACTGGCCGGGAACTTTCTTCTTCCCCCTTTCCTATATTACTCCTTCTATATGGGTATAGTACAGCGTCAGGGAGTCGGCTATACTCCACATTAGATGGAATCTTTTATCGGCGAGTGAAAATGACGAGACAGAGAAATGTACTTATCACAGTGCACGTAGGGGCGATAAAACCAGGGAGAGACTCTTCGCGTGATCGAGCGTGGCCTGCAGAGATCCTTTATCCCCCTTTGAGTAAGAGTAAGAGGTAAGAGGTAAGAGGAAAAGGAAGAGGAATGCGAGGGTAAAAACTGAAGAGTAGAATACCCTGTTACTTAAATATTTAACCAAAGTGCGACGGGAAACGGATCACGAAACCTTCGTCTTCCACCTCTTCGGCACTATACAACAGAATTTATTCCTTACTGCAACTAGTCTCCACTCCTCGGAACTCTATAGTATCGTAGAGACTATTCTCAACACATACGGACAATATGAAATGAAAGAATCTTATTATCAATAATTCTTGAAACTATGAACTAGGTTTTAGGGTTTTGGTATATTTATTACATATAATATCTCTGTATATATATATACTTATACGTATATTGTATATAGGTATATGGCTGATTAACATTAGTGTTATAGTTTTTTTTTTTTTATGTTTTTTATTCTCTGAGCTATAACGACGCTGACACGACGTACGTCTTATCCCACGATAATCGTATATATGTATACATATATATAGAAGCATATATGTATATCGGTGTAAGCGGAATCAATCGGGCTCTGTTATAACTAGTAACGGCGGTATTTAAATTAGAGGCTGACAGCTGATCGGACATTGGAAACTGGGGCGCGTGTAGAAAATTGGCGAGTGCTGCAGGAACGGCATCAGATCTTGTATACCTATAGTATCTCGCTGTTTCTTACCTCTATCAGTGATCACCGCCTGCACGCCTATAGTAGGTATGCGTCAGCAACGTTCATCGGTTACAATTATTATCGCCGATTGAGGATATCGCCTATTATACCTAGATACTGTTATATACTAACTATATGGCTGCAGCGATATCCTTTTTTCAATCGATGATGCATAATTTACACACGCGTGCAGGAAGGTGGCCGGTATGCAATTCCTAGAACGTATATACGTAATTCTGTTTTCCGTTTTTCTCTATGATTATTATTTTCTCTCTTATTGTTCCGATTTATTCGAGTTGATGTAATAGAATATCTGAAAATGTCAGAGAACGCTATATTCGTGACATAGGTAATATATCCTGTCCCTGGTTGAATATCCTTCATACCGATATAATAGAACAACCGAGTGTATATAATATATCATCGATTCTCAATTTTCATATACCTATACCAACTCGAATAAAAATAACTTAATTCGATTTCGTACGAGTTGCTAAATTTTTCATCTTCACCTATATATTATTTAATCGAAATATATGCATCATTTTCTAATCTCTTCTCTTCTTCATTTATGTTACAGGTAAGTTCCCGCAAACTTCACTCACGTACGGGAGTAATTTTTTCAAATTCTTCACCGATGCGGTCGGTAAGAGATATTATAGATATCTATATATTTGTTCGTATTATACGTAGTCCGCACCGTGACGATTAACAGGTGTCAAAAGTCGATCATCGATCATCGTCACAATCAATCCTTTCCAATAAATTTCGTCGCCCGAACCAGATACTCGATAATACAAATGTACAGATTAAATTGAAGGGAAAACCGTATACGGATCAGGACTTTCCCAAATAAGAACGTTGCGTTGCAGAAAATATTAGGTATTATATACGTCTATAGGTGGAGGTGGTGAGAGGGAGTAGTAGGTACGCTAGTGCCAAAATGGCGGCGTAGCCATGTGTGAGATATTTATCTTCCTCGTACACGCATCTCTGACTCATAAATTTCACGTCACTGAATTCTTACGCTCGGCACGCTTATGCTCGTTTTATATGTATTTATGGACTGTTAATATCGATCTGCGCTGCCGCAAGGCGCCTCCTCCTCCTCCACCTCCTTCTTCTTCTTCTTCTTCTTCTTCTTCTTCTTCTTCTTCTTCTTCTTCTTCTTCTCGTTCTCTTCTCTCTGCGCCCGAAAACGTTCCGCGAAATAGCTTTAAAGAAACAAAGAAAAAAAAAAAATCAATTAATCCAATTCCAAAAAGAAGTCCGATGAGCAAAACGTCTAATCTCATTTTCCTAATTCTCCCAATTTATATACGGGCGCGAAATCTTTCGTCTATATAATACGACACGGCCCTGCATAGCCGCGTACGTACCGTGTACTACACACATAGTTCAGATCGCAGTCGTACTAGCACCGGTAATTCTATGGGCTAACACATAACCGCGAGCTCAGACTGCGTCGAGTAGGTACGCGGAGTTTGTACGTTGCGGGGGTTGGAGTAGGTATATAGCCTTTATAGGGTACGGGGAATGGGCGAGGGAAAGGGTAAGGGGTGTTTGGCTCAGGGTTGGTATAGTACGGCTGAGGTATTATACACCGTAGCTTTCGACTACAAATCATAGGACAACGGACGTGTTACCTATACATATCCCTCCCCCCTCTTATACCACGTCTCCGTACGCTCGATGTAGCCGTGCCATGATAGGGGGCAACAACTATTCTCGACGTTACCCCGTATATACCTATAATATCTCCGTATATACGTACATATATATATATACACACAGTCTGGTATATAGGCATATAGAAATTATATTACTGCTCTATTCGTAGTTTCATCACGTGACGAAGAGGGTAGAAAGAGAGGAGAAAAGAAGACAAAAATAATAATTGAATACGCTGTACAAAATTTCGAAAGCGAAAGTTCTCGTTTTTTTTCTTTTCTCTTATGTTATACAGATACCCACGGATTTATTGGCATCGGCTTTATAGTAACCGGTAGGAGTATAATTTTATACATATATAAGGTATAGGTACGAGCCTGCCCCTCTCTCTCTCTCAGTCACGGGGTCCCCCTTCGGAGGGTAGATCTTTATCCTAATCCCCGCGCCCTTTGCGCGAATAATTCTATCGTTTGATCAAATAATTGAAATGTTTCCGGAACAGTACCCGCGGCGCGGCGTAGCTACTACTTATTATAATATATTATTTCATATAGAGTTTTTATATACATGTATATGTATACCACATTTCAGAGTATAGCATATACATACAAAATTTATCATTTGTACGATTAAAAATCACTCCTTAGCAACAAAGTATTACGAGTGTGAATCATTACCTGTACGCGATTAGACCGTGATCGGATCTTAATCTTGAAGTTTTTATCAACGTATGTGTTACATGTTTTCTAAATATCGTTATAGACGATCGCGACGCACATGATGTTTTCAACCTCTTATATACAGATATACATGTCACGTGTCTTATCATATTTTATACCTGTATAAATTTCGTCGTAAATTCATCATTTGTATAAAATTTGCCTCGATATATCGGCGCTGTTCCGAAATGATATCAATTTTCTTATCCCCCTCGTGATTGGCGTATACGAGTATAACGTGAAGAATTTTATACATATATATATTATAATATAACATCACGGTTATAGTTAATATAAGAGAACCCCGCGCGCGGAGAACTCCGGTATGTAGACATATACAGGATCGTTGAAGGCGTCGAGTTAATCGAGAAAACAGATATCATCTCATCCCGCGTGTTTCGATGGAGCCGCAAGCCCAGCGTGTGAACGAGATCGCGATCGCGATCGCGATCGTTATCGAGATCGAGATCGAGTATACAATAAGGTTCCAACTGACGATAATTTGTAAGTTAAATATATAAGAAGAAACATCGCGCGGTGAAGTATAAAACTGAAAACGAAGACAGATTTAATCGCCGCTTAACGCGATGTATTAATATGTGGGGTAAAAACTGAGAGATCTCTCTCTTTCTTTATGTCTTTCTCTCTCTCTCTCTCTCTCTCTTTTCTCTCGCCTCTCCCGCCTATAAATTATAATTCCATCGCGGAGCGGTGGTGGCGGTGGCGGCGGTTGTAATTTAATGAGTAATGACATATATATACGTATAATTCAGTGGCTCTCAGAATAAAATTTGTTTATAACGCTCACGCCACCGCACTGTAAGGTATATATGGTATACGGTAGGTATTTACGATTATAAACGATCGAGTTCCTCCCTTCTCTCTTCTCTTATACTTTCGTACGCGATATTCCATAAGTATAATATAGATTATGGTACAGGGTCGACCCCGCCGTTTTGCTCCAACGATAATTCTGGAGAATAGCCAGATGCGATTTTAATCGGTATACGAGAATTCCTAGATTCGTTTAACTGATCTAGACTCGTCTTATCTAACGATTGGATCCATTATTCGCCGCGTACTGTTTACGCTGTTCGTTGTAATCAAAGATTTTTATCGACTTGCGGCTGATCGAATAATCGAAGATCCAAGTACAGATAGACGCCCGTGTGTATGTGTATGTATATATAACCACAGATATCTACTGGGTGTCCCAGAACTAAATGTCCAAAATGAAAGGTGTCATAGAGGAGGTCGAACTGAGTAAATTTTCCCGAAGAACACGGGGTCTGCGAAGTCGCGTTCGCGAGATATCACGAGTTAAAAAAAAGTAGCGCTTTGCGCCGCGTCGCGGTGGCGCAAAGCGCTACTTTTTTTAAACTCGTGATATCTCGCGAACGCGACTTCGCAGACCCCGTGTTCTTCGGGAAAATTTACTCAGTTCGACCTCCTCTATGACACCTTTCATTTTGGACATTTAGTTCTGGGACACCCTGTAGATATCTGTGTCTATATTCATATCAATATTCATATTCATATTCATATTCTAGTATATGATATTATACCTGCAGGGCGTGTTTTATCGAGTCAGATTTTTGGCGAGTATCAATAGAGACTCGGTAGAGTCTCGCGCCAATAATATAATTACGATGAGAGTCTCTGGTGGGACCGCTCGACGGATTTTAAGGATCCGTCCTCCCGCCCGCACACTCGCAAAAACCTCTACTCTATCGCGCTTTAGCTTTACTTTACTTTACTTTACTTTACTTTACCAACCGAGCGAGCGACCAAGCGAAGCGAGTTATTAAATTTTTAATGTGTCCAAGTTGGTATAACCGACCCTCCTTCTTCATCCGCAACGTAACGACTCCAACCTCGCACCAACCCCGAGCCCCCGAACCCGTCGTACCCCACGAAACAGAGGAAAAGGATAGAAGAGCTGCGAGGTGTACGTATATATTTATGTACTCGTGTATATATACGTATAGATATACTTACATTCGTATATATTGTTTGGGGCGAGTAAATATGAACTTATACACGACGAATTGTTTCCCTGTATAATTATGTATGTATTGTATACACGAATACGAGCAATAAGCTGGTATAGGTAACTGGGTAACGAATTTTATACGATTCGTTAAGAAACCGTAATCTTTCTGCAGGACAGTTATCGAGTATAATTGTATCATTCATACATATACGACTGGATCATCAAATTCAAAGATTAATCTTCGTGAAAACTCGCCAGATCTGTGTATATAGGCCGTTCTCTGTATACCTCTAAGTTTTTACATGGGTATGATCGCGGACGTTTTACGTGTTGTCTGAAATATGATCTTCTTACGGTCTATGGGGGAATATCGTACCGATCTCGCACATTATATTCACTTTTTTTCTTTCTTTTTCCTTCTTTTTTTTCACTCGGCTAATTCGAAATTGCCCGGCAATGTAATAATATGTAGTACATCGGCAATACATATGTAGCAACTCTCTGTACGTGTACATGTATACAGGCAGCTTATATACCCGGTAAACCATTAATTCTCAGTTTCGCAATATAATTGGTTTACGAGATATACAACGAGTAGCCAGGCTATATACCGACCATATATATGTATATATACATATATATAGTATATAGTATGAATTCTCTAACTTCATGCGTCTTATTGTGTCGGCTGTTATTATTTCCACGCTGCAGCAACGAACGAACGAATCACGTAGATCGACCACGTATTATATATATACCTATATATATATATTATATATACCGACATACATGCACAGATCTGACTATATACGTGCATTCTACACGCTCATATATGTATATATTTATATATATATATATATATATTTCACGTATCACACAACCTATTGCATGGAGTAGCGAATCGCTGCAGAGGTCAACTCCCTTTCATTTTATAAACTGGGGAGAAAAATCCATCTCTTTCCTTTTTTCTCTCTCTCTCTCTCTCTCTCTCTCTCTCTCTCTCTCTCTCTCTCTCTCTCTCTCTCTCTCTCTCTCTCTCTTCAACTCGTATGCAGTAGTCAACTGCAGTTATAATATAGCTTGCCGCTGCGTTACCTTGGTTATAGATTGGCACCTATTGCTATAATATAAAAGTGCAGCATATAGTATATACATTCTGTAATTTACTAGTTTGCACTGTTGGCTATACAGTTGTAATAGTTGAACGTCCTTCAAAATGAAAAATCTAAACGTTGAATATTAGAGAAAATTAAAATTTTCGGCTAGGCTAATCACATCGCCTCGTTGATAATTGTTCAACCCGATTCATATATACCGTGCAGAGGTCGTCGAACCTCGGTGTGGCTATTTTCTTCTTTCTTTATTTTTTTTCTTTTTTCTTCTCTGTTTCTTTTTTTTTTTTTTTTAGTTCGTTACATTATATGTATACTAGGGATGATTGTCCGAGCCAAAACCGACGTGTCTTCCGAAAATAAATTTCTAATTAGCGAAGCCTTTGCGCAATACGATAAATATAAATTCTCACAGCAGTTTAAGGAGGACGCGAAAGTCGCGTATCTCAGATCCAAAGTCCCCCGCAGCATTCCGACTGTACAAAGAATTGTACTTTTACCTTGTATACCATAAGTGAGAAAGTATAATGAAGAAGAAAAGAAGAAAATTATATAAAATTGAATAAATCAACGAATGACATATTATTTTTTCATTCGGATTGGAATTTTCGATATTTTGTCATCATTCCCGGACCCCCCGGTACAGGTACCTTTGTTCGATTAACACTAACGGCCGCCTGAACATTTGCAAAGCCCACGCATGAAAGTTCGATAAACAGAAAACTATGCTGAGATTGGCGTCGGGGCGCGCGGCAAGACGTCGACGGTCTCGGCGTCAAGCAGTCTAGTGTAGCCGCGCATTCACTCTCGACTCCGAGCCTCCTACCCCCCTCCGATACCTTGGAGCACCTTGACTCGCGAATACTATACAATCAGTCGTCTTTGCACTCGACTAGTGAATGCGTAACGCAACGCTGCAATAGCAGTGCAACAGTCGAGACAAAAATTCCATTTATTTCATTCCTGACAGACAGACAACTGCAGATGGGAAATTCTTCTTATCATTATACATACAGACGAGCAGGAATTTTGGATTTCCATGTTACTTTCGTATTGAAATTTATCAAAAAAAAAAAAAAACTAAGGAGAAAATAAGGATGATATTGCTTATTTTGACTGAGAGGTGTTTACCTTAATTCATCTCGAAATACTATATACACAGAATATTTTCGAAATCTGAATATTATACTTTCGAGACGCGTATACAACTTACCTATATCCTCTAACGAATGTTATATCTCCTAGATATTTTTAAGTCGAATAAATCGATTCCTTGATATAACAGTCTTGGGCATTCGAATCCGGATAGATTGAAAAACTGTCGGTTCGGAAGCAACAGGTAGTCCTCCGGCCGAGTGAGACCTCAATTCTCCGCGGCGAGCCGCTATACCTACCCAAGTTGGATGGTAATCAGAACGTTCGAATTTTTCTTACCAGATATATTTATTTGCAGTTGCAAACGTCACGTTATGCGAGTATCCTATATCTATACCCGGTTTACGTATACGAGTAGGTATATACGTGACGATGAATTTTCGTATTTTATTTTGATCCCAGCTGCTGTGCCGCGCGGCATTGCAGGGGTGCAGGAATAATCGGGTAAAACTGACGTTAACTCATATCTCTGTCCGATACGCGAGTCAAACCATCTCCCGCTGCCCCCCTTCGGACACCCTTCTCTCTCTCTCTCTCTCTCTCTCTCTCTTTATTTCTCTTTGGACTCTCAACTCTTTCGCGACGTTGTCGAGGAAGGAAGGCGGGCGTCGCTGGTGGGGACGTGGGATTAGAGTCTCGGATGTCGAGAGGCTCGCGCGCACCGCCGCGGCCGGACGACCAGGCCCAAAGCAAAACCAGTCAGCTTCGCACCACGAGCTAACCAACTGTTATTCTCCGCGGTGTGTGTGAGACAGTGTACGGTCTTGGCTCTCGTTATAGTTCTGATATAGTCGCGATTCAGGGTTATATACCTACTCAAAAAGTCGTAATGAACGTTATATAGATAAATTATAATCATTCAATGATCACGCGGAACTTTTACAAAGTTCGACTGATCTTTATTTTTAATAGCTCGATCGTATCATTGCCTATACCATATCGATTAGCTTTTCTCGGGATTCCGGATAACTTATCGTTTTCTTCTCTGTTATATACCGCGGGAAGAGCTCCGCGGTTTCGAAGGTGTTCGCGATAATCTTAAAAATAACCCAGCGTAGTCGTTGCCACTGCCAAGTCGCGCAAGTACGCCAGAGAAACGAGAGATTCGAGTATACATATATACCTATATGCCGCGTTGAACAGGGTATACCTTTTTGTCTTGATAACGAGTCGATGAACGGAGATACTAATTATCGGTTTATACTCCAAGGATCGGTATCATAATCGCTCTGATCAATTGATTGATAATCAATCACAATCCTCGGCTATATACTCGAAGATTTAATAATAATAATAATAATAATAATAATAATAATAATAATAATAATAATAACATGTAATATATATATTTTGTACATATATATATCGAGAGACAGAGTTTATTAAATATATGTTTAATAATCCAGATGCTAAAATGGATCGTTACGGTCGTAGTTTTAAGGACAATGCGGACTTCAAAATGAATCAACAAAACTTTAAGTTGAGCGATTTTGGTGTAGACGGTAAACTAGCCCGAGACTTTAGGCAGTTCGGTGTAAACGGGGTAAATAAATTGTCGCGACAAAGTTCGCCGCGTGGTGATTATAGTGGTGGTGCAATTACTGGCCCTGGTACTACTTCGTCTTGTTCTTCTTCTTCTTCTTCATCTTCTTGTTCTTCATCGGGTATAATGCAGAGGTCTGCAGGTAGATCGAGGCCCCCAGCTACAGGAACAAGCCAGAACAATCGTTTGACAAAGATTTCCAGTCAAAGTTCTTACAACGACGATGCAGTGGCTGGAAATACTGCGATTTTCATGCAATCGAATCAAGACTGCCTCGGTCATCTTAATTCAAGCCAGTCTGTGCTGTCAGCCACTTCTCCGAATTACTGGAAACAATATGCGGGCCAGGAGAGCGGGGTAAAAAAAAATCCATAATAGTAATCCATCATTAATTAGGTACATGCATACATACATCAGCGATCAATAATGAACGTATAGATATAATATATTATTACTAAAATTTGACATTCGTCTCGCGGCCGGTTTAACGATTAATAATTAACACATACGACAAACAGTACCCGCCGCCGTTCAGGCTTATATATCGCTACTTCCCAGAATTCGTATACTAAAATCTGTATGCGGGACTCGAGCTCCTCCTCGCGCTCGTCTTAATACCGGGCTCACCACTCCGCCTACTAATAAGTATTAATTATTTGATTCATATGAGACGTGTGTACGCGCCCCGCCCGTGCTAAGCCACCGTGAAAGAGAACCGCGGACGTGTTATGCCCTGTCAATGAAAGAAATGGTTTTTTTTTTTTTGTTTTTTTTTTCTCGTTTTCGGAATTTTTTATTCCTTTTCTGCGAGAGAGACAGAGAGAGAGAGAAAGAGAGGGATTAGAAAAAAAAATTCCAAAATAATAATATATGCACCGTCCACTTATATGCACTCGTATGTATAGGTTATATATATTTATAAAAGTAAAGACTGCAGTATATATACATATATAGAATAAATATTATTCTTCGTATAGGTATACGCGACGTTATTTATATTATCATTCGCATTTGAGTATAGATATAATGTATAGGTATATGTGTTTATACAATGTGACGCGTTGTGTATGTAGTATAGTAAAAACAATTATATTAATTCGTACGCGGTATTTCTCCTCCGGATCCCGACTATCAGGTACATTATTATACCTATAGGTATATATATATGTAGGCATAAATATAATACCGTGTATACATATATACTTATATTGAAAAAAATAAATAAATAAATAAAAAGAGAAAGAGAAAGAAAAAAAGGAAAAAAATTATCAATCGTTCCGCGTACAATATTTAGTCCCTAGTCGTTGATACGTGGGCTGACTATACCGAGGTGAGAATCGGCCAGGTGTACAATGTGCTACGGCGGTGCACCGGAGTAGGTAGGTAGGTATATATACGTCCTGCAGCGTTGGTATTATACCTACGCGTATGTATGTAACTTACTCTCTCGACTCGTTCGTAGTAAGAATCCCCCCCCTATTCCCTCTCACCTCTACGCCACTCGTTCCCTTTTCCCTCCCACGGTTACTCTATCCGTACGACTACCTATACCTATAATGCAGCTCACGAGTCACGACTCGAGGTAGCTGCTTTATGGATGCAGGAGGTTAGACGACCGCCAATGAATTAAATAAAATCTAGCGGTAGGTAGGCATGCCGCATGTATACATACATGTATATATCCGCGGAATTTTTATACCGAAGATTTATCAATTTTTTTTTTACGTATACAACAGTTGTTATAAGTCAGTTGATAAGTATATACATATATACATAATATACATAATATATATATAGCAGAACGTAACAGAGCGCGAATCAGCTGTAGATATCTTTTCCAAGATTGTTTGAAATGACTCGTCTTGTTGCACCTGCAGCACGTCTGCGTATTGCCAGCTGGTTCAGGGTTGATTTTTTTCTTTTCTTTTTTCAAATATATATTTATTTATTTATCTTTTTTTTTTTCTTTTCTTTTTTATCCCGAAGATTTTAACCGTATAATAGATGCGGTGACGTCCTATACCTTATACCTACTTCGCGTTTCGAGTCGTATGCGGAGGTCGAAGGTCGCGGTTAGAACCATAATCGAGCATGCTACTTATGTGTCTTTAATGTCTGGCTGTGGCAGCATTTGCTCTTATATGCTTTTGCTACTATAATAATGGTTCTATATAGCCGCGGAATTGATCGCGTCAGCACGAATCACCATTTACCATATAAGGGTAGATATCGCCTACGATTAGATCCCGTTTATCCTTAATTCACCTCGTCTCTTTGTTCGTGGTCTAAAAATCATTCGATTGTTGCTGTTGTTTTTGTTCGTATTGCGATGTGTGTAATACAGTGGTAAGTGTAATATGCAGATAATGTAATGCTATAATTAAAGATGTGCAAGTTGATAGCTAGTTTTGAAAATGATTTATACCAATTATTGTTAGAGAAACGGTCAGAGATAGAGAAAAAGAAGAGGATCGGGAGGAGAACGTGAACGTTTTTAATATAAATTTGAGACCTTTTATAACCGCATGGGAAGTTCGCGTGCCCGGAGAATCAACAGGTAGAATATATGTATATACCTATACCTCCGGGGTATTTACTACGTGGGTATATAAAGAACGTATCAATTTGTGTAGAATTGTGAAGCGCGTCAGGTAGGTAGGTAGGTAGGTAGGTAGGTAGGTAGGTAGGTAGGTAGGTGGATATAGATAGGTAGGTAGATATAGATAAATAGATAGAGTATATAAGGTATACACACGCATGGGCGAAATATGTCCTGACCGGAAATGCTCATACGTTGTTATAGGTGGGTATATAGAAAACGGACGAACTCTATATACTGACTACTAAACTATAAACTAAGGTAAACTGAACTAAGCGGGACACGCAACATCCATCTAGACCCATTTCCGTGGCGACTTGCCATATAGCCTGGCTAGCTTGTGCTGTCTCCCGTGCAGTCATGGGAAAACGCGAACCCGTATAACTTCCTGGGGTGGAGAAGAAGAAGAAAAATAAAAAGTAAGAACGTATTAGCATAAACGCTATGCAGACCACTTGACTCGGATGCGAGTCGTTAAACGCGCGTGTATAATCGTCGACCTGGTATAATTAAGCGTTTGCTTTATAAATTCGATGAGCGTATTTTTATTTTTTTTCACCTTCTCGTAATACGTATACATCATGCTGCCGCCATCATTCTCTTTCTGATATACCACATGGTCAACGGTCGAGCGTAGAATCCCACCGTTATAGAGCTTGAAAGTGTGAATTTATAATCCCCGCTGCTGATGACGCTACCGCTTAGAAGAAATGAGAAATCGGGATTCAGAACCGTGTTGTCGCGTCACTCAAGGCCACGGTAGCGATCGGAAGGTCAATCGGGTTCCCATCACACGTGTATCGATTTTTTTTTCTCTCTCTCTTCCCAATTTCGTGCAATCGAGACAAAATACGGGACAATTCGTAAGAAATAAATTAGACTTAAAAATTGGCGGATAACCAGGAAAGAATTATCAAGATCCTCGAAGGGACCGGGGAGGACTGTTCTATTAAGCTGTTAATGTATACTAATATACTTGACGTTATTAGACGAGTGTTCCCACGGTCCATCGAGTAAACCGAGTGCAGAGTGTAATAAAATATAGTTAAATACCCACATTGGTAATAGATATATAGTTATATACGGCTCTACGTTAGATGAAATTTAACGATAAGACACCTGCGCGAGGCATATCTTACCGCGCTGCCGCTGTTGCATTACCCTCTTGTACCTATATTATATACTCGGGCCATGGCCAAGCTAAGCGAACGACGATATTGCTGCAGTGGACTTGGTATAAGTAATTAATGGAAGCTTAATTCACTTGTCTTGTACTATTTGATCCTCTCTCCTCGCCCATTAAGAAGCTGTTTCCGTACACCTGGAGGAAGAAAACTTTCAACTCGGTTAGATCGGCCAACTCTAAAAGGGGCCGTTAATCGTGACACGTTGCAGTCCATTGGTATAATCGAAATTTAGTACTATTAGTTTATATACGTTGTACAGCTTCTATTTCTATATATACACCTGAATTCGTATATATTTACAATAATTTCTGTATTATAATTCGTAGCTGGTGGTGAAATAGGTATACATACGTATATGATATCTATATATGCAACGACGAAAATAATTAACAGCAGCTTGCACTATAATAATAATTGTTGTAATAAATTCACACGATCAATATTATATACCTATGAATGTATAGGTATAGGTGTAGGTATATAAACGTATAGTATCTTCTTTTTATCAGTATATTTGAAATAATGAAAATAAATAACGTGCAATATATTGTATACCCGACATTAAATAGTCGGAGGTAATGATCTATGGATTGTAACGAGGCAGGTGCTACGTTGTGCAGTCGACGCGCTTACATGCGGGCTATATGCTGCCCGTACTGACGTGTCTCGCGTTTAAGATCCGCTCTAACCATTTTTTTTTTTTTTTTCCCGTCTTTTTACTCCATGCTTTCCCCTTTTCCGTACTTATACATGTTATACGTTGTAGTTGATGTACATACCTTTATGTATATTGACTTATTTATTTTCCGCCGTTTGCCTCGCTAATCGTATAGGCATGCTGCACGCAATTCGTGCCACGATCACCGCAACCTGCGTTGCAATACAGAAGATTAGGCACATTTTACTTTATCTTTCGCGATGTAGAATGACGATGATTTTTTTTTTTTATTCTTACAAGGGATACGTTTTCTTTATCCTCTCTGAGCTGGTAGTCGCGAGGACGACACATTTTACCGACGACGACTAAATCAATGCTGCTGGACATTTATATTGGGTATAGAAATCGCTGACGTTGCCGCGGAACCCCGAGACCTATACACGCGGAAACCCCGACATATTAAGATTCTCCCGCGTTCGGTATTCGACATTTTTATTACATAGTCGGCATATATGTATCAATATAGAAGAAGAGAATCGAGAAGTGATGAAACTAAATCGAAACAATATTTCTAGTCTTCGCTAAGATATACGTGTATGCCTATACATCGGTAATGCACGTACAATACATCCATGTATAACTGAGTAGCTGCACATTGACCCCCTTTGATTTGACGTCGGCTAGTCAAAGCGATCTCTAGAGTCAAACCAATTCATTCAAATGAAATGAAATGAAATGAATTTATTAGTCTAACCCCCCCCGGCCGCTAGTGTTATCGCCGCAATTTTATACTGCTGCAGTGGTTACATTTATTTTTCATTTAATTTCCTATAATCTCCCTTATTCTATAATATAATGAACTGCACGAGTGAAATTGATTCATTTATATTGCGGTACTACTATACTTTTATCGAATAACCATGCACCGATGATAAAATTTGAAATAAACTTGATAAGCGTGCAGTGCAGTAGCCGAGTAGGAAGAATCTGAGACCGCGGGGTCAAAGATCGCTACACACACTCACGTACACATTATATCTATATCTAAATACATATACATATACCGTAATATTTGCTATTCATTTACATACGAGTTTGTATTTCATGTATGAATATTACGGACATAGGTATACATGTTATAAGTTCGTATCAGATTTTCTATTATAAGTGGTGTATCTTATTATACGATCGATTTATATCAAGTCAGAGCATATACGTATACGTAGATATAGATAATCATATACATTCAAATCCCACGCGACGGGTGTACCGCAAGAAAGACGAAATAGAAAAAAAAAAGAAAAAAAAAAATAGAATTACAAATTTTCGACCAAACTATCGATGCGCCGATGCGACCGTCCCGGGATCTCCCACCTCCCCACCCCCACCCTCGAAACACATACCCTCCCTGTAACATGGAACGGAAGTGGAAATGTAAATGGAAGGAAGAAGACGAAGAAAAGAAGCGCTCCGAGTTTATCCGATACCCACTTGGCTGCAGTATTGCGGTGTCTTTCGTAAGATGCGGGTACCTGTGACTATTCACTATAAGCGAATTTTTGTTTTCATTCTAAACTTCTCGCGTACATAGTACCTGTGTCATACCTATCATTCTTGAGAATTGTTGATAACATTCAAAATCGTACGTGTTTCATAATCTTCATACTCGTGTCATTGAAACAAAATTGATAAACTATATACCTACTTTCGTCGAAAATTTTCTAAATAAAAATGTTCATGTGTCCGATCGGGTATGGAGGTCATAAAATGGTACCGTATATTATAGTTTCTAACATATTATTATACGTCTAGCTAATTTCTACAATGATCTCATCTAACGCTTCGTCGATATATTATACCTAAAGGTATAATCCGGTGAATTCGAAGCTTGTGAAAGTTGCGATCCACTCGCGGTCCAATACCAAGCTAATTAACTTGTCGAGACTGATGATGACGATGATGATGATAATGATAATGATATTATTACCGATGTTATTAATAATAATCATAATGATCATACCTCGCTAAGATACAATGATCACAAATTCTTCTAAACATCTTGTATAACACGAAGAATATTATTACTGCGAGGGTTCATGGTTGAGACTAATAACAATTTTTGTCTTTTTCATTTTCTAGTATGGATCTGACGAATTTGGTCAGGACTCGCCAAGGTACACCTCCCCAAAAGCAGCGGCACTATACGCAGATCCCTACTATATTGGTAAGTGGATATTATTTTTTTAAATTATATATATTGTTCTTATAGCGAAAATCGTTATGGGCTTCCCGAACTTGTTGTATATTGTACCTACATACCATTGTCCAGAACTTATTTATATACTGGCGTTGTATAATCAAAGAGAACTGGGAAGAGGCACATCGTCACGCAGTTATATACCGCGAGTTTGAAAACAATCGCAATATCCCACCCCGAAGTAGAAACATGTTTCTTGATACCTAAGCGACACTTTTCTTCATATAATTCATCCCTCGCTCATATACCTTACGAGTTTTGCCAACTGGCTGCACCAACTAGCTCTTCGAGTTTTCGGCCCCTGTCTCTACCCCATTATTGTTACCATCAACGGCGAACAGTATAGCGTGAAAGTAAACTGGAAAGAAAAAACGAAAGGAATAGAAAAAAAAGAGCAAAAAAAGGAATAGAAAAAATTACAAGAACAACAACAAAAAGGGAGTTAAACTACAACCGTCGTCGCTGTTGAGAAAAAGTTATTTTTCCCCCAGTATCTCCGCTTTTACCGAAGACACCAAAAGATAGATAGACATTAAATTAAATATCGCCTCCCTCGTGAATATTGCTTTTCTTTCTAAACAACTCCGACAGCGTATACCTTAGCTATACGTCTCGTAATTCTTATTAAACTTTTTTTTTTCTCCCTGCTCATAGAGAAGAGAGCTATACGAATCCTCGTCATCGAATTCCTTAATCGAAGGGATGAATAGGATAAGGGCGTCACGCTCTCGTCCAAAACATACCCCATTCGCGTGCTTTCAATTTATTTTTTCTTATTTTCTCTCTTTCTTGAAATCATATTACGAAGATATGGAAAAATCGGTGAACCCGCCCAACTCAAGATACGCGCTTGTTCCATCCATCATTATATTTCTTACACGTGTTAAAAGCGTATTTTCAATTTTCATTTGTCATTTTTTCACGATTTTTTGTTCTCTTTTAGATGGCAGCGGGCAAGGAGCGGGTCCTGGTGATCCGTGGACAGGGGGCACCGGCGGAGTACAGCCGCCGTACAGTGGTTACGCACCATCCCATTTGGCCCAGCCAGCATATCCCATGCACTTACCCCATGACCCTATGGTGAGCTTTGAAAATGATTTAAAACGATTTAATAATAAACTGAACAGAATCGAGAAAACTGAATAAAATACTGGAGGTTTTTTTATCTACTTGCATATTCAAATCAACTGTTGAGAATCTTTTCACAATTCGATCTCATAGCACCACGGAGTAGGTCGAAATAATTGTCAGAGTTTGAAATACTAATGAATTTATCTGTGACAATTGTTATTGATTATACTCTACAGACAGCCTCTCTCTCTCTCTGTCTCCCTCTTCCTCTCTCTCTCTCTCTCTCTCTCTCTCTCTCTCTCTCTCTCTGTAGGGTTGAGAGGCTGAGAGACACTGGGGCAGTGCAGTGTAAGCCGAATGAGTCAGAGTATCTATATATAGATTAGCTCTCTGGCTACATCATGTTTCTAGTCAAGTGCAAGCAGCCTCTGTTTGATTTACGCAATTACACTGGCTAACGATACTCACCGTGATCTACTGTATTCCCTCTTTTATGCCAACCATATAAAGTACAGATCTGGTAATAACAGTTGACAAGATATTGCCAAAGGCTGCTATATATGAATACATGCATCTGTATCTTTTCCCGTTAGATAGTTCTACAAAAAAAGAAAGAAAAATAAATCAATAAAAAAAAGTAGTCTAGGATATTGACAATAATGATGAAAACGAGTATATATTATTCCAAATTTAAGGCATACTCCGCGATGTCTCCCAATGGTGATACGGCTGCCCCAATTCTTGGCTCTGCTGTAACTAGTGCAGCATCTCTACCGCCAATGTCGACGTTTCGAGGTAGCTCAGCTGTAGCAGCTGGCAGCGGGGCAGGAGCTCCTTCTCCTGCATCCTTGCAGTACAGTCACAGCCCTGGAGCTCCGCCACCAGCTCCTAGTGCACCAAGTGCAACAACCAATAACCAGCCGACGTCAGGAGATACCCTTGGCAAGGCTCTTGCCTCTGTTGTGAGTGCAAGAGTACGTGTCTCACGCATCTCATTTCATTTTACCATCTAATATTTGAAAAGTTCTTTTAAAGATTATGAATTTATGGATTTAACAGAATTTCATCCGTTACTCAGAAGTGAGACTAATTCTTTCTTGTGTTTATTTTTATCAGATTTACCCCACGGACCAATCGGTATCTAGCTATAGCAGTAACCCGTCTACGCCGGTTAGCTCACCCCCGCCATTAACAGGCTCCGCACCAGGTTGGGCCTCTGGCACAGCCCCTGTCTCTCCACATTTTGCGGCGGACCCTAATCGTGGTGGAACCATTCACATGGTAAGTTCCATTTACTTTTATTTATTTATTTTTGCAGAATATTGTTCTTTTTTATATTCACTCTTTTCATTGAGTACGTATTTCACATACCTAGTTTGTATTCACGCCTGTTGCATTGATTATACGAAGATAACGATGTTTAATTCATCGTCAGATGTTAGCTAGCAGTTTATCTAATCTGTTTGTAAAATTAACAATTTTTTAAATCTAGTATTAGGATGTTGAATAAAATATTCATATTCTCATGCGGACAGTGAAGTTATAATAATTAATTATCCTGGCTGCATCAAGCTTTTATTTCACAGACTTTCACATACAATAACTGAAATCTGTAACGGATTCACAATCAATGGAGAAATGAAACATGTTTTTATCCTATTACTAATAATAGGCTACTCGTCTTCGACTTACAATTAATCAATCCAGGGGCAACTGTTGAGAAAAAAAAATTTAGACAACAAGTAATACACCGAAAATTGTCCTAACAAGATTGAATTTGATCCATCAAATGGGAGGATAGCTTCGGGGATGTACAAAGCATGAGAGAGAGGGAAAGAGGGAGAGAAAGAAAGAAAGAGAAAAAAAGAGAGAGAGGGAGAGCGTGCACAATGATTAATAATTCATTTTTGTGTTGTCTTTTCTTTAACTTTTTACCCTCCTTGTTTGTTGTGAACGTTGTGTTGACTTGGTTGTTTTGGTTTTGTTGTTGCGTTGGTGTTGTGTGTGAAGCCGGCGCCAGAACAGCAGAGGCTAGATGATGCCATCGGCTTCCTGCGCGACCACGCAGAGGTGAGGATCACCAATTTTTATTTATTGACCATTATTCATTAGTTAACAAAATCCACATCCCCTAAGATTTGGCAAAATTCGTATATTTTTATTTATTTATTTTTTTTCCTATCGATAATTTAGTTCTTTGATTATTCTATTATTTATTATTTCACCTTCATTGACTAACTCCATGGAAATACCGTTCAGCGAGAAGATACTCTAATTTCGCTTCATAAACGGCTAAAATGTAATCGAGTCGGGTATGTGGTATTCTGTTGGTACAGGGAACACGGATGGAAGAGAGACTGGACGATGCAATCAATGTCCTGAGGAATCATGCAGAAAGTCAGCTTGGCTTACATCTCGCACCTGTCGGACCTCACGCCTCGTTATACTCCCATACCTCACCCCCACAGTTGGACCATTTAGTAAGTATTGCTGGTATATTTTGGAATCCAAATAATATAAGAATAGAGCAATAATAGGTGATTAATACGTGTATTATCCTTGCTTACAGACAAGTCCTCACCCTGCGGTAACAGTAGCTCAACCCCAGGGTTCGTATCCTGGCCTTACACCAACACCAGACACAGACGGTTCGATAAAAATTGAAAGGTTACCTGTTGCCAACGCCAGTAAGTTGATGTACATTCTTTCATAGTATAAAATAGTCCAATAATTGTCTTGTACAAGAATTAAAATCCCGGATTCAAACAGAGTCGGAAAATAATATGCTACGCAGACTAGAAAACTAGCTTATAGCTTGTTTATTCTCATTTTCTATATCTGAGCCTTGATCGCTTGTGGTAAATGGAACTCTCTTAAGGAATTCTTATATGGATATCTTAGAGAGTTATACCATTGTACATTATATCAGATGTAAATACCTAGGCTGTTACAAACGTATAGAGACACACGCACGCTCTCTATGAGCTAGCATCTATTATCTACTCATTCTCCTTACGCATAAGGTGATGCCTAAATTAGGATTATACTTGCTCACTTCCTGTTTTTAATTGGTGAATGCATTCCCGTTTATTCTTACTGACTACATACCGAGCAGTAATTAGGAATGAAAGTTACTAAGTACTTTTGTGCATTTGATCATAATTTTTTCAAATAACGCGTTCTTGTACTGTACATGAATACTTGAACACCTACATATGCACATATAAACGTTGCAATATTTTAAACAAATTAAGACCTCTTTTAAGGCAGTATCAATAATTAGTAGAATATATCTCTTTAGAAAAGAGGAAAGACCCACCAGACAGTAGTGGTGGTGAAACAAAGCCTTCGAGCAGCGACTTGGTCACGGGAGGTGGCGTGATAGGAGCATCTACAGTGAATTCAACCTCCCAGGGCAAGGGCACCAAAAGATCGCGCAGATAGTAAGTGTTCTTTTATTTACATGAATAAAAACATTACTCGTTACTATAAGCTGCACCTAATGATATTTCATTTGACGATTCATTAAAAAACAGAGTTGTAAAGTTATAATTGAACTTGATTCTATTTACTGCTGGGATCTCCTTGAAATTTTACAATTATCAAGGCTCCCATATTTTGCGAGATACTTTAATATTAATAAACCTGTTATTCGAACTGTATTTGAAAACTGAGGTCGGCGTACTCTGTAAGCTAGTTAAATACCAATTGGTAAATAAAGCCAGCTGTATTGATATGAAAGAGAATTATTGTTAAATGAAATGTTGGTAAAAATTTGATGTATTAAGCAAATATGACAATCTAAACTAACTTGCTGTGTCTTTAAACAACCGTTGTTCGAGCGCTGAGGAAGACTGCGATGACCCGGGCACTAAAGCGGTGCGTGAAAAAGAACGGCGACAGGCTAACAACGTTCGTGAAAGGTTAGTGAGCACACGCAGTACGCACTATTAGCATTTTGGTCCAAATCCCTGATGAATACTTTAAAATCGACACGTGGCTTTCCATTGCAATGAGCAATCAAAGTCACGTCGAGATTTTACTACAATGTTTGATTCCGATTATATTCAGCATAGAATGTGATGATATCAATAAACATAGAATTGGTAGAGAATAATAAATCTCTAAGAAATGTAGCAAAAAATTTATTGATATCATTTTGTGCCTGCAATAAAATCTGAGCTCAACGTTTCCCCGGTAATTTCCATTTCTCAAATATATGCCAAATTGTAGATAAATAATTGTCACGATTTATAACATTATCAAAGATCAAGCTCGTTCTATTTGGCATGTATTTATTATATACCTTTACCAGTCTGTAAATCCTTCTCATCACTACTGTAAGGCCCGTCTTTATAAATGGCAATTAAAATGTTGCTGGTTGCAGACACAAATGAGATTTATTCAAAATTTCTCGTAAGTTGCTTGAAATCAGTTTCATTTTAATGCAGCTGGAATCTGGCTACTAAGCATGTTACATTATAGAACTTATATTGCGTAATCATGACACAACTTAGTTTTTATTTTCTTTAATTGTTTCCCAAGTGCTGTATACATATACATACTTGTTGAGACGCAGGAATCCTATTTCATTGAACCTTATTTTATTTCACATCAAAATGTTATTTGTAAAGTCGAATTTTCTATTATTTCTATTATTTTATTGATACTGATTTTCTCTTTACTGCAAGTCATCGTTTACTACGTATGCTAACACTGGTATTTTTAGGCAAAGTCAGAGAGTTTAACAGACGAGATTCATCTTTCCCTGGAATATTAATAAGAACATCCCATTTTTTTTTTTTCAGTAATATTGTTTTAGTATTGAAGTAACTGAATAAAATCTCTTTTTTTTTTACCATGGAGAAAAAAAAAATTACAAACGTACAAAGAGTATGGGCCTTTCAGAATACAAGTTAAATAAACTATTAGTCTCTTATAGGGTTGGCCTGTCCCTCAGCCAGCCAAAAAAAATAAATAAATAAATAAATAAATCATAAAAAGAAAAATCACCTCAGCTCCTAAGAACATCCAATAATGGACCTAAGTGCGTGTGTTCATTAATAAAATAGTTTAAACATCTTTCTACAATAATGACGAGAATGATAAGAATCGTCAAGTCAGTGTAAAGATCAAGTTAAATTATTGACCAACTCTATCGCTCGAACAACATCATTCAATCACATTATTTAAGACATCTATTGGACAGTGATAACAGATCTCACATATTGTTGAAGTTAATATCAATATAGCTAATATTTTTGAGATCATGTTAAATTGAAACAGTCCAGAAGTTAACGTTTTTTTCACTTATTGTTAAGATTAAAACGTCAGGTGATTAATCTAGTATTGTTATTGCGCAACTGTTGTTCGAGCGCCGAAGACGAAGATGATGATCCTGACATGAAGGCTCAGAGGGAAAAGGAGCGGAGGCAGGCCAATAATGCTAGGGAAAGGTAAGACCCTAAGTTGAAGAAAAATCAAGGATACGTCTACTAATTCTTTTCTAAAAAATTGTACATAAACAATTAGCAAATTAATGTTACATGTTCTGTCGATAAGATAATACAAACAAACTGTAACATTTTAATCAACTGGCCCGTAGTCTTTGTATAGTATGTCTATTGCTTTTTACCGGTAGTCGTATTTACTTGGATCACGTTATGTAGAAGAAAACAAACCGGTGAGAGATTAAAAAGATTGTTTTTCAACCATCTTAAGCTTTCTGAAACACAGTATTTAACAATTTTCTTCCATTGTTATAGTTACTTGATTAAACCGATACTTGACGTGCTCCACTCTTTGATCAGAACATACATATTCTAACTTATGGGTAGCTCGTTTTAATCAGCTGGTAATGGTTGGATATTTCCTGTGGTAACAACACGCAATCATTCCATGCAATTTACGTTTTTTTTTTTTTTTATCCAGGATACGTATTAGGGATATAAATGAAGCTTTGAAAGAGCTAGGAAGAATGTGTATGACGCACCTAAAGACCGACAAACCACAGACTAAGCTTGGGATTCTCAATATGGCTGTAGAAGTTATAATGACCCTGGAGCAGCAAGTCAGAGGTATGTAGTACCTCTGTATACAGATTTCTACCATAAACCTATGATCCCAAAAACGGAAAATGAATTCTACGCCATTACTAACTCTCATTTCTTATTCGCAGAACGAAATCTAAACCCAAAGGCGGCGTGTTTAAAAAGAAGAGAAGAAGAAAAAGCCGAGGACGGGCCGAAGCTACCCGGTCATCTCGCGGCACACATAGCACACCCTCACCCACATCCCCATTCACACTCGCAACCGCCGTTTCCCGCAATGCCTGTGAGTATATAGAATAGAAGGAATAGGGAAAGAAATAGAAACTGAATGATTGTTATGCATTTTTGTTCTAATATTTTCTTGCTCTTAAGTGATCAATGATTGATTTGTTTCAGGGGCCACCACCTTCCCTTCAACACAATCCGTCGCAACCGCAGTAGCAGCGGCTGGACCATAGCGTCGCTCTGTGTTAAGGCGATGCGTTTGCTCTAAGTTTTTCCATCGCCGGACGGCAGTCTTGTGACTGGATTCTAAATATCCTACCGTATAGCCGTAATTATTTTACTTCTCAGCTATCCCGTACACTGATCACATGTACATAAACGGTAAACAATTTTATCGAAGGAAACATACGTGCCCCAGCTGTAACGCATACTCGTGATTTTCGAGTGACGTCGCTTCTAGGTTCTTGGCAGCAACAAATATAAGCCATACGTGAGGCAATGGAGTACATACACGATTACTTGCTTGGTCAAAGAGATGAATAAGAAACTCAATTATTCTCTCGCGTTTCTCGACATTGCCCAGATTAGTTTTTGATGCTGACAATTTTACTTTTCATTCAATGAATCATGCAAGATGAAGCGCAAAATTGTCATCAAATGGATTCTCCTCTAATGCTGATGCAATGTAAATTGTATAAATTTGTACGATATGACGGAATTATCAGCCGATGCCCACTCTTCTGTGTATAGAATTTATACCTCGGTTGTTATTTCCATTTCCCGTATAATGTAGCAAGTAGTGAATCGTATTGCTTTAGTCTCACCGGGCATCTCGATAGTATAAGTTAAAGCTTTCGTTATATCTGTACTTATATAGTCTTTGAATTTCTCAACAAGTATTTGCCAATTTCTGTTTGCTGCGGAGTGCGAACGTGCGCGTCGTGTCGTCTGTCGGAATATAACGGAATAGTAGAAAGATGAAAGATTTCTAATTTTGAATGTTATATTTTAAAAAGATTGACTTTGATGAATATATAAAGAAAAAAAAACAAATTATATTTTTATTATAAATAAATTATATTTATTTATCAAAACAACGAATAACCATTGGAATTTACATTTTAAATATACTATCTCAAGTCTTTGAATATGAATATCTGGTATTTCACAACGACAATACGAACTCGTTGCGCTTTATCAGATATGATAATATTTTTTACAATTCACATCTAGCTTTTCAATAATTATAGATTTCCTTGCTATGAAAAAAACTAGAACTATTATTTCATGCATATGCCGGCCACTATGTAATCATTACAAAGCTCTTCTTTATTAATCAAATTATAGTACATAGTTTGAATGATAAAATATTGATTTTTCCAGCACAATGAAATGAGGAAGATGATTTTATTAGGATTTCAATGCTATACCTATTTCTCGGCAGTATTTATTTCACCTAATTCTTTGTTCTGCGTGGGGGTGTAGTTAATAATAAACCTTTGTACATAAACATTAATGTATGCATTTTCCAAACACCCTACGCGATCGGAAAATAAATTCTTCTCCGTGCATTTCGTACAGATATTTCGATAGCGTTTTTAAAAAGAATTAAAAAAAAGATAAATAAATAAAAAAAAAAACAAAAAAAACAAAAAAAAAAAAACAAAAACAAAAAATGACTGTGATTCATAATTTTTATTTCCTTTTAAAATCAATTGCCAGTGCCCCTCTTAGGTGTGGGAAAGAGAAAAAAAAAGAAAAAGAAAATTTATTTAAACAGCTATGAAATTATTTAGATAAACTGACAAGGTTCAATCTTTATTTATACATTATTATTATTATTATTATTATTATTATTATTATTATTATTATTATTATTATTATCATTATTATTATTATTACTATTATTACTATTATTATTATTATTATTTTTATTATTATTATTATTACGTGTTAATGAACTATTCAATATTTAACAATTAAATTTTCAAAACTCAATTCTGTTTGCTACTAATAATAGGAATGATAATCTGTTTACGCAGAAGAGCGACGCAGCCACATGTCTATCCTTACGCGTCCGTGCATGCGCGGGTACATGGGTATGTGTGTATGTAAAATATGAATGCGTTGCTCAAGGACTATACATAAGATTGGGTTTTTAGAACGAACACCTAACTTTATCTATAGCGTGTGTAGAATATCCGCACCTGATGTGCGCGGTGTTTAAGCGGATACATGTCCTAGTATGCACCTGAAGCATGTTCATACAATATCATCTCGATTTGCTTGATCAAAGGTCATAAAAATTATTTTACAATATTTACAGAGCTTACAACAGAAATACTTCTGAATCAGTTTAATCTGCTGCCTGGTCTTATATGCCAAGGTAAATTCATGATTCTCAAATGTTGTTGCTCTTAGATTCAATACGAAGACAATACCTACCTACTTAGGTATAGGCACTAGTAATTGCTCTGAAAAAACACAAAAAAATTGACCTGTGTCCCATTCGCAGAGTACAATGCATTGATGTGCAAAGAGTTTTATTTTTTGTTATTCCCATAAAATTTTCACGTGTATTCTACCGCCGATATTATTAAGTATTTAGTAGGTGGGGATCCGTGTGCGGTAACAAGATGAAAAGGTTGCCATTCCTAACAAAATGGGCAGAAATCTATCTGACTATGAGAAAAAAATGTTGAGATTTATCACAAGTTATTCATCAGGCATTCAACTAGGAAACTGTCACTCGTCGATGTAAAAAACTCAAAGCATACGCGTCGCCTATACGATATAATCATTATTAAATATCATGACAAGACGTTATCATTTTTTATTTGCTTCAATGACTAACGCTCAAGGACAGTGAACTCTTTCTTTAAATGAATTGTTTCTTATTTTTGTCAATATTGCATAATATAGTGGCGATAAAATTAGTGTTTTACTTTTAATAAAAGCGTTAACTCCCTGCTGCCAAGTTCTCATTGATGACAGACTCGTACATTTTAATAGATTTTATACAAACGAACAAAGCGACATGTTTTAAACGGACAATACTAGGAGAACGAAAAAAATGTTTACATATAAGGACACTTGAGACGATGCGTCTGCCATGACTGTTTTCTTCATTGCCGAGCATTCTAGTTTCAGAGAATGAATGCCTGGTGTAGTCTCAGAATGAAGCGGCGTGTATTTATCTCTCTGCCATTGCCAGTGTGTGTATATACAGTAATAAGCTTTCATTTACACTCAGTATCCCAGTGAGGTCTTGTAACTATTTGTAATTACTTTATTTTGTTCAGTGATCAGGGAGCAGAGCTAGGGAAGATGACTAATTGAATGGATATAAAAGTAGGGATCAACCAGCCGGATCTGATACAGTTGTTCTTGATAGATTACATTTTTCAAAGAATGAGAAAAGTTATTCAATTTCAACGGAATCCTTCTGTTATCTACTTTAATCGCCTATGGTTGTATGTACATACCACAACACAACAGATTACTTAAACCTTGTGTTACTTTGCTTGTGAAAGATCTGAACGCCAAACATGTGCTTTAAGTGCTTACTAGCGAACGCATTCCCTTAAGAAATAAGGACAATAATATTATACCTTTGCGTACACACTCACATTTCATTGCCCCTGGCTAAGATTTCGTTCGTAGGAAAGAGTTCTGCGGTGACTTCATTAATTTGCTTTTGTTTTCTGCACAGCTCATTAGCAAGAGAATGTGTAATGACATTTTTTTCTGTTAAAGGATTTATTTCCCTCTCTCTCTTTCTCTCTCTCTCTATGTCTATTATCGAAAAAATTATAGATGATATTTGTCTGTTGCGTAGTACTTTTTCCTATGCTCTTAGCCAGTTAATGAGATAGAAATTCGCTAGGTTGAAGTGCAGGTATGCTTTTTTGGTTTATATTTATGAGATAGGACAGAAGCGGTTTTGTTGAATTTGCTTTACGACATAATGCGCACACGTCCCAGACATTTGGCACTTTTGAGTATTATAATATAAATTATAATTACATACACATACTATACATATAGCAAATTTTTAGCGTTTAGAAGTATATTCCATGTTTATTATTATTTAAGTTTCTTTTACTACGAATTACAGATAGGTCAGATACATAAATATATTTTTTCTTTTCATATCGATTATATATATACATATATATATATATATATATATATATATATATATATATATATATATATATATATATATATATATATATATATATATATATATATATATATATATATATATATATATATATATATATATATATATATATATATATATATATTTTTTTTTTTTCTTTTTGCAATATTACTATATTATTGTGCTTGAAGGTATTTCGAGCTGCATTATGTTATTGAAAATGAAATTTAAATGAACGCACTGAAATCTGAATTAATCATTACGAAATAACGTTATGTCTATACAGTATCATATTAAGAGAAATAAAGAAAATAATAAAGTAAATAAATGAATAAATAAATAAATAAATACAAAAATACTATGGCTGGTATATGCAAGGTCCGTTTCTCCACCGAAAAATTTCTCTCTATTCGCAAATTGTCTTCAGTTTTATAAAAACTAAAGACGGACAATTGTTTGAGCAGACAGAAATTTTCGAACGGTGGTGAACGGGCGGCATGGATTCTGCCCTACAATTACTGAATAAGTTAAATTGTACATTGTGACATAAAATTTAAGCTGCTAAAATGCGTGAGCTGGTGAACTTTTTTAAAAAAACAAGAATATTCAAAGGAAAAAATCATGTAATATATAACTATAATAGTTTTTAAGTCAGTTTAAGCTAGATTTTGTCAATAGTTCTAGGTAGTGAAATGTATGCGTGAACAGGCAAAGTATGCTGTTCGTGGAAGCGAATGTTGTATGATCTACGCGTATAAAAAAATATTTGAGAAAAATGTTTAATTACTAGTAATATTATTATCACTAATAATATAATAAATGTGCCATTTTTCCATAAAACAACAGTTTTACTATTAAATCCCTCATGGCTTAATGTTGAAATATTTCAGACGTAAATAGAGAAGTACGTAAGCCTGATAAGGCCAGCATCGCACGGTCAGCATTATAGGAATGGGCGGGGTATTCTTTTTTTTTATTTTTTTCTGATGGTATATGGGTCTTCCTGAAAAACCTATTTCATGCAGCATCTGTCACTCGATAAAATTAGCCTACAGGGTGCGAAATCATATAGTCATTTATTAGCCAAGTTAAAAACTGCAAGACTGACGCGTTATGTGCAGATCGCACAAGGCGTACCACTGAGGCGATTAATTGATTGTGGATGCTCCTATGGCTCATGAGGCACCGAGGCGTCCCTATAATTGAGGGTACTAACAGCACTGATCTTTATAGTTAGAGATCAGTCACTGACAGTTGCGGCGAAAGTAGTTTTTTAATTTTATCGCAAGATGGCGATACCATTTGACACCCGGTTCGTGCTACTCGCTGGGTAAAGGAGAGCACTATCCTTGGTCTGAAGTCTGAGATAATAGGGTACGGGTTGTTCGTGGGATCAGTACCGCCCGTGGCCTAGGCTCGTGGTGTTGAAAATTTCGTAGCGCGGGTACGTCAACGGGATACGACTGACAGGTATCTTAATAAAAATACTCTCAATATGGACAAGTTACTCACTCATTTACGAAAAAAGATTCCGTTTGTCTAGTTTTTTGTGTGTGTGATATAACGCCATATAACACTCGTTTTTTTTTGTTACAGTTGTATAACCTTTCATCAGAGCTCAAACCATATCTCGGTCCAGCAAATGGTCTGATCTAATTGCAACTAATGAGCGTATATGGAACTCAGTTTTTATAACATCGGTTATATTAGGTAGTATATTGTTGTAATATTTCTGAATGCATGTATTACTTTATAATACGATAACTTGCATGCTAGTTAGTAATTACAGAGTCTCGCCTAATTACAATGGGTACATATTTATTTTTAAGAAACAATTACAAATTGTACATTACTTGGGAAATGAGTAATTTTATGGCAATAAATTCAGACATATGCGAATAATCAATTACTTCATTATTTTCCATTTTCCCATCCC
>OX451210.1:857075-981541 GCA_949628255.1 Macrophya alboannulata | reverse complement strand
GCGAGAGTCACATCTATACGAATGCATGCTTGCTTAGACATACACTCAGGGGGTTTTCCCCGCCAAAAATTTCAGCACACCTCCTCGGGTCAGATGTTCTCCTGATACCAGGAGCAATTTTTCGAATTAAAAATTTCAGAAATTCCTTATTTTGTAAGCGAGAGAGACATGCAGAGAGAGAGAGAGCGAGAGTCACATCTAATACGAATGCATGCTTGCTTAGACATACACTCAGGGGGTTTTCCCGCCAAAAATTTCAGCACACCTCCTCGGGTCAGATGTTCTCCTGATACCAGGAGCAATTTTTCGACTTAAAAATTTCAGAAATTCCTTATTTTGTAAGCGAGAGACATGCACAGAGAGACAGAGCGAGAGACACATCTATACGAATGCATGCTTGCTTAGACATACACTCAGGGCGTTTTCCCGCCAAAAATTTCAGCACACCTCCTCGGGTCAGATGTTCTTCTGATACCAGGAGCAATTTTTCGAATTAAAAATTTCAGTAATTCCTTATTTTGTAAGCGAGAGAGAAATGCACAGAGAGAGAGAGAGAGAGAGTAGAGTAGAGTAGAGCGGTTTATTTAATCGACCATGGAGCTAGTGCTCCCTGAGGCCGCAGGCATAAAACAGAGAATACAAATAATAAAGTACAACAAAATACAAAGAGAGAGAGAGAAAGAGAGAGAGAGAGAGAGAATGAGTTTATTGGGCGCTCTGGGACAAGTCCCCTCAAGCGCATTGACTATACAATGAGAGGCATTACAAAGTGAAAAGACAGTATTGATAGCTCTTTAAAGTGTGAAATGTGTAAGATGAATAATTTATTAGATTAAAATAAAGTAAAAGTATTACCGCGACAGTCAATGATATTATAGAAAAATACAAGTATTAACAATTCAATCTCTATTTATGTATCTTACTTCTAAAATAAGATATAAATACAAATACACGATCTACAGTAAGTGTAATGTAACATACCTGTACGCTATGTTTATGCTTATAATAATAATCTAATCTAATCTAATCTAATATTTTAAAACTAGAGAGATGAATCGATTTGAAATTAAATCTCCTACTACAAGTATTTTCTATAAAAAGTAACAAAGGAAGTAAATGTCTCTACTTTTAACGATATAAAATATATCCAATTCAAAAGTTAAGTTTTCAAGATCGAGTAAGAATTGAATTATTATTGATAATTATAACTTCTCATAATTATATTGATGTTAATATTTCTATTAACTTCATACATAATTATTCATAATTATAACTTCAATAAAATATCTGGCGAGACCCGTCCTCGGAAGGTCCGATTGACGGTCCCCTTGGGCCCAGACCTCGGCAGATTTGATTTACATCAAATTCCAATCGAATTACCGCGACAATTAATGATATTATAGAAAAATACAAGTATTAACAATTTAATCTCTATCTATGTATCTCTCTAAATTTTAAAATAAAATACAAATACAAATACACGATCGATAGTACGTGTAATGTACCTGTACGCTATTTTTATGCTTATAATAATAATAGTAATAATAATCTAATCTAATCTAATCTTTTAAAACTAGAGAGACGAATCGATTTGAAATTAAATCTCCTAATACAAGTAGTTTCTATAAAAAGTAACAAAGGAAGTAAATATCTCTACTTTTAACGATATAAAATATATCCAATTCAAAAGTTAAGTTTTCAAGATCGAGTAAGAATTGAATTATTATTGATAATTATAACTCCTCATAATTATATTGATGTTAATATTTCTATTAACTTCATACATAATTATTCGTAATTATAACTTCAATAATATATCTGACGAGACCCGTCCTCGGAAGGTCCGATTGACGGTCCCCTTGGGCCCAGACCTCGGCAGATTTGATTTACATCAAATTCCAATCGAATTACCGCGACAATTAATGATATTATAGAAAAATACAAGTATTAACAATTTAATCTCTATCTATGTATCTCTCTAAATTCTAAAATAAAATACAAATACAAATACACGATCGATAGTAGGTGTAATGTACCTGTACGCTATTTTTATGCTTATAATACTAATAGTAATAATAATCTAATCTGATCTCATCTTTTAAAACTAGAGAGACGAATCGATTTGAAAATAAATCTCCTAATACAAGTATTTTCTATAAAAAGTAACAAAGGAAGTAAATATCTCTACTTTTAACGATATAAAATATATCCAATTCAAAAGTTAAGTTTTCAAGATCGAGTAAGAATTGAATTATTATTGATAATTATAACTCCTCATAATTATATTGATGTTAATATTTCTATTAACTTCATACATAATTATTCGTAATTATAACTTCAATAATATATCTGACGAGACCCGTCCTCGGAAGGTCCGATTGACGGTCCCCTTGGGCCCAGACCTCGACAGATTTGATTTACATAAAATTCCAATCGAATTACCGCGACAATTAATGATATTATAGAAAAATACAAGTATTAACAATTCAATCTCTATCTATGTATCTCTCTAAATTCTAAAATAAAATGCAAATACAAATACACGATCGATAGTAGGTGTAATGTACCTGTACGCTATTTTTATGCTTATAATACTAATAGTAATAATAATCTAATCTGATCTCATCTTTTAAAACTAGAGAGACGAATCGATTTGAAAATAAATCTCCTAATACAAGTATTTTCTATAAAAAGTAACAAAGGAAGTAAATATCTCTACTTTTAACGATATAAAATATATCCAATTCAAAAGTTAAGTTTTCAAGATCGAGTAAGAATTGAATTATTATTGATAATTATAACTCCTCATAATTATATTGATGTTAATATTTCTATTAACTTCATACATAATTATTCGTAATTATAACTTCAATAATATATCTGACGAGACCCGTCCTCGGAAGGTCCGATTGACGGTCCCCTTGGGCCCAGACCTCGACAGATTTGATTTACATAAAATTCCAATCGAATTACCGCGACAATTAATGATATTATAGAAAAATACAAGTATTAACAATTCAATCTCTATCTATGTATCTCTCTAAATTCTAAAATAAAATGCAAATACAAATACACGATCGATAGTACGTGTAATGTACCTGTACGCTATTTTTATGCTTATAATACTAATAGTAATAATAATCTAATCTGATCTAATCTTTTAAAACTAGAGAGACGAATCGATTTGAAATTAAATCTCCTAATACAAGTATTTTCTATAAAAAGTAACAAAGGAAGTAAATATCTCTACTTTTAACGATATAAAATATATCCAATTCAAAAGTTAAGTTTTCAAGATCGAGTAAGAATTGAATTATTATTGATAATTATAACTCCTCATAATTATATTGATGTTAATATTTCTATTAACTTCATACATAATTATTCGTAATTATAACTTCAATAATATATCTGACGAGACCCGTCCTCGGAAGGTCCGATTGACGGTCCCCTTGGGCCCAGACCTCGACAGATTTGATTTACATAAAATTCCAATCGAATTACCGCGACAATTAATGATATTATAGAAAAATACAAGTATTAACAATCGAATTACCGCGACAATTAATGATATTATAGAAAAATACAAGTATTAACAATTCAATCTCTATCTATGTATCTCTCTAAATTCTAAAATGAAATGCAAATACAAATACACGATCGATAGTACGTGTAATGTACCTGTACGCTATTTTTATGCTTATAATACTAATAGTAATAATAATCTAATCTGATCTAATCTTTTAAAACTAGAGAGACGAATCGATTTGAAATTAAATCTCCTAATACAAGTAGTTTCTATAAAAAGTAACAAAGGAAGTAAATATCTCTACTTTTAACGATATAAAATATATCCAATTCAAAAGTTAAGTTTTCAAGATCGAGTAAGAATTGAATTATTATTGATAATTATAACTCCTCATAATTATATTGATGTTAATATTTCTATTAACTTCATACATAATTATTCGTAATTATAACTTCAATAATATATCTGACGAGACCCGTCCTCGGAAGGTCCGATTGACGGTCCCCTTGGGCCCAGACCTCGACAGATTTGATTTACATAAAATTCCAATCGAATTACCGCGACAATTAATGATATTATAGAAAAATACAAGTATTAACAATTCAATCTCTATCTATGTATCTCTCTAAATTCTAAAATAAAATGCAAATACAAATACACGATCGATAGTACGTGTAATGTACCTGTACGCTATTTTTATGCTTATAATACTAATAGTAATAATAATCTAATCTGATCTAATCTTTTAAAACTAGAGAGACGAATCGATTTGAAATTAAATCTCCTAATACAAGTATTTTCTATAAAAAGTAACAAAGGAAGTAAATATCTCTACTTTTAACGATATAAAATATATCCAATTCAAAAGTTAAGTTTTCAAGATCGAGTAAGAATTGAATTATTATTGATAATTATAACTCCTCATAATTATATTGATGTTAATATTTCTATTAACTTCATACATAATTATTCGTAATTATAACTTCAATAATATATCTGACGAGACCCGTCCTCGGAAGGTCCGATTGACGGTCCCCTTGGGCCCAGACCTCGACAGATTTGATTTACATAAAATTCCAATCGAATTACCGCGACAATTAATGATATTATAGAAAAATACAAGTATTAACAATTCAATCTCTATCTATGTATCTCTCTAAATTCTAAAATGAAATGCAAATACAAATACACGATCGATAGTACGTGTAATGTACCTGTACGCTATTTTTATGCTTATAATACTAATAGTAATAATAATCTAATCTGATCTAATCTTTTAAAACTAGAGAGACGAATCGATTTGAAATTAAATCTCCTAATACAAGTAGTTTCTATAAAAAGTAACAAAGGAAGTAAATATCTCTACTTTTAACGATATAAAATATATCCAATTCAAAAGTTAAGTTTTCAAGATCGAGTAAGAATTGAATTATTATTGATAATTATAACTCCTCATAATTATATTGATGTTAATATTTCTATTAACTTCATACATAATTATTCGTAATTATAACTTCAATAATATATCTGACGAGACCCGTCCTCGGAAGGTCCGATTGACGGTCCCCTTGGGCCCAGACCTCGACAGATTTGATTTACATAAAATTCCAATCGAATTACCGCGACAATTAATGATATTATAGAAAAATACAAGTATTAACAATTCAATCTCTATCTATGTATCTCTCTAATTTCTAAAATAAAATACGAATAGAAATACAAATACACGATCGATCGTAGTACATGTAATGTAATTGTACACTATGCTTATGCTTATGATCCTAATCTAATCTTATCTATGTATCTCTCTAATTTCTTAAATAAAATACGAAGTTCGGAGATCCATTATTCCGTGCATTCCTTGCACTGCAGCTTTCTTTCCTTCCGATCCTTCGCACTTCCTGCACACCCATAGTGGTGCACCATCTGACCACGTACTCGTCTGATTGAAGACAAGTTCATCACCTAACAGACAAATTCAAGTTCGATTGTAAAAATAAACTTACAAATTCCAGAGTTTACAGTTTCTCTATGGATTCACTAATTTACAATGCTTTGAAATGTTTATTCAAGACATCTGTAATCTCACCTTCTCTGGTTTTTCAGACGAATAGAGTCCTTGTTTCACCTTCTTCCATCGGTATACGATCAGTTTCAGCCAAGTCATCTTCCGATCCTCTCAGTTGCTCTAATTGCCAGGATTGGCCTGCTGACACGATATTCCGTAAAATGAGATGAGAAATGAGTAAAATTGGAAATGAATTTCGTATAAATTTGATTTCGAATACATGTAGGAAGCAGTCATATATTCAAAGGAGCTTATCTGTGAGGACAATGCTCCAATTAGTCAATCAAAATTTAGGGCCATAATTATATCATAATGATTATTAGTCCATATATTTCTTGAAAAGATTATCACTCAAATTATTGCATTTTACCTGCTCCAAAGCGCTATAAAATCAATTTTAGTTTTGGTATTCGGTCTCCCTTGGATCTCACAGGAATGTAATTGGGAGATGTTGGCGACACTCATTGCACTGCTACAGAAAAAAATTGACAAGATTTATCAATCGAATACTCGTACAATCAGTGTTGCGATATTTTCGAGATCAAACAAAAAAAGCCGAACATTTATGCTGTGTAATTTGAATGAATAAATGAATACATTAAAATTTATTTAATGTATTCATTTTAATTTAATGATTTAAAAATTCGCCAACAGAAGTGAAAGAAAGAAGCTAGAACTAACGTTACGATTACCGCCTTACCTTTTCTCGTTTCATCGGCGATATTTGATCTGTTCAAATCGCCCGAGAGCTGCATTCATGACCTGCTGCATTCAGTCTCTGTAATCAAAAACATTTTTTCATCAATAAAGGTTGTCGGTACATTAAAAGTTCAGTCAAATTCTCAATACAAGTGGATAACGGTTGTCTAATTATTCTCGAATTTGGTCCAAATAACGACATTCGGTCTATGTGACCCGCTCGCTTGTCTTTACTTCATATTTTTCTCGTTGAGACTTTCTGCACATTGTATATAATTATTATACAGAGATCAATAATTCCACGATATTATTGAATCTAAAAAAGTCTTATAATAATTTTGTCAAAAGATACACAATTGTTATCTACCCAAAAGTAAAAATAATATTCGAAGGCAACTGCTGAAAACAATCTGCGGCGTAACGAGTAAAAAATGTTGTCTCGAGAATGTACAGTTCTGTAAAAGGGTTTAGCGCGTAACTAAATTACATGCTCAGACTTGAATTTTACTTCTAATGGTCGTGCAGTACCAAGATTAAATTACTCTCATCTGTTTTCACATGCCAACTACGGTTTTCTGGACGATAAATATAAATTCAATCGAGAAAATTAGACGCTGGCTCAATATTCAGATAAACTGTCAAAAACACTCGACGGCGCAGCGAGTGAAAAAGTTTCGTCTCGGAAATGTATGTTTTTTTTAAATGGTTTTGCAGGGATAAATTACATGCTCGGACTTGAATTTTACTCCTAACGGTCGTGCAGTACCAAGATTAAACTACTCTTACCTTTTTTTCACACGTCAGCGACGGTTTTTAAGCACAAGGACATAACCTCTTCGCGAAAGTTTTGATTTTTGTTTTAAAACTTTTTTTGGTGAAAAATTTTTTAATTTTAGGTTAGCAAAGTTTGTAAGGGTTTGGATATGAAAATTTGATTTAGAAAACTTCTTCACTGCCAACTTTTTTGAGAAAATTTTGATTGAAATTACGCACCGGCGTTGCAGCGTGACTTGCAGTTTTTTTTATTCCCGGCGTCGGTTCCGGCACAGAAAAATAACTTTCTTTTTCTTTTCCTCATTGTTAATGTCCTCTGAGCTTTTGACGGAGAAAATAATTAACTTACGGAGCCACAAGCGACACGCCGACCCGCTCCGTCCCGCTGCCTGACGCCGACTGACGCCGATCGCCACGACGCCACGGACAAGTTCGTGCCTGCGCGAGCCGCCATGTTGAAAGTTCGCATGACGTCACCACCGGTCGGTTTAAATTCTGGCGGGATCAGCTATTCTAGAATCATAGATGAATATTTTTTAACTCTATTGTTTATCCCATGAAATTACATTAGAACTTGATGACAATTTCAACAAAATTTTTGAAAATAAAAAATCAGGGAGATTTTAATTTGGCCGCTATTCTGCCATTGAAAATCCCTATTTGGTTTTTTCCTTTATTCTCAAAAACTGGAACTCAGTAAGTAACGAAATTAGTGGATCAATCAGTGTAATTGTTCGGAATTTAAAAAATTGAAAAATACTAAACTCAATGGTCAACTTTATAGGTATACAGGGTGTTTTTTTTCAACCTGACAATCGTGAATAACTCGAAAAATAATCTCTGCCGAACAAAATGATTCAAACCAAAGTTTCTTCATTCGAAAGGCCCAATCTCTTGGCAATATTTTTTTTTATTAAATTACCAGATCCGGGGGAAATTGCCTGGATCCGGGGAATTTCTGAGATCTAACGGAAAAAAAACTGTATCTATTATTCGATTCGGTTTTTTGGGCTTTCCAGCCAAACGGTGTGCCACCAACCGTTCTAATAAAGCACATCGTGACCACCAAACGATTGTGCGTCGATTGAGCCCCTGCCAAACGAACTATTAATTTGAGATCACCGTTTAGGAGAAAATCGAGATATCTTAATATATAAATTAGATTTGTATTACATACTACAATAATATACTATCTAATGCAACTATTTTAAAAATGTATATGAAATTTCAGCACCGTATACATATGGATATGCAATTGAATAAAGATTATTATTATATTATATGAAAAATATCGAAATTATAATCTACAAATTATATAAGAAAAATCGATGTGTAATACGCGAATGAATAAATATCATTCTGTTCGGAGTATTCATATTGAATGGGCGTAAGCGCAACCCCCTGTGAACTCTTAGACGCCACGAGGGCCACTGACCCCGCGACTGCAGGTGCAGCTACTCAAGTTCAAGGTCGTTGCCTATTCCGCCAACGGGGTCCTAAATAGTAACGCCATCTCGCGGCTGCATTCAACCTACATGAGTCAGATCGCAGGTTATGCGAAGCTGTAAATTTCAGTAGGTATTACAGATACCGTTTGCAACACCGTGCCCATTTCAAATCCACGGTTAGCTTGTAAATTGACCTCGGGTGAGCTGTCTTTATATTCTTTAGTAAACGGTCAAGAACATACCTGTATGGTTTGAAAACCGTGGTTTGAAACAGCCACATTTACTATGGATGCGGGGTCCTCCAGGGTTTTGATAGAACCAGATAGAACTGAAGACTCCAACCAAGAGTTATCATTGATTTGCACGTGTCGTTAACTAGATAATGTGGGATGACGTTCACACATTTCATTTTTTACTTATTTCAGCCGACTATACGATATCTGGGAATGAAATTGATGGTAAAAATATTGGAAGGCTTCGAGCAATTCGAATCCCTTGCTGTACGATTCTTGCATATACATATGTTTATTTATTTATTTTGAAAATATATTCATTCAAAAATATTTACAACGTAATCATATACTTGAACAATTACGAATACTTTTGCATTATTTCTCTGTAACGTTCCGTAACATTTTTTCAATTGTGCAGCTATCTCATCATTCTCTTTGTTTTTCTTTCGCTTTCAAACGATAGGGGCGGCAATCGTACATGAATCAATTCTTCAAATTCAAAAATCAGGATACATCATAACTATAATATTGATTACATTTGAACATTCGATATACATAAACAATTGTGACCATCAATTTTGGATCGTTCCGTAGTTGCCAGTCAAACCATTGTAAATCAGTCAAGATCAATCCATAAATGGAAGTATTGGTTGCTATGCACTTATATTTCAGATTGCCCGGTCATTTCTATGAGAATCGTTGAGCAAAAACCAAACAAAAATACATCAAATGAAAAAAAAAATACATCAAATGAAAAAAAAAAATTCGAGTCAATTAACTCTGATTTGCAGCTCCATCGTATACAGTTCAAGTAATAATTTCAACAATTTTAAAAAAATCTCTCAAGTTTTGCCAAGCAACAAGTGGTTCAAAAATCATTTGAAAATCAAAACAGCATAATAAATCTATAACGTTACAGCATAATATATCTTAGGATTACACAAGAAGACCATTAGATCATATCTTTCAGTGGAAGATTTAAGGGATTTTTTGATACAGTCAAAAAAGTAAAATTATTATTAATATATCATAGAATTAAATTCCGTAAATATATCATGCGCTTTCCAATACAAGCCAGAATTATAGTACGTGTAAGCTAATTGGCAAGAGTGCGTTTGATCAGTAAGAATATTTACAATATTGTTATAATATGTATATCATACAAGTCTTAATACACTTAAAAAGTCATTCTTATGGTTATGTGTCTTTGAGATCATCCAAAAATCCTGCTACGAAATTATTATTTATTTTTGTTGAAAAACTCGGTTTTTCTGAATGTCTATGAAAAAAAAAAAAAAAAAGAAACCTCTCGACATTTACACATCGAGTTATGGTAATCCTGCTGGCAGATATCCTCAATTATACAGTCACTTGGTAAATGTGTATTAGAACTTTTGGGATTCCTTGTAACAGGTCGAAAGATATTATTATAGAGTTAACACAAATAATCCAGTTTATCATAAATCCTTAAAATATTATATGATGGCTTTGAAGCTCAGTTCTAGTTGCTGTCATTTGATAGCAGCTCTGTGCTTTGGGCTATCTAAAACTTATTATTTGATTTTAATTTTATTTTATCAATCTAATCACTCTTTCCAATATTATTATACGCAGAGTTTATCAATATGCAAAATTTCCTTGTACAATATCTGTACACTGTACTGCGTATTTCGTTAGATGTAAGAATTGCGTGAATTGAAAAATTCATACGCATTCGTTACAATTGTTAATTATAAAGATTTAGCATAATTTTCATTTTACGGGCTACTCAGGATATTTCACACCGGTAATAACAAAGTTAAAGTACCCCTACGTTAACTTTAAACATTAATTTTAATAATATTTTGTATTTTTATACGATTACTGACCAGCTTATCTAATACCAATCTCAAAAAATGTTCCCATCACATCTCATCATCAGCCCGTATTCAATGAAATACAAAACGAAACGCACTTTGATTATCACCATTGCGTTAATTCTTTCATATCTATATGATAGCGGCAAATGTATACAAAGACAATTTACTATACTAACGATTAACTGTTACTTATTTACTTACTTTTCTTTTTTTTTTTCTTTTTTTTTTATATCTTAGGTTATAGAATCAGCAAAAACTTTACTCTGGTGGGAAAACTTTAGTTCTCTTATGGCTAATCAATAATTCGTAATTTTGTGGCAAAAGCATAAAGCTCGATTATTATGCACGTTTTTCTCAAGTCCATAGGTCATAGTCTACATAGTCATAGTCAAACTCAGTGTATGAATCTATCAATGATGTGAACCTTATGCTACCTTGTTTCGTATAATGAAAAACTTAAATCTAGACAATAGGAGGATCGTCATCGTCGTCATCTCTAGTAACTAACACATTCCCGTAACGGTTTTGTTGGTACATTCTAAACCGCTGTACCCATTTATATCTTCTAGCACTGAAGAACACCACTGCAGCAAGCGAGATCAAAAACAGCGGTATTAAGAGACCCGCTACCACCGAACCTCCTGGAAATATTGCAAATGAATATCGTTCATCCATCATATGTACATTATCTGTGCAAAATTTGCACAAAATATACTCACCATTAGAACTCTCTTGAGAATCCTGTTTTATGGCAGTTGAATCGATGAAAGATTCTGTGGATGTTGGCTCTATAGTGGTTGGGTCAGGAACGCATTTGCCGTCTTTTTGTCTTTGGTAATTAATGAGACAATCGCATATACCCGTATCATTAGCTTTTGCGACACACCTCTCTAGCAGCCCGCATGACTCGTCTTCTGACAAGGAACTTATCGAACATTGTCTCTGAGCCTCTGTAATAATTCATGATGATATGAGATGGTAGTAAAATTATTCAAATTCATATAAATATTTTGCATCCATTCTCTCGCATAACAAGGGTCAAAAGTTATTTCCGCGTGATACATGGGTTAAACTACAACTGGATGTTGATGTATTCAGTTTGACATCACACAGTGAACTATGCTTACCGCATGGCCTTTGATTGGCTAAATAACTTAATTGAAACGAATTAGTTTTATCAGGCAGATGACACAGGTTAACATGTCTGACGATGAGCCAGGCAAATTACTACTCAAGTGACTAGCATTATATAAATACAATGAGATCATGCAGGGAATAGTACTATGCTATACGATGGTTTGCTTTCTCATCATCCAAGACCCGCGGCCTTATCACTCAATTATGTACTCAATGATACTTTGTGCTTTCTAATAGCTGATCGACAGTGACACATTATTAAGATTATTTACTTGGAATAACAAAACAATAAATTGAACAATGGATAGATGGTATTATTTGATTATTATTATTTTATCTTTTGTGGGCCCACTGTCCGGCAAAAATTATATCTAAGTTATATCTAATCTTTGTGACAGTAGATACATAGATAGCACTGTCCGAAGATATCAGAAGTCGTTTAGTTGATCATTTACAGAATATAATATACGGAACTTAAGGAAATAATCAAAAGTACAGAGCTGAAGATAAAAAAATAATGAAAATAAAAAATAGTTGGAGATATGTAGCAAAATTGATATCCAAACAAGTGTTAAAAATTGGGAGGAAAAAATGGAAACTCGAAGAGATAATTCATTTCCAGCTGCTAAGATTTTAAACATCAAGTGTAATTTATCCTTTAACATATATAGGTGGTACGTATGTTAGAACGAAAAATAATCACGACAACGGATGTGAATTATCATCCGACAGTGGGGTCAGAGCTATCTTTAGTTAGATTTAATTTTATCGTTACGGTAATGTATATCAGACATAATATAATTTTTTTCAAGCGATGGAATCTTACCATGTTAACGTTTAAATAGAATTTAAATTTACCTATAACAAACTGCGATAATAGCACAGCTACGATGCAGAAAGTGGTTGAAATCTCACAACTGAAGTCCCGCATCTTCGTGAAATATTATAGGTTTGATCACATAATAAATATCTGAATATTTTGTCGAGTAAGATTCGCTCTTACTTTAACCCGTAAACACGCTCTATTCGATAATTGGAAAATTACCAACTCAATGTTTCGCGAATCATCGCCGCAACCGCATCAAGGTTTGACAGATAATTAATGCATCGCACCGCAAACACTACCGATCGTCTGAAACAACCGTCTCACATCTGCGAATTGTTATCGAGGTTCCCACTGGACTGGACACACGAGGTTCGAGGTCCGACTTTCGAGGTTCGATATTCGATACAAGAGGCTCACTTCAAAAGCTATGACGTCATGCATGTGGAATTGCATCCTGTGAATGGTTGATTTCGGTTTTCTTTGACCGTTTGCCGTATGTGTCAGGCACGCTATCAGGATTTGCGAACCGAATTTTATCTCTGATATTTCTTTGTCCCTGGCTAGTAAACATATCGGTAGAATGATTGGCATTTAAGTAGTCAGACGTAGATGCGTCCCTGAAACAGTGTCCTTTACGAGCAGTGGTTAAATTTTACTATAAAAGCTGGTAACGTGAGTATGGTTTATTTTGACAGTTGGTTCGACTAGCCTTTCATTTTAGAAATAACAACCTGAGGATATTTAACTTTGTTCTCATGGCCCTTGGCTCAGTTATCACCAATGAACAACAATAACTCACCACTCTCAAACGCACAGTTATTGTGACTACTTCCCTCATTTCATTACAATCGCTAAAAGAATCAGCGACATGTCGTTTAGCATTTACGCCCATTCTTCATACGATATAACTTGTTACCAATATGATATCTGCCTTTTCATCCAATGCCCTATACGTATCTGTTGAACGAGATGAAAATATTACAGCTATACTACCTGGCTATAAACCATTCTATACGGTTTTCATTTTGACATAATGATGTGACTTGTTAATGAATAATTCTATTATTTCCAGAGTATTTAGTGAAAAGACCCAACCATGGCATGGACATACTATCAAAAAATCTTGGCCGTTGTTATGGTCATCACTGGCTCCCTAAACACACTATCCGTCAAGTAAACATATTTTATTTAAATTTCTCCCTTCTAGATTTAACGTAATAAGATTAAGATTCAAGGACATACCAAAACTGCATGACACTGGAACTAATTAATCTCTATTTAAAATGGCACTTAATTTTTGTTTACTTTTCATCCAGATATGCAGATCAACAAATAGTACCGGGTCTAGATGGACAACCACGAAACTTTAATCATCCCTTTATGCAATCTTCGTTCATGTTCGTGGGAGAAATGTGTTGTTTGTTATTATTCAAAATTGCATTTTGTTACTACAGTAGACAGACGGTAAGAACCAATGAAAATTTCTACTCTAAATCTGATTTTAGCCACCGAATCAAAGTTGTTGAATTCTTGATGCCAAATATTATTTATCGAAATAACAACAACAGATATACATATATTTCAGCATGAGAAATTACCATATCTTCAGCTAGCTCGTCGTTTTTACAAACTTATCTCACAATAAGCAACTGAGCTTCAAAGTTCATGCCTATTCAGCTGTTTCCTATCATAACTTATGAGTCAGATAACAAAGTTCAGCTGCCCCAAGATCTGAGTTTGCACTTATACTTTATCACTTCAATACAAATTATGCCTCTGGTTAGTTTTAGCATGTTCACAACAGCACAATGCAATGTTAGACTAAATATTGCGAAAAATAAGTCTTCTAGGCTTTGAAATGATATAGAATTGTCAAAGTGAACTTATAATATGAGAAAATGGCACCAAGCCCTTTGTAAAGCTCTAGAACTACCCAATAATAGCAATTCATTTATTCGTTGTTACAGAATGGCAACGTCGATTCCAATGTCCTGACTAAGGGTTCTCGAATTTTCAATCCTTTTGTATTGTTGATACCTGCAATGTGCGACATGGTAGCAACGTCCGTCATGTACATTGGGCTGACCATGACGTACGCGAGTAGTTTCCAGATGCTCCGAGGAGCAGTAATTGTATTCACAGGATTATTGTCTGTAGGATTTTTGAACAGAAAATTAGGGACCAGAGAATGGTTCGGAATTTGTCTTGTTATTAACGGCTTGGCTTTAGTTGGATTGAGCGATTTTGTTATGAAACACGACGACAAGGTCAGCACCAATTCCATCATCACTGGAGATTTACTCATCATTTGCGCACAGGTGAGATAAAACAATGTAACATTTAACTATCAGCATATTGACATTAGAACTATAGACTAGATTCTTAGGTGGAGATACTTGCATTGAAGAGTGTAATATGAATATTGAGAGTCAATGATTTGACGATCAAAACTTGAATCACAATGAATTTTGCTGGTGTTACAGGTGGTAACTGCCGTCCAAATGGTAGTGGAAGAAAAATATGTTGCTGGATTGGACATACCAGCGCTTCAGGCTGCTGGCTGGGAAGGTAGAGTAAAAAATTTGCTCTTTATTTGGCATCAGATTTGTTACAAAATGCAAAATGGAAAATGCAAAATGTTACTAACTCTTCCAGAAATCTGACATTGAGTATCATGTCATCCCAGTGAATTCAATCTGTTTTTCTTTAACAGCTCAAATTAAAATTAACTGAAAAGAATTGATAAAAATTTATTACATGATCTTGTCTGCATCTGGATTCCCAATTTTGTAAAAAATTATACCGACTTCTGAATTTACGTATAATTAAATATCTGTTTTCAAATAGGTGTATTTGGATTTGTGGGTATATGTCTCGTCATGATTCCACTGAATTTTATATACGCGTTGCCACCGTTTGCGGATAACTCTCGAGGAACTATGGAAGCAACCCTAGACGCTTTCATACAGATTGGAAACAGCGGCCGTCTTTTAATGGCAATTATTGGTAAGAATATTTAAAAACAGATGTGCAAAGTATTTCCGACGATTGCGCGGATTACATAAATCAATTACAAATATCTCCTTACTAAAGTGACATTTTTTATTTTTTTTGTTTAAGGTATGACTGTAAGCATAGCATTCTTCAACTTTGCCGGGCTCAGTGTTACAAAAGAAATCAGTGCCACCACAAGAATGGTCTTGGACAGCGTACGGACAATCGTGATATGGGGGTTCTCATTGATGTTTAAATGGCAGAATTTCCACTATCTACAGGTAATCATTTACTGTTTTAATTCCGTATTTGTTACATAGCTGAAATGTTGCCACTATTTTGTACGAACAATTAAAAGCTCAGCTCTACCAGTTTTATAAATAGATTCTTGTTATTCTAGTGCCATTACAGGGGATTGATGAAATTAATTTTACTTACAGCTCATAGGCTTTGCAGTTCTACTAACTGGTATGTCCTGTTACAACAACGTCGTCATACCACAACTATACAAGAAGCTTCAGTGCCGTTTAGGACGTCACAGACCACCTCACGCTGAAGAGAACGTGATTAATACGGCAGCTGACGACATTGGAGAATAGCGTTAATGTAGAGAACATTCAAATTTATTTACACCTATCGGATTGTCGTTTACAATCGAAAAGATTACTATTGTAATTTTGTCTGCTTATTGGGAACAAGTAATCATGCCGAGGAATTGAAATCAACTATAAAAAAATATTTCAATCGACTACGTTATTACTACGTTATGTTATGTTATTTTATTATACATATTCATAGAAAAATACGTATAATATATCTATATACTGCTGTGGTAAGGCGTGCAAATTTTCCTTCCATAAAACATATTATTTGTGGCGGTAAAATCGATCTCCTTTACCGTTTATCATTCAGATTTGTGATTGAAAAAAGAAAAGGTACCTAAATTTGATCGATTGATATTAAAGTAAGATATAGGAAATAGTTCGGTAGACCATAATATTGTATTAGTAGATAATTTGTGATGATTTTCAACGAACGAAAGAAACGACTGAGAATTGAGATGAGAAATCTCTTGTAGATAGTTGTGTGAAATCAGACAGAGAAGTAGATTTACAGAATAGAATATTTTGATACTTATAAGTGATGGAATTGTAACAACTTATTATAAATGCAAGAAATATAATAAAAATTTGGATAAAATAACAAGATTTTTTATATTTTTATAAAAAGATCCCGTAGAAAAGAAATATTGCAGGCCTCTTTCAGAATGACTATTTTGGCGCTTTCGTATCCGGAGTTTGAAAAATGCAACTAAAGGGCGGTGATAAGAAAACTGAAAATAGACATTCGATGTTTGGTTTTTTTTCCTTTTTTTTTTTTTTTTTAATTATTTTCGCAATTTTGAAAGCATCTACAGTCAACATTTATACAGAACGTAATATCTCCAACCATTTTTAATCTCACCTATAATAAACTAAATGTTTATAGCAATCGAGGCATTTAGCGCGAACCAAGTGGTGATGGAAATACTAAGTAAAAACCTAAATAATAATACGAATATAAATATTTTACACATATGTTAGTCCTTATGTAATTCCTCGTTAGGGATTTACAATCCTACTAGAACTTGCAAGATCTTTCGTATTCAATTTAATATACATCAAATCAATGAAAACTGTTTATAATATAATATTTGAGGTAAAGTTAAGGATATGCTTTAATGTTCTGCGATTCAAACTCAAGTAGAAAAAAAAAAGTGCTCTCTAAAAATACAATGCATTTACGGAATTATTTACCGGTTCAAACCGAATGATGATTATGGGTATATGTATGTATAAGTAGAATACCAACTCTGTCATTTCAAAACATGCACTTCCGATGCTTTGGATAAATTCGGTATTTAAATTTCATTCCAATCAAACTAAACCGATAAACTATAACGTACGACATGTTAATTATGAAGAATTTTAGTTTCAGTTTGTCATATACTTTCAAGTTACACAATTATCTTTCATCCAAATAATATATCGTCAAAATTTTTTGTTTTTTGTTTTCTCTCTTTGTTCTTTATACATCTTTTAATAATATCGAAAAAAAGAAAAAAAAAAAAAAATATTTTACAGACGTCCAAAGAATTCGGATTTTACATTGATTTCTCATTTCCGAGTCATCATCATGTTCAGCCGTCGAATATCACGCGATCTACTCAATGAAAGTTAAATTTAAAAACCTTGAAAAATAATTTACTGATAATTATTCATAAATGCTTCGGAATAACATCATTACACAACACTAGATAACGCAAATTTTTCTCCCGATCTTCATTAGTGCAGAGGACCAGATACTGAATACAAATATATCCGTATACAGGAGAGGCAGATGTTATAATCACAATTAGATTTCATACTTTTTTTTTTTAAACACCGATATACTTATGGCTGTTTATACGGCTCTAATATGTTATCTCAAATGTATAAGTGCGTTGTGCCTATACTGAAAGTGACTCAAGTGCAACATTTACGTGGAATGTACCTAACAACGATATCATAGTATTATTTTAACTGTCAATAAGCCATATTGACTTTGAAATTTATAATCAATTTTGCAGAAATATATTCTGTAACGGAAAAATCATATCTGACTAGGGAAGGCTTTTGTAAACAAAATTTTTTCTTCCCCCTATTCCCGCGGAATTAATGATAAATTCTATATTTTAATTAATAAAATAATAGTTCATTGAAAATTATTATGCGCTTATGACAAATATTGAGGATTATGACGCGGTGATATCTAGTTGTACTGTTCGGGTAGGACATAAGAAATATCGTCCCATGGATGGCGGTAGAGTCCTTGCTTTAATCTCTTTTGATCCATGAAGTGACCTGGAAAATGAAGAAGTATATTAAATATTTAGTTCACAGGATTCGCTATTAGTGTAGACAATTTTCCTCTAGTAGTCCTCGCCAATACTTACCAATAAAACCGATACTCCTTCCAAGTACGAAGAGGCTGTTAATGGCGCCGATTTCAATGTATTCCTGTGACTCTTCCCTCGTAAAGCTACCGCTATTTCTTAGCATATCGACGAACGCGCATGCGATCATACCGTCGACATTGAGAATCAGATTGGGCTTCTTGCTTGTTGTAATTTTTTCAACCTCCAGAGCGTACTCGACCAGCGGCCTGGCGGGGAAATTTTCCAGCACAAATTCTTTTATGAGTTTGACCCGCATGTCTGGATTATTAATGGACTTTACACGATGACCAATTCCCATGATGAGCTTCCCTTTTTTCCGCATATCATTGACAAACTCCTGAGGATGAAGACCGGCGTCGTAGGCTTCCGAAAACATATGAGCTGCACCGTCCAGTGCTCCGCCAAACCGATCGCCCTGTAACACAAAGAAGGTGTGAAATATTTGCCCAATTTGGTAAGAGCGTGAGTTTAACAACTCTGTATAGTAAAATAAAGGCATTGAAGATTACTAACGATCGTCAGTAGTCCAGATACTAGAGAGCTGACTAGATCTTTTCCAGCTCTGGCGCATACGATAGTATTGTGAGCACCCGAAACAGCCGGACCATGATCGGCGGTAAGCATCAAAGACATTTCAAGGAACTTGCAGTAGGTTGGAGGTAGACATCTTTGGAACCATAATAAAGATACAACTCCGCCGATACCAACATTCTGTTTTAGAACTTCGGTGACCGGCATGCCGGCGTAGAGTAGCTCTTGACCACGTTCGTCACAAATAGACGTCATGAATGATGCTGGTTTTCGAATTAGGCCGAGTTCCTAGATTGTTAAAAAGGAAACAAGTTCGATTAGCCGTTTAGATCTACGCTCAAATATTGGTAGTTCAAAGTACAGGCAAATTTATGCACAACTTATAAGATGGCAACTGACCCTGGCCCAACTGTAATCCATGGGAACAGTAGGAGGAGGAACTTCTGGTTCGGGATGGATGACTCCAGCCGTGACTAATCCCTGATACACATTCTGGATGAGATCTCCGAGGTTGTCGAAGCTTTCCGGTACGTAGGCCCCGGCTGCTTTTAGGGCAGCATTCTTTGCCAAAGCTGTCTCAAGATTACTGTGTGCAATCGATCCAGCATGTCCGAACTGAACTTCAGATTTGAACATACTGGCACAAGTGCCGATGCACCAAGCTACCAAAGGTTTTGTTATCCTCTTAGACTCCAGAGCTTCGCATACTTCGTATTCTTCGACTCCTCCTACTTCGCCCAGCAAGATAATAAGTTTTACTTCCGGATTTTTTTGATATCGCATTATGTGGTCCATAAAATTAGTGCCAGGGTAACGATCTCCACCGATAGCCACTCCTTCTAATACTCCGTTAGATGCTTTGGAAATGATGTTATTTAACTCGTTTGACATACCGCCAGACCGTGAAACGTAGGCGACGCTGAAATTCAAAGTAATTCATGTTTTATTTCAATTGCAATGCAATACAATGCTGCATTAGTTTATCACAGACCAACAATACATAAATATTTCACGAAATCGAAGAACCTACCTTCCTGGTCTGTAGAGCTTGCTGTGCAGAATATTATCCATCATACCACCAGTATTACCAATCTTAAAACATCCCGGTTTTACACCGCCAACAGTCGCGGGTCCGATAATAGTCACTCCCTTCTCCTGAGCCAGCAGAATCAATTTCCTTGTCATATTTTCGGGAATACCTTCGGCAATTATGGCAATAGTTCGAATTTGCGGGAACTGAAGAGTCTCAACTGTGCTGTCGTAGGCTGAACGCAACGAGGCAAAGGTCACCATAACATCTGCATCTCGATGCTTGTTCATAGCATCCTTCATGTGTTTGTACACAGGGATAAGAACCTAGGAATAAATTCAAACATTAATAATCAGTAATGGCTCAGTGGTGTGAAACGCCCGCCGCAGCTACTTCTCCCCACAATTTATCTCACCTCTTTGTGGCCCCAGTAAAACTTTTGCTTGTGATCACCGACGAATGGATATACAATAGCTGCTACCGAGGGCGCAGTCCTCCGGCATACAAAGTCGAAATCAAGCATACTTTGGACAGCTCTATTCTGCATTCCCCATATGATGGCCCTGGTTTTATTGCTGAACAATTGCTGCCCTTCGGACGAATCGACGACGTCGTTTATCTGTTGTTTCTGCTGTTCGGTTGGCGAGCTAGAGGTACCCTTCTGGGGTGCTGGTGGACCCACATCTTGACCAGAGGGAAGGAGAAAGTTTGCTGTTGAAAACTCCTGGGCTTCTGGGTCAGGAATTGGTTTCTTTCCAAGAGCCATACCGCAAATAGCGGTCATGTGTGTCTCAGGACCGAAAACATGGCCAGATATTCCAAGTCGCTTTGCAACTTCGCGTATAATTCTGTTAATAAACATACACAAGGGTAAGGCATAGTTTGAATATCGAGTATTTCAAGCACTGCTATTCAATGTATTTGTTGATTTACCTCAGACCCTCTTGGTAGTTTGGCCCTGCCCTTCTAACAAAGATTTTGATATCGTATTCGATTAGCTTTGGTTGGAATTCTTGCAGAGCCTTGACAATTCCCTTGAAAGTAGCAGCTACGTTGGTAAAGTTAGCTATACCACCACCAATAATTAGCACCTTTCCATCGGGATGCTTTTCTTTGGTCATCAGGCTCAGAATAGTCTTTGCATATTCATAAGTCTGTTGTTCGCTTGGTGCTCCAGAATATTCGCCGTAGTTTGCAAGTTCAGAGGCACCACCAAGGTCACAAATTGTGTCAGAATAAATAACAGATGCACCTGAAAAATATCCTCTTCGGTAAACAATGTAATAAAAATAGAACAAAAAAATAAAAAATTTTCTGAATACTGAATTGTTTTCAGAATAATTAACTCTCTTCGTACAATTATCAAAATAATCTACCTCCGCCAGCGACCATCGTCCAAATTCGTCCTTTCCTGTTTAGAATCGTCAATTTCAAACTGGCACCAGATTTAGCATCCAGATCAGCAATGTAAGCTTCTTCGGGATAAGCATCGCGACCGAACGGAGGTGGATAATCGATTTCTCCCCAGACAGGACGGCAGATAAAATCAGCTGTAGTATCCAACTTGGCGGCGAGATCTAGCACATAGATTGCTTCTTCTGTCACAACCAATGGGTTTATCTCCAAGTAGGTGAAGTATAGGTCGACGTACAGTTTGTAGAGAGCTTCGATGAACTTTGCAATAACCCTGAAATGGGGAATATATCTCTGTGGGACGCATAGGGAAACAAAATCACCGATATATTATATTCAAAGGCATCAATTTGAAAATTAGTAATGTGATAAATGCGTGTTGACATTAAATCAAGCCTCGCTATATTATACAAGTGATTATGCAAGCTGAAAGCCTTATGTGAATATCACAGAGCAAAAAATTGGTCGAAATGTATTCAATGCATTATCCATGCTATTGATTGACGTGGTTGTTTACAGCTGGTGAGTAATATTAGAGTCAAGGAAAAATATTAGCATAAAAATTTGTTTACATTACAATTTGAAAAAGACATAACACGAAACTATCTGTATGTAGACACACATACTTGAATTATAATCGAAAGATTCATTTTAACTCACGGTTTCTTTGCTGCTGATACATTAGTTAATAAATTCTCAGTCAACGTAGCTTGGTCAGGCACGGTTGAACCGACTGGTACTTCTAGTTTCAGAGCTTTGGCGTCCACGTCGCCAACATCAACTCCACCTTGGTGATGGAACAGAATTGTATCTGCTTTGCGGTGAGAATATATGCAAACATATGCCTCTTCCTCCTGTTTGGGAAAAACGGTTTTTTAAATCAAATTCTTATCGAGGGATGGAACAATTTTTAAAAAGCTGAACATTGACCTTAAGCCTGATGATAATATTGAACAAATGAAAATGATTGAAGAATAGGAAAAAATTCTTACAGGCTTGTGGGGTACAAATGGCTCGATTATGAAGGTCTTGAGCTTTCCTGTTGCCTTCTCAACTTGCTGGTCTTTATTCATTCTTTCTTCAACCCATTTATGAACTGTTGGTAGATCCGCATTAACTTTAATAAGTCCCAACTTTCCACGGCGTTTTATTAGCTGATCAGGCTTGACCACCAGCTTTTCTGTTTTGAGCCATGGATTTTCAGCTACAATATCCACCCAATTTGTATTCTCGTCTATCGGAACAAACCGACATTTTGCCGCAGTCGTTCCCTTGGGAAGATTCCGATTAATCAGATCTTTACCCGTCGCCTCGCGGATTGCCTTGGCTGACATTTTTCAAAACGATCTGAAAATAAAATTGGAAAATATAAACTATAATACCTGTTTATAATCGACATTAACAGTAAAATCTGCTATTAGTTCCTAGCAGTCATACTATTCTAAGCTAAGCCACTGTGTGTTCAGCTCTGCTTAGAAAACAGGTCTACTAATAATTCATCATTCCGCTACTTCACAATTGATTGATTATTATTAGAATTCAATTAGTAACTGTCAACAAGTGATTTTCAATTTCTCAAGGTTTCCAATAAGATATTGAGCTTGAAAAATGAGTGGAGGATGTAAAGCTTCGACAACCATAGGTACTCAAGTAAATGGAATGGTAAATAACTGTTGGCCAGAAAGCGGAGGAACCAGTTTCAGTTTTTTTTTTTTCACCTTTGGACTCATCACCGGGAATTTTGGTTCGATAAATAAATTTTCCGTGAAAACGGAGGAAAAGACGTGTATATTTTTAACAATTTAATATCCTTCGTTATTATTATAATTATGAAAACAAATATTATGGAAAAAAATATTTGTCATTGTTTTTTCACGCTAGTAAAGTTCGAAACTATACGGAAGTAATGCTTGTATGAACATGGTACACCTAGAGGCAGGAATATACTTGATTTCTTCATATCCCCAAATGAATAGGAAGTCATAATAAAATTCCTGACTTAGAATCGTGAATGTTCTCAATTTAACTATACATACATACCTACACCGATCTACGTTAGCTAGCTAGCTAGTGCCTACTTTCACTTGTGCGTTCCGTTGCACCGCTACGTACGATAACAGGGTCGTATACATTTTCGAGGCTTATTAATAATTAGTAAACGGTGGAATCAACAGATTGGAATAAAAATTACCACTATCCCCTCCAGCAGCCCTTGTAAAATAAAATCTGTGCATGTATATCTTTCAAATCAATTATATTACACCTGTTACAGTATATCATGCATTTATTTATTGTTAGTTAGTTTAGTTCCGGGATGATTCTGAACGCGTATACGTATAGGTATATATACCTCTTATTCAATTTATGCTTACAACGCACAAGGCCGAGACATCGTACCATACAGCTCCCTTATGCACACGCGGAGTTTTACTATTGTTGATTTAATTAAGTTTGGATTATTAATTAATTACTAAAAAAAGCCATGGATATGTAGAATAATTAAACTAGCAGACGCGGTGTTGATTAACTCTTGATATATTGACGATAAAAATTGCTAATCAAGATTCAAATAACGAAGGAAACGGCGTTGTATGTACCACATACATACATCCATATAGAATCAATTCCATATGTTATTATAGCTGAGAAAAATTTCTAACTGTATTTCTATACGGGTAGCGAAACACGCGATATACCTAAAGACATAGTAGATAAAATCGGCACTATAAGACTTTCTCCTTTAAAAAAATAAAACTTTCTTCGAATAAATGAAACTAAAATTTATTGTACATGCATGTATAGTTATATGTTATTGAACGCGACTTATAATCATTATAGATATTATCTCCATTGATCAAGTTTTTATACACAATACACGTTCGTACAGATAGAATTGACAATGAGGTGATATTATTAGTACGAGATTGAAGTTTCCATATAGCGACTAGCGCGATGAGTGATTAGCTCTAAAAGATTAACTAAGAAATATACATAAGTAAATAAGTAAGTAAAATATTGATTTTTTTTTCTTCTTTTTTTACATACAAATCTGAAAGACGTAAGAAGACGTTGGCATTAGCGTCATTATTGGAATAAATTACGAATGATCTATGGAAACTTTACGTTAATGAGACAGCCTCGACTAGAATTCGATGTTTCAATGAATGCTAATGTATAAGGGAGTGCGTAAAAAAAAAAAAAAAAAAAAAAAAAAAAAAGAAAGGCAAGAAGAGAAAAGATGAAAAAAGAAACAGAAATTTTGACAGTGATCGCGGCTAGTTAATTCGCTAATTGATTCAAATACATACATTATACGAATTATTAATTGTTTGAGAGAACCAGAGAAAGCGAGAGAGAGAGAGAATTAATTTCTTCAATTCTTTATTTTACATAAATAATAAAACTTTTTGTAAATTAAAACTGAAAATAAGGAAAGGAAGAAAAAGTACCCACCGTACGTAGTAAGTATAATTGAACGAAAGAAAAAAAAAAAAAAAAAATCGTTAAATGAGATGCACACACGAACTCATAAACGAACTAGATATGTATGTATATATTATATATTAATATGTGAGAACCCGAGTCGCGGATACACGTTTGCTCGGCGACTGCTCGCGGCAGACTGATCTATCGTATACGGTCGCGGTCCCATATGTGTATAACTAGAGTTGTATGCAGGCAATACGTCCTTGCGATAATAAAGCAAGGCATAAGGCCGGTATCATAGAGAGGGGGGGAAAGAGAGGAGTAAAAGATATCGTACGATTCTCACATTTTTTACTATTTTTGTCTTTACTTTTTACTCCATATACTAACGTTACAGCTAATTCTTTTACATACTTAAGTTTTTTTTTTTGTTGCAAATTCATCCTTTCCGCTATACGTAGATTCTAATAATATCTAGATTTTTACACGCTTGTGTAAATTACATACATCTATAGAGGCAATATATAATTACCTATTTAGATGTATAGGGTATTTATAAAAAAATTATATATATATATATATATGTATATCAGATATTAAATATTAAAATCAATGGAGTATAATAACTGCGGAATAAAAAATGTGTCAAGTGAAAGGACCACGAACCAAGTATCAGAAATTGGAATGTCGTTTACAAGCGGCACATTTATAACTCGTGAAACCCCCCCTTCCGGTGCGCAGGTTGAAACACGAGGAAAAAATACTCGAAGGTAAATTCAAGCTTACGATACGTTAGCCCGCTTAGCGATATATATGTAGGTATGTACGTATAGTCAAACGCAAAGTTAAATACCGTGTGTTTAAATTCGGTTTGAGATACAGATAAAATAGCACCGCGTGATATATAAAAAAAAAAAAAAGAAAATCAAAATTTCGGGGTGATGAATAATCGTGAGAGGATATATGAAATCTTGATATAAAAATGTTGCCAAATGTTGATTTATCTTAATGATTCGTATATATCAATCGTACGAGGATACTAACTCCAATAATATATAATCAGGAGATTAGATTGAAATGATACAAATTATAGATCTCGGGTGATAATGTACAAGAGTATATGATTGGAAACATCGTTTTAAAACGTATCGGTGATGTGCTAAAATAGAAGAAACCAAAAAAGAAAAAGAAAAACCCGCATAGTCACGTATAGATTTCGAAGAATATAATCAAATCTATAATCAATTAGATAGACACACACAAAGATGCATACTAATCGCTGTAATTATAACATTAATATATGTATATGGATACATAGCGATGTAGGTAATGACAAAATATCTTTAAAAAAAAAAAATAAAAACGAAAAGTAAAAAAAAAAAAAAAAAAAGAGTAAAAAACGAAAAAAGAAACGGGTGACGGTCTGTATTTGAACGAACATCAGGCGGTTTATGCGATAGGCAGGTTGATGCCACGTGGTGATAAAGTCACACCACCGCACCACGCATCGTAACTTCTTTCTTATCGGCAAGCACGATATTTCACTTTTATAATATATAGATACCGATGATTTCTATACTTCGCAATATCGTGTTTCTAAATTGCGTAACGAAAACACTATAACTAAGTAATATAATGCATATTATACATATATGCATGCAGAAAATATGCATATATAAGTATACGGTCGTGTCTAATGATAATATTAATATTAATTCAAGTTGCACGTAAGCCAGTCCGCGAGTGCCATATAAGTATGCGAATACGAAAGAGAATATAAGAGAAAGAACAAGAAAAACATATTAGTTAAATACTATACAGTCTGCAATTTGCTCTGTGTACAATATATGTGCGTGCATGTATGTACATACATGAAAAACTATGTAAAAATTATCCACTCCGCACTTGGAAGATTAGAAAACTACCTTAAAGCTTCAAATTATCTTACTATAATTTATCGTTGGGATATCTAGAATTCTAGATAATATCAACTCGTATAACTGCAGGAACAGACTTTATCACCATGACCTATCCCAATCCGTTTAATGTTGAAAATTCATCGCTTACAAGTTACAATTATAATCGTATAGTATATCAGTCAATATCTGTTACAGTTATAGTCGGCGAAATTATTCCGGCTTGCGTATCGCGTGCGTAAGAGTAAGTTGCAGACAGAGAGAATAAAAAAATGGAAACGGAACTCTTAGGTCTTTTGGATGATCGCCGCGATCTACACACATACGATTGTTGCAACAGAATATTTTCGCTTAGGTCGCGATTTATATGTTTGACACAAACTGACTAACACGAGTGACCTGTACTGCCCGTGATAACTACGTGATAGTCACGTTTAACGAGTGGATATTATATGTTTATACTTTAAATATCATATTTAATCGTAATTATCGTTAGAAAGAAGACGACGACTTTTAATTAGCCAAATGAGTAGGAAGACGCGATTATCTAATATTCCTCGAGACGAAGTTGTTTCAAAATGTTTCGACAATTTTCTCGTATAGTGCAATCATATGCATGTCGATATACCTATATGTATGTGCATGAATTTTTAATCCATAAATTACCTAGCGCTGAAGCATCCGAAAGGCCTCAAATATTCATCTACTATTTCCACATATAGTGTCATAAATTAATGATCGTATGAAATAGAAATTACTTTGTTTGTTCTTAACGAAAGAGTCATCGTGACGTTAAAAGCCTCCTTCGATCGTTCGCTTAGCTCTCGCTCGCGGAACCGCGTAAACCTTTGGAAGAAAAAAAAAAATACCTATACCGCGCATGTGAAAAATGGATACGGAGATTAAGGTGAAGTGTTTCGTCTTTATTAGCGATGATATTTTATTACCTATTATTTACTTGGAATGAAAATCCGCACGAACAGACGGTAAATAATTTTTTCCCACCACCCACCACTATTATATTGATACGAGCCGAAAGGTGTCCAACGAGTAACTAAATGAACATTTATTCGAGTCTACGTGCAGGGTACGAGAGTGGTTAATAACGGAACGGATTATTCCTTCATTACGTATGTTAATTAACGCGTTAAAGAATAGTAGAATGAAAAGTGTTCGCATTCACTCAGCTAATTGATTTCTGTTCGTTATACGCGGTCGGCTAGGTAGCGAAGAAAATTGAATGAGCGAAAGAAATATGTACCTTATACGTTCGGTAAACTCTAGCGAAGTGAAATTATGAAATCCAGAAGAAGATTACGATGATCGGCCGTCTTTAGGAATGGTACGAACTAACTGCGAGAGAAAAGAGCCGCGGTATAGAAAAAAAACGTCGGATTACTATTTTTTTTTTTTTTTTTTTTTTTAATTTTTCACACTGTCTTCGAACGAAACGGACATGTAGTCGATTCTCGAGTCTAACTCAAAGTCAAAGTGCGAGTATTGCGTAAATCAATTTGCATTTGTGGCGTCATGTAAGAATAACAGATATTCCGCGCGCAAGGTATACATAGGTATATGTATATGTGTATATGTAATGCCGGGGTCAAATAGATTCCTTCATTCTATCTAATGGCGACGACGATAGATAATTCCAGAGGATTCAAAATATCGAGAGGGAGATAGAGGGAGACACGAAGAAGAAATAATGTATTTATAAGATGAATAGAAACGTTACAAACGGCGATATTTTTTATAACCTATGTATTCATGTTACATACATATGTACGTAGAATCGGGAATATTTAAAAACTCGCGCGACTCTCGATCCCTGCAACTCGCTGCTGCGCGTCACTACTGACGTTGCAAATTTATTCTTTAAACCACGTAGCCGTTTCGTATATAGTTATACGTTGCTTATCGTTCGATAATTAGCACATCGATCGTTACTTGTACGGTAATTCGTAAATAAATAGAATGAAACTCAAAGTGGCTATGTTTTCTTCAGTTCCCGATCGAGACTCACGATTTCAGATAATAGGATGAAAAATAAAAACTCTTTCGTTGTTCTTCCTCAACCAAAATGAATAGTAGTTATGACATCGTGATACAATTACTGGCTATAATAATTATTTAGGCGTTAAAAGTCGTAAATTATAATTATCTGCAGTTGAGGACTACGTCCACAAAGTCAGTGAAGTCAATTTATTGACGAAAAGATTAACCGACGTAATACTTTTATGTAGTTGCCACAACGCCGTGCCGGTGCCAAAGATTCCGGAACAAAAAATCTCTTACATGGGTATACGGTAGAAGAAAAAAAAAAAAAAAAAACGTTGCATAATCGCGCGATTCTTGTATAAATCAATTTGTATTGGAAAATTTATCTCCGTTCAAGGTCATGACAGTAATTTTCAAAAAATTTACATTATCGAGCAAAATCAAAGAAGAATTATTATATTGTGACAGCTATTCGATATAATCATCATAACAATCAAGATCGGCGCTCTTACAGTACAGCATTAACTAATCTCAATGTTTAATTCCTCAGACACAAGTCAAGAAAAAAATATTTTTACGCAGCCTGTGATCGGATTATGTTGGGTTGCAACCGCTGACTGCGTTTATATTACCCGAAATAATGTGTGCGATTAAAACCTGCACGTATACATTTTGAGGTTATGTCGTCAATTACAACAGTCTGGAAATATCTGCCTTATAGTAACTGTATCGATCGCGACAAGTATTATAATGAAATAAAACAAAATTCCGTTATTGATCATTCGTTAAGTTCAGTTTCCATTCATTTGTTTATTCTCACGGATCAGCGAGTTGAATATTCCAACAATGTATATGTATGCTAATCTTTAATTTTGTAGATAGATAAATGACGCATCTGATAATCTATGTTAATAATAAGAATTGTTACTCACAAGTTGACAGACGTTTCTATTCGGAACCGAAATTCACAATCCTTAGAGAAATTTCAACGACAAAAGAATCCATCAACACTTCACTTGACAGAGATAGAAAAAGCCGCGGAAGCAAAGTACGGACGGAAAATTTTTCTTCGCTGTATCACAAACAAGCCGAAAACTATTCGAAACCTTAAAAGATATCGATCGATTTCACCAGCTGTTCTAGATCATCTTAATTAGGTCTAGGGGCTAGACAACGGCTCACGAAATCCAGACATAAAAAAAATTCTATTATCAGTCACGTCAATTTCATTCAACATGGCTGACCGCCCGGCAAACTACCGTCATTGAATAGCTACTTTAAACAAGATGGTGTCACGCATCGTGACGTCAGAACCGGACAAGACTGTGTCTAACTACCTCAATCCATTGTCTAACTAGTATGAATCATGTTTAAATTAAAAGAATCAATAAAAGGGTGCAATGTTTTTATTGTTACTTTTACCGAAAATTTATTAAAACGAAACTGGATTTTATATTGATTAGTAGGAAACTGAATCTCCAATAATTTTTTTTCGGAATCATTATATTAAAATATATGTATTAACTGTATATTAATACATGAAATTCTACACATGGAATGTATGTACTGTATCATGTAATATATTCATTGCACGCGACGTATGCATTTCCATACAATTACGTCATTGATAAATAAATTTTTTTTTTTAACTCATAGAATAAAATTACTATACATATATTATATATGCAGCACAGAAGTCGCTCTTATCTGAAGAAATAATGTTTCAATAAATTACGAAGATGATAGATCGTATTAAAATATGTGTAATAAATAATTATGTATATATTTTTTTCAACCGTTTCTTTTCGTTTTATTCCTATTTCCCTTCACTCTCATCGCCTTTTTTTTTTCTTTTGTAGAATTATATTTGGTCATCTGCTACTTACGGATTTGAAGCATTAATTGCACCGATTAGTTTATCAAAATATTTCAATAGTGTAATCTATAATCTTTTCAATCATTTACAACGATAGTGATCTATCGTATTATTTATATTCATTATTATTATTGCTTTTGTCTTCCAAACATTATACTCTGCCCTCTAATTTAGCGATAACGTCATGCGTATTTTCAATAACGCTGTAGATGTAAGGTCTTTCCATGGGGTTTGCCTTTAGCATGGACAAAATTAAGTTTTGTATATCCTGAAACATACATTGCAAATCGTTTAGCATCTAAACATTATTATTATATTGTGAAATGGATAATATCAGAGCTAATTAATTAATTACTTCGTTGTACGGGGAATTTTCTGGAAATGAAATATTCGCACTCATCACAGCCAAGGCCACACTGTCACCTCTTTCATATACAGAGTCAAATGGCGATTTGAAGTAACAAAGTGCGTAGAGAATGCATCCAAGGGACTAAAAGACAAATTGTTATCTTAAGTATTTACATTTGCACAGTAAATTCGATTATTCAAGGTGTCCCATTATGAATCTGCACTAAAATAATGGCGTTTTCGTTTAAAGAAAAAAATGTACCCGCATAAAAACCCCATAGAACCTTATAAAAAATTTCAAAACCCATAGCATTATCAAATATCCTGCTCAGGGCCATACAACTTTTGCCTGAAACACTTTCCAATAGCATCTCTAATTTTTGAGATATCCTAATGCATATTTTAAGATGGAACACCTTGTATACGAGTACAAAAACGTACCCAAATGTCCGTCCTCTCATCAATCATACAATAACTATCTACATTAAATAACTCCGGGGCTCTGTAGGGCATTGAACACCTCTCAGCAGCAACATCTTGTAAAGTTTGAGCCGTTTGAGCTCCGCATACCTTGACTCGAGCCTGGGCAACTGATCCTGCAGAGAGAAATGGTTGAAAAATAGTATTTGTGTAGTAAACAGTAGATTAAGTTAGGGAGTACTTTACCCAAGTCCATAATAACTGGCGTCATTCCTTCCCCCAGCACGATATTAGCCGTCTTCAAGTCCCTGTGTGCCAGAGGCTCGGGTTTGGCTTCATGAAAGGCCTTAACTCCTTCACAAATTTGTAAAAACGTTTCTAGTATTTCTCTAGGGTTTATATAGTCTAAGGATTTCCCTCGCCGCTCCAGTTCACCGGCCAACGTACCTTTCTGAGTTTCATTAAATGTTAGCTTCCAGGGTTTTAAAAAATATTTTATCAACAGATTGTAAATTTAGAGTTTTGCTTACATGGTAGTAAGGTAAAACGAGCAAAACTTCGCTGGTAGAATTGACTACCGGGTCCGCAGTTCCTTTGTGCGTTGAATCGATGCATTCTATAACATTTGGGTGTTTTACAACTGCGTGATACTCGATCTCCTTCAGAGCCAGTTTTTGGTCCTCCGGCCCGTGGCAGATTATCTTTTTAACAGCATATTTTTTATGCGTAACAGTATCCTCAACCAATGACACGGTGCTGAAGCCTCTAGGATGGATTATTTTTACGTATACATGTGACGTGATAATATCGTACTTGATTCTCGATTGAAATATGTTATGCTATGTTACGAATGTAGCAGCTATTTCATTACCCTTCTCCAAGATGTTCACGGACCGTGTATTTCCGACCGTTAACCGTTACGCTCTCCTTGGCGCATATGCAACCCATTTTTAAAATCAAACTTAGACCCAAGCTGTTCATTTTCAATAAAACATATTATTTATCAGAGATAATAATCAGCAGATTAACCTCTTCACGTGGTTTTATTAACAGAACGTCGCCATCTTGAGACAACTGTCAAGACATACGGTTTTTTGGTCATGGATTATGGAAAATTATAAAGAGAAAATAGGTGTTTATTGATTTGTAGTATCGCCGGTAGGTGGAGCGTGGGCAAGGCTATGTTACCACCATTTTTAAAGAGCTCAGTTGCTCATCAACCCTTCCGCAGCGAGGTTCTTCGCCTCCTGAATTCTGTCACCTTGTTTTATTGCGATTATAATAGTCAGTTTATGTGCGTCTAACTTGAAATCTACATATTTCGATCATAAGGTGTTTATCACCGGGTGAAAATTTGCGCGAATAATGATTAAACTATTGTCTACGAATGGTTAGGGGATTTGTTTACTGATCTGAATAAAACGTCGTTAAACTTTAAAATACAAATAAAACATGTCGAGTGTGCCGCAAGTTTCCAGCGGGCTCAGCAAGCTCAAAAAGAAACACTTTCGTGTCAAGCATCAAAAGGTTAAATTATTTCGAGCTAATGAACCTCTGCTAAGCGTATTCATGTGGGGTGTTAATCACACGGTAATATAACACGATTATTTATGTATACGCTCTATCGCACCTATAACGACCAATCCTTCCTCTTTTCCACACTTCAATATCACAGACTAAATCGAAAAGAAAACTGCAAAAACCCCATGGCTTCAATCATTTGAAGTGTATTAAATGTTTTCCTTCGGCAAAAAAATTGAAAACATTTAAAATATTCAATATACTTTTCCTTCCTCCCTAGGTTCGTTCTTCCGTTATTCACAAATAAATAATGCCATCAGGTCCATAGAGTCTAATTAATTATTAAAATGATATGCAATGTGCGATTCTTTAGTATCAGCAGTCTTTGGCATACATAAATTATTTCTCAAATGTAAAGTACAAAAGAGTCCAATGCATTATGCAACTGGCGGTTCTTGATGTTAAGATTCGCATGGTAACGGCTCGCCTGATACATTCGGCAGTTTAAAATGTCTTATAAATTGTTATAGGTATGAATAATAGTTTCTACTGTTTAGTTTCAATTTTTGAAATATTTGTCCTATCATAGATTAATGAGGAGATTTTCAACGTATCGATGAACAAATATCTTCTAATATATAATGGAATTAAGATGCAATTTATTTTAGATGGATTTTGTAAGGTAAAATTCAATGCATCATTTTTATCTCAGAGATAAAGATATCGTTAGGATTTTTCTTTAAGATAAGGAGCTCTGGGTTCGTTTATAGAATTTTCTCTTTTGAGAGCTGCTTATCTTTCGTAATTAATTATACAAATTTAAGAAATCAGGCCTTACATGTAATTATAATAATATTTTATTATTATTGTAATGGAATAATGAAAGCATCTATGCAATCTTTATGTGGCTTGAAATTTCGAAGAATCCTTCCTTTCTTCTTTGAAACTTATGAGGAAAACCAATATCACATCCATTCACATGTATTGACATTGCACGATTTTTGTTCAAGTATATTTCCTGTCCATTTTCCGTCTCCTAATTGATGCAATACACTGTTCTATGATATTTACTCTACTTTACAGATCAACGAATTAAGCCATGTCAATATACCGGTCATGCTACTACCCGATGATTTCAGAGCCTACAGCAAGTTGAAAGTGGACAATCATCTCTTCAATAAGTAAGTTATAAGATGCGGTAGGTTTTAGTTGAAAATTAGGACAATGAAGGAGTTCTATTTAACATTTGGAGAGCAATTATACCAATGAAACTCATCATGCCAATCTGTCCGAAGGTCGCGTACTTAAAATCTTGTCTGTACTTGACTTATTTTCAATTTATATCTTGGCCACAGTCTTTGATTTAGATATGTAAGTACCTTAACAGAGCTGATTATAAAGGTCGCAGAGGCAGTTGGCCCACAGATATTGAAAAGAATTGAATTTGTTGAGAACCATTGCTCAGATTGATGGAGATGCTGAGAAAACTTTTTCTGGAAATGAACAATTTACATTTAAAGTAACTCGTTTTCTTATTTTTTTGTTTACAGAGAAAACATGCCTTCACACTTCAAAATCAAAGAATACTGTCCTCTGGTGTTCAGAAACTTGCGGGAACGATTTGGCATTGATGATTTGGACTACAAAGAATCTATGACAAGGTGAGACATGATTTTATTCCTTGAAGTTATTATCGAGCAGCAAATTATCTACTTATCTCAATATTCCTATTTCATATCAAGCGGCTTGGATGCATGAGCAAGTTGCGGCGGTTGTATAGATCCACGGATTTATGCTTTCTTTTTTAACAAAAATCATTATCAACCACCTATTACTTCTACAGCTTAGAGCATGGGATCAAATGTATTTGTCCGTGTTGAATATTTTTACTGTAATATATGTAGTCGCACTGTTATATATCTGATTTCAGTAATATATTTACCCAAAAATCATATAGTATATAGCTAACGAAAAGTAGGAAATCAATAGCACAACAAATATTATAGGTATCCATTTATTAAGCGTGCCTTAAGAATATTGGCAAACTACAAAGCTGTATTTAGTTTAAATGACTTCTGCTGATAGATGTCGGACGTTTAATCCTTCGCGAGCTAGACTGAGGCCGCGATCTGCTACTGTTGCTGGAAGGACTCGGCAATTGGTTCAGCGATCAGCTACAGTTCCCTCAATTATATTATCCCCTCCTTCTGCTGTTTCGCATATTCCAGTTCTTGCCAAGGCGCAGCGTACCTACAGTCTTAAACCAAAACGATTGAGGTCAGCTAGGTTTTTACATGAGTTCTCTGCGTGTCGTTTGTGGCTAACTTTAAACAGATATTATAATCTTTCAGTTTGGAGATTGTTTTGTTTTACAGTTCCGTTTTTTTTATTGTTCTTTCACCTTTGAGCACGCCGGATTCAAGCACCGAACTAACACCGCATAATTTACAAATGAGAAATAATCTATCGTCGAAACAAAATTCATTGGAATTACATAATACCGAAAGAAATTGTCTTTATAAATTTGCAACATGAAACTGCAATTAAATTATTGGTAAAGTTGCGATTGATACATTATCTTCAATGCAAATGTATCACAAAAATAATCAATGTTTCACTTTCTATATATTTATGAAATCGCATTTCAAACTAACTATTAATGTTTATCACTGCTATTCGAGCTATTTCACATTTTGCACTCACATCAGGGACTATTTCTGTTTGCATGGAAGAAGCAGAGTTTTTATTCACCCTTCTTACACATACCAAAACAGTTTTGGAGGAATTAGTCTATAAGTTCTAGGAATCTATCCGCAGTTAATCAATATTCAAGAGTTCTACTTACTTGCATTTTGAATAGTTGCCAAATAATAATAGCAAGGATCGTTACTCAATCAGATATTAGGATCCAACTCAAAGCTGTAAAGTGATGTTCAGGTATAACTGTTCGCAGCTACACACATGGTGGGCACCATCTTCGCTTAACTTTAGCAAATTGTATAAAAATATATTCGTTCTTCTGTGCCTGTTTTATCATTATTTGGCACAGGATTATCTTTCAATCTCTGCTTTTGTCTGTATTCAACTTTTCCACCCACGACTAAGGCAACAGCAATTTTTTATTGATTTATTTTTTTCTAAATCAGTGAGTCCATTTGACAGTACTGACTAGCGAACTAAACAATCGCCGACTTAATCAGACCTGTGCATGCATCAGAGTTGAAATTTCCTTTTCTTGGGCAATAAAGTGCCATTGATAATTAATTGACAATTATTCCTTGATTTTTATTCTTCATTTAGCTTGATTTAGTTTAGCCAATTAATTTAGAGATGTGAAAACACAAAACGACTGCGTAAATTTTAGCTACTATTTTAGATCGCAACCGGTCCTGGATGACTCATCTGGAAAGAGCGGAGCTAAATTTTATCAATCATACGACAAGCTATTCATCATCAAAACTTTGACCAGTGAAGAGGTGGAAAGAATGCATTCATTTTTGAAGCACTATCATCCTGTAAGTTCTATGCAATTACTCTATTTCACGAAATCAGTTGATAATGTAAAAAAAAAAAAAACTACAATATAAACGACTTTATTTTATGTTTTCAGTACATTGTGGAAAGGCATGGTAAAACATTACTGCCTCAGTATCTGGGCATGTATCGTCTTACGGTGGACGGTGTTGAGCATTACGTTGTTGCCATTAGGAATGTCTTCTCAAATCATCTTGTAACGCATAGGAAATTTGATTTGAAAGGATCCACGGTGGACAGGGAAGCCTCAGACAAAGAAAAAGAGAAAGATCTTCCAACGTACAAAGACAATGATTTCGTAAAAGAAGGGATGAAGATCTACATCGGGGATGATGCAAAAGGAAAATTAATAGAAACATTAACTGCAGATGTTGATGTTAGTAGTCTCGCTTACTTTGTTAATCAAGTCTTTCAAGTCAAAAATATGTGTTTTTTTGTCGACGATTGATTTTTTTTTCTAGTTCTTGACACGGCTGCATCTGATGGACTATTCATTGTTGCTTGGCGTTCACGACTGCGCACGAGCTGAACAAGAAAACAGAGAGCGTGCGGAAAGAGAGGATGACGAAGATAATCACGACGATGAAGACGACAGCGAGTCTGGTAGTGGATTAGACACTCGTGGCCCCATGGGAGAGTGGTAATAGCTAAAATTATATTTGGACTTAATTCTGCAGTAAATGAGATCACTAAAAGCAAAGTGAATATTTCTATTTCAAATAATTTCAAGGCGTTGTTATTAAGAGGAATAGAATTTTCTGTAATTGAATTCAATTAGATAAATCATGGCTGTTGTTTTAATTAGAGTTTAAATGGGTCCTCATTATTATAGAATGAAGTCTGCAATCCATTGAAATAATGTTAAGATTTAAGTTTGACAATAATTTTAAACGAATTTAATGTTCCAGCCGCCAATGGGGGGGCTTTGCGGTAACGGGTATGTCGACGCCCCCGGAATCACCTCATACTGCTTTAATGCGAGATTCCAGTCTGCAGTACGAAGGAACTATTATACCAGAGTTAGATATATATGCAATCCCCAGTTCGGATGGTAAGATTTCTATTAATAATTGACCCAACTAATATTTCAGCAAGTTTTATTAATAGCTTTTCGGCACATGGATCAGTGACTCAGTGTAATCAACAAATTGTACGGTACTGTGTCTATATTTAGACAAATAGACAAATACCAATTCAAATGAGAGAAATATATCTGGCATAAAGTTTAGGAGTTTTTAAAATGACTCCAGAACTGAGGTTTATTATTTTATATCTTTATTACAGGCGCACCACTGAAGGAAATCTATTTCTTAGCTATAATAGATGTTCTCACGCACTACGGGGTCCGTAAACAAGCTGCAAAAGCAGCCAAAACAGTGAAATATGGTGCGAATGTTGACGGTATATCAACATGCGATCCAGAGCAGTATGGAAAACGGTTCATAGAGTTTATGAGCAAAGCCATTGAGTAAACCAAGAGGTACTACATTGAATCCAGGATATATACTTTGAAATAATCATCTTGATGAGTGACAATTTTTTCCTTTTCATTTGGAGAGATATTAAGATTGATTTATCAAAACAGAAAATTGAAATAATTGTACCTGTTTAACTCTCAATTAAATTGTAAATTAAATTGTACAATTAATTTAATTTAGGAAATCGTATTATCAATTACCACCTCTTGCACATTTCATTCTCTGTGATGGGGTAGTTTATATGTGATACTGTGATTTAGTCCGAACCTCACAGTGATTTAAGAAATTATATCAGCAAGTGTGAAACGATATTTAATACTAAATTACTGTTGACACTATTTTTCGAATAGAGAACAACAAGGAGCGGTAGAAAATTTATTATTTTACATTCTCTTGTTACCACGAATAATATAATTTCTTTTATCGAATGATGAGAAAAATAAAAAGAAGAAAAAGACTCGATTTTTCATACCGTTATAAAATCCTGGTTGGAAAGTAATAGCTGCTCCTCCGTCTTTTGAAACTTTTTGATTGTGTTATTCGTAAATCTGAAATGGACATTTTTTTTTTTAATAGGCAGTGCACGACATTGTAGATAAATTCTTTTATACATTGTTGTAATAGTTGGAAAAAAAAATTATTGGTTTTCTTCACAATAAGAATTTCTAATCAATTAGTTTTGTTGTTCTTTTTTTTTCCTATACGATTATTGTTTCTGAAAACATGAACAAATACAGCTATTATTTTTCAATTATACATTATTGTATACCCATTCGAGTTGGCGGTAAATTTATCAATGTATTAATATAATATATTGTATAACATGATCAAGGAAGCGCAAATGTTACTATACAAAAAAAAAAATTGAGGAAAAAAAATACATAACTATATTTGAGCACATTTCATGCGTGACAGAAATCGAATTTTTGAATTTGTTAGGCATGCGCGAAAGCACGATGTATGTTTACTATTAAATATAAGAATAGTCTGTTCTAACTAATTTCATCATTTTCAATAATATTGAGAAATCTGAAATTAGTTCCTACGGGCTCGTTGATAAAGTATAATATAATATATATTATATATATACATATATATATATATATACATATATATATATATATATATATATACATATATATATATATATATATATATATATATATATATATACATATACATATACATATATATATATATATATATATATATATATATATATATATATATATATATATATATATATATATATATATATATATATATATATATATATATATATATATATATATATATATATATATATATATATATATATATATATATATATATATATATATATATATATATATATATATATATATATATATATATATATATATATATATATATATATATATATATATATATATATATATATATATATATATATATATATATATATATATATATATATATATATATATATATATATATATATATATATATATATATATATATATATATATATATATATATATATATATATACGTGTAAATGTTACTATACTTAAGAGCTTTGACATAATATAGAGTATGTGTTTTGAAAGTTTCTTTTACTCAGATTATATTCAGCGAATATAAGACGTCGTCTCATTATGGCTTCGTATCTTTAGGGTGTCAATGATCCACCGATTAATTGATGTAAAAAATAAAAAAAATAAAATAAAAACTTGTAAAATAGTATTACCTATAGGTGTACTTGTAATTATTTTTGAAAAAACTTTATTAAAGTCAGTAGAGATATTTTACAAGTATATACCTAGCTCTTTTCCAAATTTTATTTTCTCTTATTACACGTAAACTTTTAAAACACACTTTATAACAACTGATAAATGAATATGGTGATCTGAAAATTTGTTTATCAAGCTTTCTCAATAATCGGTACAATAACTAAACTGGTTCATTCAGATAACGAGTGATCCAAAATTTAATAAAAAAAAATCTCACAAACTACTTAGCGGATACATAATAAGCCTCCACTTGCGCGGATAGACCACTTTTCTATTTAAACTTAAAGTGGAAAGACTCAGATTCGATATTTGAATTCCAATTTCGAATGAGAATAGAATAGCGAAGAATTAGGGAACTCAGTACTGTTGGATTCAGATAAATTTCTATCTTTCAAATAGTTTTAATCTTGATTCAGCGACTGATGGGCTTACGATAGAATTTTTTGGCACAACTTTTCTCTACTAGAATATCTCGCTACATACTAAATTACTGTTCAATTAATAAATACATACTGCCAAACGACTCGATTTCAAGTTGTTTATATTTAACTTTGATTCTGTTTAAAGCCTATGAAGCTTGTATAAAAATTTATTTAAGCTTTGTAACTTATAATTATAATCAAGTAACGAGTGCGGACATCTTTTCATTATATCTGAAACTAATTTGAAACGCTTTAATTAATATGCTGCGTATTCTATTATATATGAACTTTAAATTGTAATATATCTGTGAACGTCTATCGTCGTAGAGATTAATGTGAAATATTTGTTCTAGTAGAGAGAGAGAGAGAGATAGAGAGAGAGAAAGAGAATTTTTTCAAGTATAATGCAGAATAGTTTGAAATTATTTTAAATATTTTAAGAATATCATGTCTTTGAGTAATTTGAATGCGTATCTATAATAAGTATTGTACACCAGTTATTTCTATACCGTCGAGAGGAATCACAGCACTTCTATACAATAACAGTTTACGAAATTTACATTATCGAAAAACTGTTGCGTAAATAATCATTTTTGAAATGCCTAATAAAATAAACAATTTTACAATTTGTTATATTTCAAACTAATATTATAATTCATTGATTTTACCAATTAAGATCTACGTCTAGTCGCAATTCTCATAGAATACGATTGTTATCCGACCCGCTGATGCTGGCTGTATCTGAATTCTAATAAAAACTGCAATTATAGGATTAACTAAGATATTGAAGAAAAGAGTTTCCACTCAGTTTTTAATCCTTTTCGTTACATCAATTCAGATCCAGATGCAGTTTTTATAATAATATCCAAATGTCTATAATTGTTATGTGAAATGTCATTTTTTTCGATCAGATTAATCACGATTCATTCGATAATTAATTTGAGTTCGGCATTAGATGGAACGTTCCAGGATTTGAAATCTCATAATTCACTAGATGATTGCTTATCGTTTCCCTCTATCCTCTTTTAGAGAAACGCAAAAAAATACAGCAACCAACTTTGAATAATCTTCTGTAACTTTGTAATTCCGACTAACTCGCGCAGAGCTGTCATTCTGTCTCATTTATAAATATTCTAATCCAATAATTATCCACCACCCACTATTCCACGTGTATCTATTTACCAGTCGAGTGAGATTACATTTAAAAAATATCCTCAATGGTTTAAAATAGCTTGATAATTTCTGTTGATAATTATAAAATTTCATTAGTATACTATTAAACGAAACTACATATTACATATTATTATAAACAGATGTATATAGGTATATATATATTTGGTATTTTTAGTTTACAGTGTATTCTGGATATTGTTTATCTTAAGTATGTCCAGAACCTGTGTGTATGTATATCCGACCCTCAAGAAACGAGTCGTCATTTAATAAAATATAAGTTCATAAATAAGATAATAAATTATTAAAAACCACACAAGCCTTATGATTAACTTAATCAATTTTTACATTAAACTTATTGATAAATGAAAAAATAAAATCAAAAATTACGATCTTGAATCACGGGGAAATTCGAAGATAAAATAATAACAAGTGATTGGATTATTAATTACAGATTGTTCGTAACATGATTTATTGCTAACTTATATACAAGATCAAAATACATTTCCAATATCTATATGAAACATGTTACTTATTTAATGTAGAGGTACTAAACTACCGATGTGTTCTTAGTTCCTTTATTATTTGCATTCGATCGTTTGAAAGTAACAAAGAAATGGCTTTGGCAATTTGCTAATGTTTTACAGCCTCTTGAATGTCGGCTCTCTTATGTGTTCCATCGCAGAACGGTCTGTTAGAAGTTTGCTTACAATTACATAGCCAATATTCTTTAGTTTCTGCTACAACGAAGTGGACAGGTCTCAGTTTAATTTTTAAAAATATACTTTTGTGAGTACCATCGCAAAGGGGCTGAGTTTTACTTTTGCCGCATAAGCACCAGGCGTATCTTTTACCAGCTTCAATTCGAACTTTAAAAGGTTTTTTATCGTACATTGCACCATTCTCTTGCTGCGAGGATGAGGAGTGTAAATCTTTTATCAGATTTATTGGCACGGCTGGAGGTTCTGCCTTCTTTGTAGAGTATGCAGCGATCTAAAGAAATAATGGGAAAAATCGTTTCATTTCATGAATCCTTGTGTTGTTTTGGTTTTAACTATTTTTTTATTACTGAATAAACTTTATACTGTGATTCGGGGGACGCTATTTGTTTCTTAATGATCAGTTTATCATATTCCAAATTATTTTCTAGCAGACGACAGGTTTTGCTTCGAGGTTAAGTCTCCCCGGTTTCTAATACTTTCTGCGTTATTGCGAGGTGTAATTGTGTACATTTTCATTGACTTACACGCTGCGATTGCAGGTATTGATTTCCAACATTTTTCTTCAACGCTCTGCTGATGTTAACTACCGAATTCATTCTATAAACTTGACTAAAATTGCTTTGATTAAACCGATTGCAAAAAGGTTAGAAAGATTCCAACAAAAGCAACCATTGATGTAGCCTGCCGGGCCCAGGGTCGTGACAGACGGGGCAAAAAGGCGACTCAACAAAAATCAATTATGAAAACCCTGCGACTGGCGAGCCATTTATAGCATCAAAATATCAAAATTCCGGCTTATTTTTCATATCTAAGTTGAACACTATACATATTTTTTAAAGTCGGTAGATTTCCGCGATGCCCCTTTCTTTTAGGGCGCTAATAGACCAGATTTCGTTACGGACTTGGGCGTGATGGGCTTTTTGCTGAACACGGGGCATGACAAACTTGAAGCGTTATATTTGTATAGATTTTGAAAGTTTTCAAAGACTTACGTAAACGGAATTAACGCTTTTAGTAAAATCTAAAAGAGCTAAAAACCACCCGGAACATGACCGCACGCATAATACTACAAGGTTTTATAACACGAAGGGTTATTCACTTTAATTGAAGCCTCAACTTATATCATTCCAACTTACTTTACTTCACCCTTTCACAGTTTTTGACCAATATCAAAAGGCTCGGCTAAATTTTGTCCAAACGGTAGCAGACCTTGCCTCAAGACCACAAAACGTTGAATGCCTCGAGAATGCAGGAGTTTTAGATTTGCTGCGTCCGTTACTCTCAGACGTTGTACCATCTGTCCAGCAAACCGCAGCTATTGCTCTCGGTAGATTAGCCAATCACGATGATAAAATAGCCCAAGCAGTCATCAGGAGAGACGTAATGCCTCAGTTGCTCAGAAATATCGACAAGCAAAATGTTAGCATTTTTAAATTTTCAATATATTACAGAACCTTGTGAGAAATGAGCCAAAAACATGATAGCATAACATATCATACCAATAGTGAAATTCCTTTCTCTTTTGTTCGTTTTTGTTGATTCACGTATCAATTACAGTGATTATTTTCATTAAACAGAAATTCTATAAGAAAGCTGCTCTGTTTGTACTACGCGCCGTAGCCAAACACTCTCCAGAGATGGCTTCAGTCATCGTTCACGGAGGAGGACTAGAGGCGATGGTAATTTGTCTGGAGGACTTCGATCCTGGTGTTAAAGAAGCAGCAGCTTGGGCGCTTGGATACGTTGCTCGGCACAATAAGAGCTTGGCCCAGGCTGCACTCGATGCTGGTAATTGATCCAGTGACCAATTCTTTGTGGGCAATTGAAATAAGTTCAGAAACTGCTGATAAAATGAATGATACTCTGGTCTTAATATCAGGGCTTGTAAATCTCTATTTTAACTCACTAATCAGGTGCTGTCCCCCTTCTCGTTCTGTGTTTACAAGAGCCTGAATTATGCTTGAAGCAGATTAGCGCCTCTGCCCTTTGTGACATAAGCAAACACTCTGTAGAACTTGCCCAAACTGTAGTAGACGCTGGGGCTGTTCCCTTTCTGGCTAAAGCTATTTCTAATCCTGATCCTAAGCTAAAGGTCTGCTCACAGATTGCACCGATAGATAAACATATCTGAAACATCGTGGAATAAGATTGTTCTTTTCAAATAGTCATTCATTATTTCAGAGGCAAGTCTTCTCCGCTCTAGGCAGTATTGCTAAACATTCCGTGGAATTGGCTGAAATTATTGTCGAAGCTGAGGTCTTTCCAGATATTTTAATCCACATGGGACATCCGGATGATAATGTTGATAAAGCGGCAGCTATCCTTACCAGAGAAGTGTGCAAGCATACTCTCGAGGTGAGCACACTACAGAATGTGTGCCAGTACATCTTTTAAGCGCGTTATTTGCTACATGTACAATTTTTTTCTATAGCTAGCACAGCTGGTCGTTAATAGCGGGGGAATCGGCGCTCTGATCGAATTGATAAGCACGTCTAAATCAGACTCCAAATTACCAGCCATTATGGCACTGGGCTATATTGCTGGGCACTCTGATCAACTCGCAATAGCTGTAATTGGATCTAAAGTAATTGAAAACGTTCTGTGGAATATTTAAAAATTTATAATGGCTTGTTTGTAGCTTTGGGAATGGTATAACTGAAATAATTTAAACTTCAGGGTGCAGTTCAGCTGGCGATAGTCCTTCAGGAAGAAACTGAAGATCACATCGTCTCTATAACAGTATGGGCTCTTGGGCAAATTGGTAAACATACTCCAGAACATGCCAAGGCTTTGGCTGCTGCTAATATATTCCCTAAGCTGCTAGAGGTATATAAAATATCATAAAATCACCAAAATATTAGTCGAGTCTATTATTGTAGAGTATTCGTTACGAATTTCAGTTGTTCTCGGCTCCCACAAGCTCGGAAGATCTTAAGGAAAAATGCAAGGCCACGATGAAGCAGGTTCTACAAAAATGCATGTACATTGAAGCCTTGGAGCCATTGCTGTACGACGCACCTGCAAGTATTCTGAAATATGTCGTCGGGCAGTTCAGCAAGGTAGACGTTATACAAAGTTTTGAAAAATTTTCGCTAAGTATACACGGTATATTTGAGTTCTCGTTCTGATGAATCAGAGAGGATTGGGTAATGAATGAAAGAACTCGAACGGATTTTAGCAATATATATTAAAGATTATATCAATGGTTTCATTTTGACATTTATATAATAATTCATATAATAAGTAGCAATAATACATTATACAAAGTTCAACATGTAATCTGTTTATCCTAAAGACAGACTGTATTACGTATCGTATTTAATGATCTGTTACAATTTTAATATGGGGTTCAGGAATAATTATTATTAGTCCCTTTTCAATGTTACTGAATTTGAAATTTTCTATACTCATTATCACTTTACTTCATCAATGCCTCTATCAGGGTCTCTATCGTCCATATACTTATAAAATAATTTGACATCGTTGTTTGTTAGTCAGAAATTTTGATCCGTAAGAAGCAGTTAATGAATTTACATCTAAATTTTTGGTCTAAATATCAAATATCTGGTATCTCAGTAAAAAATTGGTCAAGCGGTCCTATAAGGCGAATGTATATAACTGTTTTTTAATTCATTTTATTTTTATATAAATTATCAAATTATAATGTAATAGCTAAGAAAGACCTATAAACATAATTGCAATGGGTATACACTTCACTGCAGACAAACTTTATTTTACGGTACATAAAGAAAAGCTTTGGAGAATGTATTACACGCCGGATTTACTTTGTTGCTCGAGAAATTGCTTTCGCTTAAAATATCCTGTTGGGGTATATTTAAGACGAAAACTTACATCCATAATTTACATTTATTAAATTAAGTTTTCTGACAGTATTCCAACACCGGGATAAGAAAGCAAACTGAGAAAACACACTTTATTAAATGCAAATCTAATGAACTTGGAAAGTTAAACTGTAGTTGACGTACAAATATGATGATGCGTCAATTATATCGTCATGTAAGAATATTGACAGATAAGGCATTGCGTTTGATATTCACTTAATCATTTCCTAATTCTATATAGTACAAACCTTACAAACTATTTTTAAGATTACAAACTATTTTTCTTCTATAGCTTCGTCTCAAACTTTTAATAAGTATATCAAGCTCATAGTTCATAGAAAAAAAAAAAAGACTTGCATTTTCAGCAGCTTGTTCCAAAAGTAACTCTTTCATGTCAATTTCAAGACTCGAGCATTATCGTTGATAATTTTTATTTGTACAAGTCTATCTTTCACGGCTTTCATCCATATCAAATTATTATTCTATCAGAATTACTAAATGCAACGGTATAAACGTCTTCATATATTGTAGAATTCTTATTTCAATGAGACTGAATTCAACGCTATATTTTTTTTCTGGTTTTGTCTTATACTTTGCAAACAAGCTGTATCTCATACATTATCTCAAAATCAAGTCCACCTTAAATTAGATATAAGTATGTATATAAAGGAACGATTTTACAATTAGCTTATTGCGCAGTTGATGCGATAAAAAAATCTGGGTCTGAAAGTATTACGTGATTAGATATACAGTTTTATACATCTTCATTTTGAAAAGAAAGATGACGGTTATAATTAAAACCTGTGGGAGATGAAACTAACGATGAAATTAGATTGGATCGCTCGAGTCTATAATGCAAAAGTCAAATGCGAGTATATAAATGCAATGTATAAAACTTGGCCAAGTTGGGCTACATATAGTTTGAAATCATAATGTGATGATGACATATACCCGGGCTAGATCATGCATTCTGTCCAAGTATGCCTGAAAATCAAAGGAAAATAAATAAAATTAATAATAAGTAACGAAAAAGTAATTGATCAGAGGAATAAGAAGAAGCACCTTGGCGTAGACGAAATAATAATGATTACTAGAAAGAAATAAAATAATGTTATAGCAACGCAGTATTAACAGTGATAAGCTGAATTGAAATCACATGTCGTTTCGTTGGCTACATACGATATGATATAATAAACTTCCAGCTAACATTATTATAACTAGTTTACAATTCTTATAATTTGTTCATTTTTATGTTGATCTTTCTTTTATGGTTTTTATATTTTATAATTTTACTTCTTTGTTTAACTTTGATTCACCTATGTCTAGGAAGATGATATACAGCCTTTTTAATATAATTGAATAGAGTTACGATGATGGCAGCTATGGCAGTCAATGCATAGTCTTTGGCTTTGTGTCAATAGGACGGTGATTTTTCGAAATCATTGATTCTCTTGCTATATAAATCTTTGCTACAATACTGATTTTTTCTTCTTCGTTCTTTTTTGTTTTTATTCTTTTTAATTTAAATATTTACTCATTAAAGTGGCAACATACAGACTTTAGTTACTTTCAATTCAATCTATAGATTACGCAGTTCATAGATATAATATACGGTAAACAATATTGTCCGGACTATTACTTCGCAACAGAATATTCTATGAAATAATAATATTAGAGAGCCTTAAGCTTAGACCACTATGCATACTGAACAATGTGTATAGGTACATAGAAAAAACATTACTCTTTTCCTACATACACAGATGATGTACGAAACATAGTAATATCATTGTCATTTAGCTCCTAATTACATTTGTTATTCTCTATCTAAACATATACATAGATCGGCGCCGAAGCACGCATATACATCATATAAATTTTCTATATTTGTCATGAGAATCCTGAAATAGTTGTCATTGTGATTATTTTCGAATGCTGTGTGTTTTTCTTGGCTCTTTGCCAACTGCACGCACGTTGATTCATTTTATTCAGTACATTCCATTTCGCGTTTATGGTATTTCAGTATAAATAAGCTTTGCTTTCCATCTCTCCAAATTATAGCCGTATATAATATCCTTACGACGCAATACGCTTTGTATACATTTCCGGTCTTAAGAAGTATCAAAATTCTAATCGTGAGAAGCTATTCTACGCTTGGTTGTTTATCTTCATTGTCAGTTATAATTCACGTGTATGTATATATAATATGTCCTAAGATCAATGCAATTTTAATTTCGTAATAATTCATACTAAGAACAACGTCAATCACAGATTCTTTATTTTTTCAGCAATCTCTCTTGATCTGTGAATATCATACCTACAGCTTGCAGATTATAGGATAAGACATATAGTCCACTTCGTAGGGGACTGTTGAACTGTAACGGAGCGTTCAAGCCTATAGCAACGAACTTACTGTGCATAGTGGCCTTAATGCATTGCAAAATTTCCTAACTTTAACATATTGTATTACGGGGTGCTCTATTATTCAATACAAATTATACTCGACGCGGCTGGTTGCTATCTGTACATTCAGACATGGTTACTGCGCACAGATCAATGTATTCTTATGATTCTAGAGAGAATTGCCATTCGACATTTCACGTAATATAATAATTCTATATTCGTTAACGTAGTCAATAAATTTTTCAATATAATATGTACTAATTTCGATATATCATCTCATAGCTTTTCGTTCTACTCATCAGCTTCGTCGTTTGCCTTAATGCTAGCGTATGTATTTATGTTTCTATTCACCCTCAGCATCTTCAAAAAACTGCCAAATACCAAAATCGTTTTTCTGTGTCTTCTGAATATCCCGGAATACAGAGCCTCTCGTACATCCCTTCTGTCACTCACGTCCGAATCTATACTAGACACCGAAACTACTGAGGGCTTTGCCGATACAGGCTGATGGCCGTGAGCCTCCCCAACATTGACGATTACCCGTTGTTGATTATTTATCATTTTGAAATTGATTTTTTTAAATCTCAATATCTTTTTTAGGAGTATTTTGATGCCGGATACGAAACTGATAGAGTAAAAAATCTGTCGACGTTATCTCGACCTCTAAATGTACAGAAACTTTATTTTCAATCAGTATCAATCAGTGGTTCTGCATCTACGATTTATTCTCTTTGCTCGATTGCAAGTTTATATTATTCCACTAATCGTTGTTATATTTTGTTCAGATAGATTGTATAAACAACTTTTTTTAGGGGGATTGCTAACAAGTATCAAATTCAATTTCAATTACAGATTCTTAAATTTAAATTTAATGCTATAGTTCACTCCTCACTCAATCAAGTATCCGCGATTCTTTACAATGTCTCTTATAGTTCGGTATTCGTACTTTTATACCCAGATATCATCCAGAAATACAGTCTGATCTTGTATATAGCTCTTTAGAGGAGAAGTACGTAAATATTAATACCTCGTTTGCGTCAGTTTACCTTCTTTTAATTCCAGTTTGCTTATTCTAGAGAATATATCTTATCTCAGAATCAACATTACATTATTTTCAGCTGTCACGTTGAATTACGCTTACAATATTTATCTGATATTATTCAGACGTGACCTCTCGCAATTAGATATTCACCTGACACCTGATGAAAAACAAATCGTTACCTCGTAAAAGAATTGTTTTTTAGATGTTTTATATTTTTCTCTCTAAAGTCCAAGTCTTGTGTGATTCTTTATATGCTATCTAGAATCAGTTTACAACTCTAAAAGCAATGTTCACAATTTTTATTACATCGCACTACTAGCTTGAAAATTATTTCGGATTCCAATGTTCACTGATCTGTAATAATAGTAGATGCACAATTGTTGGATTAGATTCACCTTATGTTCATTTCAATCACAAATCACGTAGAAATCTTTGTTCGTTGTTACCACAGCTCGACAACATTTATATTATGCCTGAAGCGTGTTCAGACTCTTTTAAAATTGATAGAATTTCAATTTTTGAGTAACATTTCTCCGTCATTGGGAGGTACTGAGTGAATCGCTGGACTGCCAAGTTCGTACTGAGTGCAGGGGCTGAAACGAAATGAAAGAATATAAGTCAATCGGCTATATTTTTCCATTAAGATATATTTAGCTCTTAGTAAACAGTATAAACCGAGCTGAATTCACGTGCTTGCCAAAATTCTGTATGTCAACAAGTCAGCGTGAAAACATTTCCGATCTAAAGTTTATTTTAAATCAAGTTATTTCAGAGTACCGGCAAGCCGGGTGAAATGAATATTATTTTTTTTTTTTGTTTTCTTTATAGACACGACGATCATAATAATATACTTACGTATGTCGAAATATATACGTAAACATGAAAGAAAAATAATACCCTTACCACTACGTCATAGCAGATGGATATTTACTCTGATAATTAATGAGCGTTTATTCTTAGCACATATAAATGTTGCTGTCGTAAGAAAAAACGAATTACGTTTGTATTCTGCCTGAGCATCATGTTGCATGCAAGGTGTAAGGACTCTGACTGACCATTGGCTAGGCTTCAGAAGCCTTATTTTCTGTTTCATGATGTAATAACTTATATGATCGTTATTAATGAGCCAATTATGCGAATGTTATGTTCATGAATTTGTTACAGGGATCGTAGCAGGCACAATGAGTCTCCTATTTAGGTCATTATGTTTATATATGCATTGGGATAAATTGTTGGTGGTCGTGCATATATCCATACGTGTATATGGATATTGTGAGAATAGAAAACAATTTAGGGTACTTTATATAATGGGCTCTATTGATTTATGAATTTGTTTTTCATGCCTCGCTCAGATATACGCATAAAATCTATTGACTTCAATGAAAAAGTATAAATAAGCACTCTGAGCGATCACGATTAGGTATATTATATACTTTCGCATGTATATACCACGAACACCTCCACTTAATATATCTTACACGGATTCTATATTAGAGTTGGTTTACTCATAAACTATGTAACAGATCTATTTATACAATTTTCTAGCTATAAAAGAATCTATTTTGCGTATCCGGTGTTGAATACGAGCACCTCAAAAGCTTATGAAAATAGCTGGAACAGTTTGATTCACTGCAACGAATAATCTTGTTTACCCTAATTTCTCTTTATTGGCAAAATATCTGTGCTGAAAGAATTATTTCTGTTTAAAGATTCTACCTAATGATGCGAGGGCTCGCCGGCTATTTGTCACTACAGGAGGATTGAAAAAAGTACAAGAAATTCAAGCCGATCCTGGGTCTACGCTGCTGGAGTACATTACTATTATTAACTGCTGTTTCCCCGAGGAGATAGTGAGGTTTCTAATTACATTAGGACTAATTATCTTTATGCTATAATCATTTTAACTATACCTACCAAAAGGAGATACCCGCAGACAAATTAGGCTGATAAAAATATCACCGGTAAAGTAAATCTGCTGTTAAGCATTATGTAGGACAGCATTTAAAAAATTATCATCAACTGTATTGAACTGAGAAAGCATTAAATACCAATAGGAAAACACCAGTTGCTTGCCATATATAATATAATTCACAATAAAGCCACTCACATTTCATTTCAGACACCTGATGATACTTAAAAAATTAAAAATATGATCAATTGCCGTCTTTGATGAATTATTTGTTAAGTTCTTCATCAGTTCTTCTTATTTGTATTGAGCAGTTGATATTGTACAGTGCTGGGAGCAACCACCATATTTGTTGAGGTCTAGTAGTGTGCCAGGAGTGTATAAGTATTCAATGGATCAATATGCCTATATCTGTGTGTTGGATACTTTTCATTTCCAGACTATCCACAGTGAATTATTTATGGTTTCACTACATATTCTTACCTAAAAGATATCCAATTTCAAAAGCAGTTTCAAACACTCGTTTATTATGCATAAAAACTTATCAGATATTAATGTTAATATACTCTATACAAATGAAAAATATTTTCCAGTATCTTCCTTGGTAAAGTAAACTGAAACAAATTCAAAGATTCTTTACATATTATGGCTATACTTTGAAAGTAAAAATCTACCATCTGTTCTCTATCATTTCGCTCGACTTGAGGAAAAATATTTGCATGTTCGCATATTTATTCTCTGCGTACTCTTAGTTCTTCAAATATCAAGATATATGCTGCTCTTTGTTCTTTTTGTTTCAGATATTATTCTCCAGGATATCCAGACACACTTTTGGAAGCAGTCGAACAATACCAGCCGAAGTGTCCCTCAGTTTTTACAATGGATCAGAGGATTTCAGACGAACTCACAGATTCCAGCATCTCGTTGCTCCGGTATAACGAAGATCAAGGATAGATCTGAATAATTGCCAACAATTTTCACTGCCTTTCAAATTTGTTCCCCTTAAACTATTTGCCAATCCTAAAACCGGAACTGAGTGCCTAAGTTTTACCTGCTCGATGTACAAATTTAATATTGAAACTCGATCCATGTATGTCTATTGATTATACTTTATTTATTTTTCATAACTAAGCTACAAGTTAATGAGAAAATTGAACAATCGTTAATCCTGACATCACTATGAAGGCATTTATCGAAATTTTCCAATGATCTATCATCTTCTATTGTACAATCTTTGCATATTTAGATTTAAAAGACTATAATTTACTACGACTTAAGTATAATCCCGATTCTTTGCAATAAAATATAATTAACTCATTACATATTTGCTCTCATTGGATAAACATTTAGATTCTTTATTGTATCTGAAATTTATGAATGGATTACAAGGCACACTGGAGCCCACACAAAATGATCTACGGCTTGAATGGAGCATAAAAGATAGTAGTAAAAATATGTAAAAGTTGAAGTTAGATTACGTTAAATGCAGCTTGCATTTCCTGTAGCTAATAAATCAAAATTCTGCCTCACGCTTTTCGTTGATATTAATTAGAATGGAGTTTTTTGGAGTAACTTTATCTGGGTATGGTAATTACATTTCTGAAGTAATGAGAAAAGGTAATTTCTAATAATTAGACGTACGCAGTTTTATTACAATCAAAATCTTTGCTCTGTCAAATCAATCAGAAAAATTTTCGCGATTGTTTGTCTAGATTACACAGAGCCAAACAAAGTTCCCAATATTAAAGAAATTCTGGAAGAAAGGCTGAGGCTAAACCCTCGGCTAAGTTTTAGTGAGGCATACAATAAGCTTGATCCAATTATCGGTACTGGGAGTGGCTTTTCGTACGGCAGTCATCAGCGCTTGAGACTCCAGATTAAAAAGGGTTTGACAAAACCGGTAGGACCGATTGATATGTATCGCATACCAGCAACGACTGGACAAGATTGGGGCTTTTGGCAAAATGATGAGCTTCTCAAAGGTGTAGATTGGCCGAGGATGACTGCGAATTATAAAATGAAGTCAAGTGAATTAGCTAAATATGCGCCTGCGATGTGAAATTAATATTTAAGAGATTGATCTATGGATGAAATGATTTAGAACTTTAATCATTTGATATTATAAAATTGATTACAGGGTAGAGGTGTGTCGTTTTATAAAATAATATACATTTATCTTTGTTTTTTTTTAATTATTTTATTGTAATATTAATAATTAAATGAGCGATTAGTATGCTAAATGAGGAATGACGACGTTTGCACACAACATCTTACAGTGAAACCTATATCCAATGAGTAGATTCAGTTTTTGTTCTTTTACAAAGCAAATTGCACATAGATATTTTATGCATAAGGAACTTCGCAAAATATAGAGAATAGTGAGTTATAAACGTGTCGATTATTTTTTTTCTATAAAACATAATCGGCACGTAAACGCAAAGTTCGTTTGATAAAGAAAGTAGAAAAAAAACGGTTCGTGTTAATAGTACAGTTAAATAAGTTTTAATTATGAAAAATGCGTATGAATTCGTTATTAATATAGTTATAAAATTTTTCGTATTTACAATTTCCTTAATCGTCTTTGGCAAGGGTCCAGAGTATCATTTGAGGTTTCTTATTAAAATTTTTTGAATTCTATACAGTTATATTTATACCATAATGTTACTTTGAACCAGCGCCACTTTGCCCGAGAAATACTTTTTCAATACATTCTAAAGTATCTTCCGAACAATTCCAGCCCACATTAATACCCCGTTGAAAGTTTCTAGCAATTATATTATAGAATTTTAACATCTCAGATTCTACCTTTCCTTCTAATTTCCTGTTTCCTTAACAAGATACAAAAATATTATATATAAGCGTATATTAATTGAAAGTACGGGGTACACCAATAGCTAGAAACTTAAAAAGTTGTACAAACGTTGGGCGCAATTCTTATCTAACATTCGTTTTCTTAATCGAAAATTTATATAAGCATTTCGGCGATTTTAATTATCGATTACACTCATTATTATTATTATTATTATTATTTAAATTGTTTTGTTGACATTTCAATTAAGTACCCACCACCAAGTTAGACCCAGTTATTCGACCGCTTTTGGAAGCGGATTGTTTTTTTTCTTTTATAAACCTAGCTTCTTCGTTTCAGCTGAATTAATGTTAACGCTCTTGAGTCGTGCAGATTGAAAATTGAAGAACCGTCGTCAAACAATTCGCCTTTTAAAAATCTTAAAATCTTAACAAGAGCAGTAACACTTAAGGGCAGCACCTTGACCTTACTTATTTAATTAATATTAAATGAATAAGCGTTATTGGATTATTATACTCTAATTAAAGGACTTTTTAGTTAAGACTATAAATATATAGATTTTCATTTTCTGTTTAAAACAGATTATAATTTCTCATGAATGGTCACTGCGACGAAAAACAATAAAAACAGTTCAACTATTATTATTAATTGCAGTTCACTCTTTCAAATAATATTTTTTCAATTGATCACAAACGATATGATATACCTGTATTTCCATACGTTTTGGACGGACGTATATTTATATATATTTTTTTTTAATTATAATTAGGACAACAGTAATTGTGCGAATTAAAAGTGTGAATAACTAGGAATGTCGCTTTGAACTTTGATTAAGTAACGAGCGTATCTAGTAAACGTCATAGTTAAATAGTTTGACTCTTGTGGGCTATAGACAAGTCAGCCAGCAGAACAATTACTCACATTATAGCTTAGTTACTATTCAAGTTTTAAATATTAGTTACATTTAATGGACGGCTTGGTACGGGCGGAATATGTGTGTGCAGTTTAGTGCGAAGAAGAAATGAAACAAAAAAAATAAAAATAAAAAATTGAGAAAAAAAAAAACGATAGTTACTGTTAGACAGGGCAGTGTATACCGGACTAGTATACAAAAATTTACCATATAAATGACAAGTGATAATTATTAGTTATTTTATTTAATTTTTATTTTAAATCTAGATATTTTTCTTTTTTCTTCTATAATATCCGCGATCTCGGCCACACGCGACTGTAGACGAAGTGCGTGCGGTTTCTCTTTAGACGACTGTTTCGGTTTAATATTATTGTATATTTCGATCGAGCATCGAGCAATGAGGCACCAGGATTTGGCAGCGTCCCGTTTCAAAGTAGCTAACTAAAAAATATTAAAAAAAAAAAAAAAAAAAAAACCCATAACGGAAACGGCACAAAAACAACAAAAAAAAAAGAAAAGGAAAAAGACGTTTAGTAATTTGAGACTTTGATTTCGCGCAAAAATATAATATCATATCAAGTAAATAATATTATCACTCGAGATCAGAGACACGAATTACATATCGATAGCCTAACTGCTATGACTGTAGGCAGTGTTCGTATACGGTCCGCTGTAAATCGACGACCCTGTTGTAGAGATACTCTTGTGTCGTCTCTTTGCCAGTAGAACCAGAATCGCAGCGACGACAGCCAGCATGAGGATTAATCCTGCTATCGCTATCCCAATTGCGAAGCTTCTCTGCGATATGCATATGTCGTTCGGGTCTTTTATAGTCTGTGTAATAATTCAATAAGCTGATTAATATTATGGAAGGTGACAATAAAGTCTTCTTTCTTAAGTAAATATAAAAATAGAATTGGTGTTTCAATTTTAGCCCGCGTAAATTACACTCAAGGGATGCATGGTCCCTATACGCATGACTCGACTCAAAGTTGAATAACTCTGTGAAAAAGAACCGTGTAGAAAAAGTAAAGATACCATTTTAAAGAGGAGATTTCAGGCTACAAGATGCCTTTCGAAATGTTTTTTTTTCTACATTTTTTCATCGAATTACAGCACTTTGAAGATGAGCATTTTTTCGCAGAGTACCGAGTGCCCCGTTAATTTTGCTCTTGAATTTATTAAAAATTGTTTTACCCTTTCTTTGGAGACATCATCCAATGAATCAGACTTTGGACTAGTGTCCGAGGCTTCGTTCACGTAAAGGCCACTGTAGACTTCAATAGTAGCCGGTGTTCCGCCATCAGGAAGGGTTTCCGCCGTGCTGCGATCCTTGGATTTATCGTCTATCAAATCCCTGCGCCTTCTTCTTCCGCCATTGCAAGCCGGTGGCTTAAAAAATGAGATTAAAATTTATCTTTAATAATTGTTTTGAAAACTTATGTAAATGTAGGTATGTATGCCGTTAAAATGTGTAATACGAAAATGAGTGAAATTCTTAAACTTCTACTGCTTTTCAAGTCTTCTTCAAAGCTATATTACTGCAGACGGAATTTAAGTTATATTTAATATATTCACCGTGTTCTCACAGCCGCCACCTAATTTAACGCAGAGCTGAACGTTGCATTGGTAATAAACGCTAGCTATGTAAGGAAATTTGTGGGCCTGAAAATTGACCTGCGCCTTTGTCTTGTCTTCGCTGTAAGCAAATTGTCCCATGATTTCGTTGTCCACCGGACAGCTAAAAGAGAAGTGGATTGAAAAACATGATTAAAAATCGATTTCACTTGATTTCACGTGAAGAATATTATGCACGAATTTCATTTCCTATAAAATCTAAAAAATTGGCAAAATGTATCGTCTTAATCAATTCCTGAATTTTGTATAAAGAAATTTTTCCATCAATGAAGTCCTAAACATGAAAGAAAAATCGGATTCACAGCATAGCAATAGAATACTTCGATGCATACCCTTCGTCGTTGATGAGTCGTTGCTCGCCCCATCCCAGACCATCCCGAACGAGACAATCCGAGATCCTGAGACCATACATCTCTTGTGTATCGATGCTGATTACCAGGGTCAAAGGATCGCCGATTTTAACGTTTTCAGCGACCTGATGCTGCGTCGGATCACCGCTAAAGATTTTCATCGTGCATCCAGGCATTGGCGCCGTTGCCTATTAATGAGAACATGAGAAGAACATGTTTTTTTATTATTTATATCTTCAAGGATTATCGCGCTCCGATTTTTATAGCTTATATACATTACGAACTAAAATCTTATACCTGGAGTGGCATCGACTGTAACATCGCTACGTGCGTGTTGTCGTTTGTTACGATCTTATCCCTCGTTTGGTAACGGCATCTAACGTGAAATCCTCTGCCCTGATTAGTTACCAGTTTTAAATGAGGCTGGACAACTATAGTGTTGAAATATTCGATCCCACCGTCGTCCTGTAACAGAAATGAATAAAATATGAGAAACAAAAAACCAACAAAAAACCAACAAAAATCGGTAACGATTGAACGAAACTCTAAAACCCATCTAATCGTCTTATATCGTACAGATTAACTCAATTGTATTACACAAAAATTCTTCCTCTCCAATTCTCTCGAAATTTTCTCTTCCGTCAGATTTTTTCTATCAGGATTAAACTAGTCTCGTTCAAATTGAGGCAGTGTTATAATAGCATAGAGATTACTATACAGTTTGAGGCACGTGCCGCGGTCCCTGTTTACGCACGAGCATCGCCAAGTTACTATCAATAATCGGAATTAGTCGCATTGTTACGATCATGATCGCCGAGTAGTATATATAGTAGTAAAGAGTATAGTTTTTACAAAACGATTAGGTATACCCGCCTCGAGTCAATTCCTACCTATACATGTATATTATCTGCAGGTATAGGTATAGATATATGTAACGTATGTATGTACATACATACATACATAGCGAATATACAACGTGTAAACGGTACTTTTTGTACGTTTATAATCTTTCTCCGCGTTGCTATATATGTATACAGATATAGAGAAGAGCCGGTAAACGAACGCGAGATAGTCTCCGAACTGATCAACTCGTGTTGCGATCGCTGCATTTTCGTGTCCCGTGCAGCGATCATCTTGCATTAATATACGAAAGTATGTATACGCGGATAACGATCTGTGATAACATATACGATCATCTAACACTGCAACGCAATAAACACCCTCACTCGCCTATATATATTATACTCGTAGTATAATTATACGGGTATATTATTAGCCCGATGAAAGAGGAAAATATCATGGGCATTAGCCTCATTTGAATTCCAAGTAGAGTTTTTGTCGAAATAAAATATTTCGATACCAGGTTTCGACTGGGTTCTTGGGTAACGTGTTGCTAGATTATCTAACATCAGCTGTTTAGTAAGGAATGCCCTAATTACAAACCTCATCTAGTATTCATTGCTTGAGAGGTACGGTTATATAGCTGTGTGTCCGTTTGGGTTGTCGCCAGAAGACGGCACCTCTCGGTACATACATACATACATAACATTATGGTACCTTGTACTATTCTTTTAATCTGTATTCACAGCCACAGATACATCGCTGCGGTCATACGAAACGTAAAGACGATACAGAGTTATGCAGCAGTATCGAGAAGTGGCGGTGACTGTAACAGCCACATATCTAAGTGTAGGAATGTCATCAGTCGGGAATCTAATTGACACACATTTAAAAAGAATTGAAAGACATATACATAAGTGGATTTTTACATAACTACTATTAGCGCGAGGCGACCTGCAGCTATAGGAAAGTATATGTATGTATGTACCTTCCTCGATGCATTATAGTGGTTTAGTTTAAAGCACGATCACGTACTTTCCTCCTCGCTGAAGCACATAGCCGTATAAACCTACTAGTCAGGCAACGAATACATCCAAATAAGTAGAATCTAGATATATACATACAGGTATATGATGTACATGTATATTATACTGCAAGAAGCGGCTCCTCGTTGATTGACTCAAGTCACATTATTCTTTTGCAATTAGTACCGCGGCTGCGCTATAAGTACCTACTCTCGGTGTAAGGAATTGTACGAATAAAATAATACGTGAATCATTTTTGAAAATTAGTCTATCATCTGGATAACGCCGTTTCCTATACCTCACGTATTTTCGGATCACAAAAGGGCGATCAGTTATATGCCTACAGGTCTGACGAGTATCGGATCCTGCGAGGCATGCAGATCTAGTCGACGACTGCGGGACTTCTATCTATATGTATATAATATCTATATGTGTTTTATGTATATGTATATGTATATCTCGTTCTAGTAGTGCATTTCTTGCAGGGTTCGATGCCCGGTCAGTCGAGGCGCTTCTGGTCGCGACTCGGCATCTTCGGGGCATCGTCTTCCGCCCTGGACTAATCAACTCATAATCGCGTATCACTTTTTCTCAAACATTTTACGTGTAATTCTAGTTATTATTTTTTTTAACATATTTTTCCTCCACCTCGTTATTATCCTTCCTCTTCCTCTTCTTCTTCTTCTTCTTTACCCCAAAAATAAAAACTAAACGCATCGCGATCAAGGACAAGTATTACCGCTCAGCTGGATTAGAAAGTGTATTTTATTTGTATATAATATACGGTACACGAAATTAACATATCCAAAGAATAACGCATGTTCGACACATACGGTATGGCGTACTTTTTGACAACCGCGCCTACACTCGCATGTGTGTGGCGAAGGTTAACGAGAGAAATTTCATTCAAGGACTCTCTATCTCCTTTTTCGATAATCTCCGGCGTCTAGATGTCGAAATTATTCGGTTTCTCTTTTTGGGTTTTCGCTTCCTTGCGACTTTTTATTTATTTGTTTATTTTTTATTTTTGCTCTCACGCTTCCTACGAATTTGATCCCATTCTCTGGCTTATCTAGTCACCGATACACGATCCGAACGTACGACATACGTGCGTGGGTCTCAATTTTGCGAAAGTTTTCGTATTTCGCAACTGCATACAAAAGCGGAATTTTTTTCAATTTAGCAAAAACACGCGTCGAAATTCGCCGTGTTAGCTGTTCGAAGAACAAAGCTGAGCGGTCTGTGCAAGCTGTGAATTTAAATGACGGTTCTTTCGCCGGTGAAAACCGTAAAACGATCCATAAAAATAAAAAATACAAATAAAATAAAATAAAATAAAAAACCAACAGATTGGCTCACGGCTCGCTGACCGACCACCGCTGAGTAGGCGTCCCTTCGTCCAACCAACCAACCAACAAACCACTACGGGGAAATAATAATCCGCAAGTTCCTGGCAACGACCTTCGCCCAGGCCTGCCCGTCCTCAGCAAGGATATTTGCAATCTTGCGGGTGCATCGCCCGGTACTGGCGAGTCTACTTTACGGTATACGTCTACCAGAGTGTAGAATATATCCGTGTGCAGCACCCACGTAGAGTAGGTGTACGTACATACCTATACATAGATTTGCTCAACGTCTCTAAAGATTTTTGTCGGATTTTACCACGAGTCATTTTATTATATCCTATCCTGATACAAACTTCAGCGAATTACGATCGAAGGATTTAGCAACGTTTCTTTCAATTCGTTTTCAAGACACGAGTGGGCGATTCTGATTTTATACTAAACCCACGTTATTCGGCCCACGGAGGGTTTTTTTCTTTCTTTCGCCGATCGTATCAGCTTTATTTGGAGTTTCGATGAAACAGAAAAAAAAAAAAAAAAAAACAAAAGGTTTAATTAGAATATCCAGCTGATTATTTCAAGACTTAAAAAACTTTTCCTATATATTTCTTACATCGATAATTGCGATTCTTAGGTAACTCACGTATGAGCTATATACTACAGCGGATGATATTAGCAACCTTGTTCCCGTTAGACTTGACATCAGAAGAAGACACGTCCGTGTACAGGTATAATATCAATGCGTAATAATAATTGTCGATCGGCGCATACATACCCGCTGCAGTACGTCGGAGTATTAAAAAGGATATAATGAAAAACCAAAAGCTAAAAAGCCACACACATGTTTATGTACAGTACGCTGTTAATAATTACGAGCCTTGACTTGCAGCAGTCTGACGAGTTGTTTTCTCCATGAAATATGTGTAATCTTATAAGGTAATAAATTTCGTAGTAAAAACCCTGAAACTGCACCGTGAATTTGCTTATTATGCACTTTAAGCCTTCGATTATCTATACGATGGCTGCAGTATAATAGGAGTCAAGTCCGGAAAGAAAAAAAAAGTGATGATACTCATCTTCCAAGTTTTTACGCTATAGATCGCTCGATGGCCTTATAGTTGATGGCAATCTTTTACCAGACCGAAGGACGATCTGATATTACGTAACAATAACTAGTGTATGGATGTATAAAAATGAGGATGACGATGATGTCGCGGTATGAGGTATAATTAGGGTGTTATCCAGACATCGGGCACGTTATAGATTTTTCGTAAAAATTGTCTAATCGAAATAGATCGAACTTGAAAATCGAATGACTTTGACAATTCCAAAAACTTAAGAAACATACATTCCGCGAAGGGAATTTATCGGTAAATATATTTTCGCTTTGTAAAATTGTCGAGATTCCTCGCCATAGTCTGCAATTCAGCCCCGTGAAGACTTTCGCTACGTACCTATAGCTCGTTTAGCACGTCGAGGAGACAAATACCTACTCGAAGAGCCGGTTCCAAGGTCCAGGTTCACCTCTTGGTTGGGATCCTGGAAGGAATGCGACCTTGGAGCAAAGTTTAGACTTTAGAAGATGTTTAACCGGCTAACGTGAGACTTTATACCACAGCTATCTCTATCTCTCTCTTACGTGTATACCTATATATGTACTGATATTGCAGCTTGTATACCATATATATGAAAACGCGGTACCGTGGATCAAAATATGTATAGTTAGCCTGCGGTAAACGGAGTCAATAATTATTGGCCATTTTTCAAAGGCATCATAATTTCACTCATAAATTCATGACTAATGCCGATTTCTCAGTGGTTAAGCTCACTAGCTCTGTAAGCTGTACGTACGACGTATGTATGTACATCCTACAGCCCAAGAATATAAGTACTCATGGCGCAAGTATTTTATATGTATACCTATACCTATATATCTAATAGCTAAGAGCTAAAAGCAGAACAAGAAAGGTAACAGCAGATGGATAAAAAGTGAACTCTGCAGAGTTACGACTGGTAGGAATAGGTATAAGCGTTCCGACTATCCTCCAGCAACGGCATAAAGGAGGAAGAACTGCGGATAGTGCATTATGCTGATTACTATTGTTGTTTATATACCTGTAAAGAGCGAGTTTTATATGTTCCTGGATTCCTTTATAGTTGACGATATGCACTTTTTCCGCCTCGTAATTGTAGACCCGAAAAAAGCTCGTTGTATAGACTTTTGATCTTCATATTTCAAGACGTATTTCTACTGACAACGAGAATTATATATAGGCAGTTTAATAATTTTTCTCGAATCGTATAGCCTTTATTCGCATTGTGATTCAGACGGGTGATTACCGATTCCCTTCTAAAGATAGTCTTTTCACTTCTCAGCCAGTTGACACGAGATTGTATCCTTATAAAGAGTGTGTGTCTTGGAGGGACCGGATTGTAGCGTGATTCGCCACACCTGACGTCACCGTGGCTCGTAATTGTCCCTTCGGCTGCTCGCTGCAGAGTCCGAGACTCGCGAAAGGCAGAAGGAGCAATAAGGAAAAGAAGAAGAAGAAGAAGAAGAAGAAGAAGAAGAAGAAGAAGAAGAAGAAGAAGAAGAAGAAAAAGGAAAGAAAATGAAGAAGAAAATGAAAATAAAAAAAGAAAAAGCAAGAGACAGGGAGAGGGAGAGGGAGGAGAAGATGGAGAGATTCGCGAGGGACCGGTCCTGCCGGAGTCGAAGAACACGAACCTATAGTATACGTATGTGTGTATGAATCCAGGACCCGTTAAGCAAACTGCAGCAGGATATAAGCGAAGATTTTACGGTATTGGTGATAAATATTTCAAAGTTTCATTTTAGGCGATCCCTTTAATTCTTCGTATATACGTTATATATCGGAATGAGATGATCGGTACGGCAGTTTGGGCGTTCGATGATGTATATAATTAAAGACTTAAAATCGGTCTTCGATAATTGAAAAGGTGTATTTCCTTTGTGAATTGAAATGAAGCCTTCGGGGGTACATTTAATAACACATATATACATTATAGGATATAATATGTATATACCGCGAGCGCGCGCTTCTTGAAAACTGACCTCCACCTCAATTATATTATTCTATAGATAGATCTCGCAGGTATATGAATAGTATATATACCGATATGAAAATTTACCGTATAGAAATAACGGTGATAGTTAATAGAAAAGATAATTCGGACTGCGAATATATATTATACAAGAATTCGTAAAGGTTTACAATATATAGGTATACGTGTATACTGCAAAGTGTTTTTTTCATTATATCCCCAGCGGCGGACACGTTGATCAATCCATGTACCTACAGTGTTATCCCTCGAAGAAGAATAGGATTCTGCCTAAGGCTATCGAAATGAACTATTAAAATTCTGCGTTAATTGCAAAATTATCAACGAGCGAAGAATATAGAAATATCGAGAGACTCGGTAGAGTCTTGCGCCAAGTACATTACCAATAAAAAAAAAAAATGTATATATATACATATATATATACCTGAAGAGGATATAGCTACGTACGTATGTACAGAACGTAATGGTTTATAAATAGAAACACAGCCGATTCCCAGTTCGATTTTTAACTCTCTTATAGCCGCGGCAGGAATAATCGTGAGAAGTTTATAACCGTGTATATACGGGCTTGGGTTTTTCAATGCCGTGTGATGATGATGACGATGATGATGATGATGATGATGATGATGATGGTAATGACGATTCCGGGTATTGATCGGTATTACTCATCTTCGAAGAATATAAAATAAAAAAAATCAAAAAAAAAACCCCGCGTAACCAACCATCACCGAAGTATTTTGCGGTCATTACAATTACCAGCCTTATAAATTTGTTTAAGGTAACGAATTGTTTGACGGAAAAGGTACATACAATGATCTCATTTCCCGACAGGTGAACAATAAAAATCATACAAAAACTAGTTAAAAAAAAACAAAGACTTTGACCTTCGTTCTGATATTCTCATACGTCACATTGGCTAGGTATATCCGCCCGCATATAAGTACGTTTCGCGACTTAGTGGGACGGTAATATAGTGGATACTTATACACGAAAATGACTGGAATAATTCACGGTCTGAAATCCATTTTATTGCCAATTATATTATACGACTAGGATCCACACTATTACCTGTAGCTATCCCGGATATACAGCCGGGAATCCATTTACTACACGCGACCGTGATCCCCCTTCGTCTATCTATATTTCTTTCGGTTAATTTCTTCGTTTCGCGATGAATAAAGAATATTTTTGTACGATAGGATATCTCAGTAGGTATCGTTCAATCGACTGTATATAATGAAGGGCAACTAACGGTGGTAATCGGAAATGAAGAATGAACCCTCCTCACTCGGAATTGCCTGGATCGATGACTTTCTCCGCAGTTTTCTATTTTTTTTTTTTTTTTTTTTTAATCTCTTTCCAGATTTCCAAATTTCGAATTCTCTCGATATTTCGACGATAAATTGGACACTGCAACGCACACTGATCAGTTTCGTAACTTGTCACAGAGCGACGAGTGTAACATACCTGAGCAAAGTATGCATATTAATTATCACCGTCAGCACGTCTTTGAAACTTGAAAATACACTTAACCGATCCTCCAGCTCGAGCCACGTCTTTAGTAGGTATATATTGGTACATAGTATATACATATATATACCTACGTTTGTCCAAGGGAGCCGAGTCAAGGACCGAGCCGGACAAAGACGCCTCATTCTCGGCTGCTATTGCCGCTGCTCATGCTGCACCCACGAGAATCCGTTCCGAAATTTCACTTTCACCTTGGTCAAGCAACGCTGAAGTCATCTCACGAGAGAAAACAAATATCTACTAATACTTGTGAGAAACCTCGAGCATATACGTATAGATGTGAAAGCTCGATGCTCGTGTATGTACAAGTTTCACACGAGAGAGAAAATGCTCTTTTTTTCTTTCTTTCTTTTTTCCCCAGCTCTGAATAGCCGACGAATCGTGTTCCTCGCGCTATTCGGTGTCCGGTCTCTTCGTCCTTCGCACGACCTTCGCGGATTCGAGACCCGTGGATAATCGTCGCCGGTTCGCCTCAACCAGTCTCGATATTTAACAGCGTGGGTAGTTTTTCTCCTGACGGAGCCTTTTACGGATTAAGGACTGGGGAAACTATCATTCGTAATCGAAAACATACGAGTTATTTTATCGCGGTGAGATCTCGATTTGCAAATCTCAATTTTACGATACTATACGTACAGGGTGTCCCAGAAATAAATGTACTAAATGTCCAAAATGAAAGGTGTCATAGAGGAGGTCGAACTGAGTAAATTCGCCCGAAGAACATGGGGTCTGCGAAGTCGCGTTCGCGAGATATCACGAGTTAAAAAAAAAGTAGCGCTTTGCGCCGCCGCGACGCGGCGCAAAGCGCTACTTTTTTTTTAACTCGTGATATCTCGCGAACGCGACTTCGCAGACCCCGTGTTCTTCGGGAAAATTTACTCAGTTCGACCTCCTCTATGACACCTTTCATTTTGGACATTTAGTACATTTATTTCTGGGACACCCTGTATATACTTACACGTGTATAACGTATTGCTATAATCGAGGTAGTCCGCTCTTGGTTACCGCTTCAGGCTTTGGCAACTTTTACTTTTTTCAACCGGCGTCTGTTGGTGCAAAAGACCGCGGGGCCATCGCCAATACTTTGCAATAACCAACGGCCCACGGTAATAAAGGCTCAGGGCCAAATGTCCTTTTCCCACCTCGTGCACCGCCACTGACCATGCCATGCTGTGTATGGCGATTCATTTTGCGATGACTAATACCTCGCTCAAAGTATTTATGCAATATATATAATGAGCACGGGTATATAGATAATGTAAGTGTAACTAGATTTCTTCGTTCGGTTAGAGTTGGATTATGTTCGGTTCCGGCTTTGTATCATTAATTGTAAACCGATACTTGGACAGGCACGCGTTACGGTAGATCCTTCCCTGTCCCTGTCCTTCTCATTTTCATTTTTTATTCTTTTTTTGCTGTTTTCTATTCGATTGAGAATTTGCAAATTGAATTGTAAAGTGAATCGGAGGTAGGTGCGGATGAGAAAAGTTTCTTTCTTTCTCAACCGGTCAAATATATCGCAACGCAACTTAGGAATACAATAGAAGAAACGTACGGTGGTGCATCTGTCTGTATAATACGTCGAGACACGCTTATATGTATAATATATTAGTACATACGTACGTCTTATATACAAACGCACGTTTACGCAACTATTCGTTAAACGGCGTTCTCTAGCCATCGCGTTTATCAAACTTATCGTCGAATCAGCTTTTGCATGTATGTACATACGAATTAAGATCGTGATTCACGGCTTATTTCGTTATAATAAGGATATACTAATGCTCGGTGGTGGAATTTGGACGAAGACGTTTTAACTACCTTAATTGCAGCGGGAGTCGGCGAAATGTACCTAACATATGTGAGAATAAATTTACTGAAGACTGTATATATAATTAATTATAAGACAATTAGACGGATTGAATCACCCGGATTTCTTTTTCTTCGTATAGGTATATTCGCAAAAAATTGCACACGGCTTAAACGATGATGAGATTTTCGGTGATTTAGTCTTCTCGAAAATTTACTCTTTCTCATAATTTTGTATACGGTTACAGGTGAAGATATACGTTGCTAATCACAGTGCGTATGAATTAATAACGGTCAGAACTTGAGAAGTACAACGTTTTGTTTGAAACAAAGTGAGCAACGAGAGAATTAGACGGAGAATGCAGAGAGAAAGGAAAAAGGAGAGAACAAAGCTAGGGTCCAATTTTGCGAGTCACCATTAATTCAAAATAACCCTGAATCAGAATTTCCCCCGAGTCCACTTTGCAGAAGAATTCGAACATGAATATATATAAAATCCGAAAATTGCTGTGCATAAAAATATTTTCTGGAACTCGAAGGGCCCCTATCATCGCAAAATTTATACCCTGCTATCTGCATATGTATATCGTTCGGTATCCTAGTCCCTGCAGCCAACAGTCACGAATAAAAATGAGAAGAGTCTTTGACCTCCGCGGCGTTTGCTTCGGGGTGGTAAATAGGCTTGGTGGGCGCCGGTTATAAGGACGTGGGTAGTTTAAAGCGCGATAATAATTCACCAGTCGACCTTACGGCGAAGGTGTGTGGCCATCGGCGCCCACTCGTCGATAGATACAGAGGTGGGCGTCGATGTCGTATATCTGGACATATATATATATATATATATACACGCGTTATCGTCATGTTTCTAACTAACTAACTGATGCCGTATCCGGAAAATGATATGTGCTAAATTTTGACAATGAGGGTATTATAAACGAGCTAAGCGACGGGGTTTCGGCAGTTTGGTATTACACAACGAGACATAGCTGGTAGTATGACTATACTCACGTATGTCCATGTGTGTAACATAGATCTTGCGTGACACGGTTATACAAATAGTTGCATACGAATGACAAACGCCGTTACCTAACTCGCGTGAGAGAACTCTGGAATGAAAATAGCATCGCGGAGAGAATGAAAGAGTATAAAAGAATGAAAGAATTACCTAAAGAATGGAAGAATGAAACGGTTTCTTTAGCGGACCAAGACGAACCGAAGAAGCCAAGAAATACGGGGGTATAAATACATAACGAGTAGGTATAGTAGAAAAAAAAAAATACGGATCCTGATACCGATTCAAATTTACGAATTATGGAGAGAGAAAAAAAAAGTCATAATAATTTAGGCAGAAATGATCAAGAATGAGCATTGAATTATAAATCTTTTTTTTTTTTTCCAGTTTTCGGTCATTTTTCCTTCAAATTTTCTTCTTTTTTTATATTCCTCTGATACCTATGTAACTCTTGCAGCTATAGCGAATTACGCAATTATATTTAACTAATTCTCGGCACACTTTCGCGAGCTAGAAAACCCTGCAGTGTACAATATGTATAATAGGTATAGGCTCTATACGATGTATTACAGTAGGTACGGGGTAAGCTGGTATGCGGAAGTTATTATTATTTATTATTGAATTTTTTATACGAAACTGTATAAGCTATTCCGGGTATATATGTATATGTATATGTATATATATAACAAATTAATGCAAATCTCTCATTTTTCCAACCGATATACATACAACATATACCTGTATGTATATGTCCCGCAGTGAGAATAATTATGACTAAATTTCAACTATTTCTATTACACATCCACATATATACCTGCAGTATATAAATTTATATTTAATTGCGATTACGTAAGAATAAATTAACGCCGATATGGTCAAGAGAGGCAAGAATATTACCTGCCACCGCTAGCAGCAGCAGCAGCAGCAGTGGCAGAAGATTTGCGTAGGAAGAAGAAACGTACGTCGCGGCTTTAATATATGTATAATCCCGCGCGTTAGTTAATTTATACGATTTTCATTGATCACCGAGTTTTCGTTTTGTAATATATGTGGATATATCTATATGTTGCTCAATTTTTATTTTTACCGCTACGACCTTATACGCCTCTCTTTCCCTTTCTCTTCCCTTCCCTTTTTTTCGTATTTCTCGCAGAAAGAAAAAAAAAAAAAAAAAAACGAAAAAGGAAAGAAAAAAGGGGGAGAGGTGACGGTAAATTGAAAAATAAATAAAATAAAAAAAAGACGGTTATGAAATTAACGCGCGACATCGGCAACAGCAGCTAATTAGAGAAGAGGACGAGGAGGAGGAAGGAGGAAGGAGCTGTTCGCGTAAAAGTAACCGGGGGGGGGGGGGGGGGGGGGGTGGAGGGGGGGCTTTAACGTTCCTGGTGCAAAACAGCAATGCGCTCTGCTGATGGCGATTGCGATGCCGATGGCTTCCTCCTTGCTTCCATAACTGGACCGTTATGTGACCGGACTCTTCTGGTATGGGTTCGAGCGCTGCTCTGTACGCTGTATAGTAGTATAACTAACAGATTCTGTATAAGATGTAGTCTAGTAGATTACTACTACAGAGTTCCGCTAGCTTTACCTATTTTCACGTTCTTGTACTCTCATTGCTCCGTTTCTTGTTTCTTGTTTCGTTTTTTTTTTCGTTCATTTTTGGGTGGGGGAATTTTTTCTGTACTTTTACCCGCCACCTGAAATCGCGTATTACGAAAGACCTTTTTCACTACTTCGGTATTCCCCGCAGTTTACTCACCAATTCGGTCGGCATAGTGTTGCACGATCTCAAGGGCAGAGTGTACGTGATCGGGGCTGGCTGACTCCTGTATTCCTGGAGACATGAACTGTTCTTCGAAAGTCCTCGCGGATAGACGAGACCGTGGAAGGCAGAGTTTCCCTCCGTCGAAATATGCACGATGATAGATTCGCTCGCGCATTCGATATGCACCGTGCTGGCGACCGCCACGGTTGCTGAAAAAAAAATATATATAGGTATATATATAAAACAATTGAATTATATAAAGATTATTTCGCAATATCTGTATATATGTATGCCTTATAGCTCGACAAAATCAATCTCCTCGAGCGACGTAAGGTCGTTCAAATATATGTGCCAAGGAAATACCAAAATCAAGATAATATATGTTCGATCATTCGCTCCGCACATGTATATATCGCATTTCATTCGTGTATGCGAAAATCCCGTTTTGGCAACTGTGATTATACACATATACATCCTGTGAAAAATTCTATACAGGGTCGGGGTGATTATAAATTAAAGTCTGCACCGAGAGAGTGTAAGTGTAAGGTTTAACGGTTTAATTTTCGATAAACGGTATATATATATGCGCGTATAGTAGGGGCCAGCAATTGTGCAACAAGAATTATGAAAGACCGCGTCCTATACATACAAAGCCCGTTTAGGAGTCGAGAGCAAGATCATACGTGAACGGGGTATAAAACGTGCGGGATCGAAGCTTAATTTCAATGCGACATATCGTTAATATACTGTATAATGCATGGAGAGTATATAGTAACAAATAATGACTATGAATTATGCATATTCATATTATAACAGATTTACATACAGCTTATATACACGTGCGGTGTTAATGAGAAGACTGAACTCGTTATGTATATACCCGACCATGATAATCGATCGCGAAATTGAGCTTCGCGGAATATATTTATACAACTCTTTGCAACGTCAAACATGCGAAAGGAAGAAATACCGATAATATACCTCAGAGTAAAGAATAAAACGGCTTGTGATTTTAAAACGTTGGCAAGTGTCGTTAATCAAGGTACGAGAATAAAATCAATATCGAGAATGAAATCAATATCTCTGTTCTTATCTTGAGTGCAGGCAAATATATGGGGAGTATTGCAGAGTGTTATAACGATGATGATGATAATCGTATGTATAATAATGGTTGAATTCTGCACTGGCCTGTGACCAATTAGTACCAGACCAGCTACCTATACCTATATGTACAATCTACAAGAGGTTCTCGCTTATATCCTCGGATGAGTATATAATTAACAAAATTGCGTATATATATATATATAATATATAACATTCAAGTATACATGTAGACGATGTGTGTCCATAGAAAATTTATTCCTACAGCACTAAACAATTACGTGCATCATATAGACAAATATCGCTGTCTATGTTCTTCTTCTCGTGTATATTTTCTGAGAATTTTTAAAAGAAACGAGGATAAAATTCTACAGATTCCCGCAATTTGAATCAGAAATACTGAACTAAGTCTCTCGAAGTTCGGGAATTGATGATAACTGGGCGATAAAGTGAACCTAAATTCCATGTTACAGTAACAGATCTCGCATGAACCGTAATTGAGGCTCTATAAAATAAAGGAATTGCATGGGTATGTATATAGAGAACCTGGTGTAACGGTCTAGTAGACGAAATTTTTTTTTTTTTTTTTTTTTTCTTAGCCTTCTCGAGAGCATTAATGGTTATGGAATATACGGTTATAAAATATTATTCAGATTCAGCTGTCTGTGAGTGAGCGAGCGTGAGTTGATTGAGCTTGAAAACGATCACACGCTAGCGGTAAAATCGATCGATCCGAGTCAAATTCCATTGAATGGGTATATATTTTTTATTCATCTTTCCACGAGTATGATATGTATGTAGAGAGAAGAAAAAGGAAAAAGAAAAGTTTCTAATCTCGTTTTTTTATTTTCGTCTCTAACTTCGTAGAAAAATTTAAACCTCGATTCACATGTAGGTATGAAATGTACCTACAGCGGTTAGACAATGATGAGATATACCGTTGAACTTGACTGACCGTCTCACTCGCCCGGAATCGTATAGAAATTTCATTACTTCAGTGTTACACTAATTAGTTTACACAAATTAGCGGAATTAAAACATTGAAAAGACAAAAGAACAGCACGAAACCCACGATTCGGAGATATTCAAAAACGTTTCATGGCCAAAAGAAAAGGTCCAGTAATTTTGAAGATTTTTTCCATTTTTATTAGCAGATGAAACCAATTTTTTTTCGAATTCAAGTCGATCTAATTGCGAGTAAACGAGTGAAAATCCGGAAAAATTGATCCACAAATTTTCCCTAAGAAAAAAAAAAAAAAAACCGTGGAAATATTTCGACCTGCAACATCTCATTCCGCATGTATTATATATACATTATGTATATAGGTAGATATATACTATACGTGTACCTATGAAACCGTTAAGTTTTTGCGGCGAGTTACTTGGTGCGCGACGTGGTCACTGACGAGAATTAAGAGTTAAGGTGGAGGTTTAAGGCGGGCCGCTAGAGCTGCAGTCTGCAAGTTACAGGTATACCTACTCTACGTTATATACGTATACGTTAGCGTAGTAGTAATAGTAATCGTAATCGCAATGGTAATGGTAAAGGTAAAGGTAATGGTAATTGAATGGCATGACGGACTAACAAGCGACAGTCCGCGGTTCGAGCTAGGAGACGAGCTCTCGCTGCAGTTATGCAACTTGCGTCTGCATATATATACGTTTATATATTTTGTTTTACTTGTATGTGCAGCGTGTCTCTCCGTTGCAGTTTTTGACGCGATTCTCCTACACGGCATATGGGCGGATAAAATTCATATGTCGGTATATACCTATGTAGTAGAGGTGGTTGAAGACTTATATATAATATTATGTACCTATGTGTGCAGCATGCCTATAACTCTGGACTCTTCACGCGAACTCGTCATATATGTACGCTGGATGCATATACAGGGCGTCAAAATGCCGCTAGAATAATAACACTACATTACTTAATTTCGTACCCCGTAGGCATACGTAGTATTTCCCTCCCGATTAAATCGAAAGATAGGTATACATATATTGTCCAGCTCCTTCGTTTCCTGTTCAGGAATTACATGCATATCAATTCCCCGCTCTTTACTTACGATATTAATTGACTGCGATCATTTTAAAATACGTTCAGGATATGATCGCGCACCATATATATTTTCTTCTTCTTCTCTTTTCATCCGAACATTATTTTCGATAGAATTTTCAATCGAGAAATCACGTTTCTTTGTTCTTTCTGATATCGTCGACGACGGTATTATCCACCGATTATACTTTTCGATACGAGAGTTCAGAATTTTCATGATACTGTATCATAGAGTGGAGGTTGAATTGTTTCAATCAGAGACTGATTACAGGGTATAATGTTTATAGTACATCATCGGCGTATACGTGTATCGCCAGATTATAGCTGCAGCGTGCGAGAGACTGACTTTAAAGTGAAAACCGAAGATTAAAAATAAGAAGAAGAAGATTAAAGGAAAGATGAAACTTTACGGTGCGGCGCAAAGTGTGCAGCCTGTAGGGTCACCGACCCCGATGACCGCGCGAACTAAACTGCCCACCAGGAAATCCGAGTTACCAACGTAGAGCGACGGATTGCCGCTGTAAAGATCCGAGGATCTCGGACTAGGAGAAGGATCCTTATTTTTTTACTTTTCGATCATATATATAGAAGAATGTTAAATATCGAGTTATGTATATGATATGTGATAAAATAAAATTTTACAGTTTCGAGTTTTTAGCGAGGTTAAGAAAAAGAAAAAAAAAACCATCGACTTCCGGTCAATATTTAATGATCGCGATTTATTGTAACGGTTTCACGGATATATATATACGTATGTATAGAAGTATATAGTATATATATATATATATATAATATATAATAGGCCCGATTATACTGCACATATGGAAGCGAACGACATTGATTGATTTTTCACCGTATGTATAATAAGTTGTGCCTATGTATGTATGTATGTATGTACATGTATGTATATACAAATAAGAAGAAAGGAATAAAATAATACGGGAATAAGTTTATAAGAGAGAAACTGTACATCTTGACGAATTAACGTAGGTACAGTTGAACTTGATCCTAACGGTCCATACCTCGCTCCGCGCTTACTCGGTTTTGCATATTATCTCCTCTTTTCCTTTTTCTTTCATCTTTTTTTTTTTCCCCGTTTTTTCTTCATTCCTTACGTCATGCCTGGCGCTACCTTACTTCGCCCGTTACTCAACCACGAGATTTATCCTCCGTGAACAAGTTATTAAATTGTATAATGAGATGGTATGTACGTATATATACATACAGCGATATAACAAATAATGCGAGTGGCTTATAATTGCCTTATCGTAAAAACTCGGACGATTTTACCCTATTTTTCATTTTTTAATATTTTTTCTTTCTATATACGCGTATATACTAAATAAGGATCGAAAGATCGCGAGGAGAAAGTTTCATTGTTTACCGGTATTGACCTGCGACTTGGCTGCTCTAGACGGTGAGAATTTTCTTCTCTTTGCCCCCTTTTTTTGTTGTTACAAAAAAAATTGAAATCGAAAAAAAAAAAAATATTATGTATAAGTAGGGATACTTTGCAAGTCTGACATTGCATAAATTCCGCAAATGAGAAACAATTAACGATAGTTATTAGGTAAGATTTTAAGATATTCAATGGTAGATTAGGTATTATGATAACTGGTGGTAAAATTACCGATTATACTTGCAGCCTGCACAATTGGTATAATAATGATATCTTTATATACCGCGCTGTAGGATTTAAATAGCTATTCGATGAATAGGCTAATAATTCTTGAACGACTGATTGGCCTTCTTTGCCGTAATTGTATAGTTTCGTTTAACTCCTATATTCGGAGATTGTTAGCTCTTTCGAGAATAATAAAACTTCTCTTTTTGCTGTACATAGCAGCAGCAGCAGCAGCAGCAGCAGCAGCAGCAGCAGCAGCAGCAGCAGCAGCAGCAGCGAGCGCAAGTATGTACTCGAACCCTCGTAATGTACGTACATACATTGCCATTGGAGTTTGGCGGCTTGTCATGTCTACTTTTTTTTCTTTTTTACCTCTTCTTCTTCTTCTTCTTCTTCTTCTTCTTCTTCTTCTTGGTTCTTCTTCTTACCTCTACTTTCTTGTCTCGTCCCTCTACCTATAGACTCGTAGCGATGAGTCACAATATGCCCCGACGACGAGACGATCCGCAAGAGAAGAACAAAGGAACATTTGACCACCACGTTCTCGAATGTGTTAGACATGTGAAAAATTATAACGATAAAACTCGGTGCGTGTGAATGTCCGATGAGAAATTCAAACCGCGTTTTGATGAAGAAAAAAAAAAAAAAAAAAAAAAACGAGGAACGAGAAAATTCACCTGTACCTGTAAATAGGCAAATTTTCGATCTTCTTTGCTCATCTAATCTTTTTTTCTCCCCTAGATTTGTTTGGAAAAAAAAAAAAAGAAAAAAATGTGTGCCTTAACAGACGCGATAAACGTGCCTTCAGGTGAGTTTCAGTTTAGTTTAACAGTCTCGCTGTACGGGGAGGAGACATCCGGAAGTCGGCTACTCAACAGACATCCGGTTAAAGTCAGGCGTACCTGTACCGTAGATATCTATACCTATATACCTACACCTCGTATCCGTTCAGTTATAAGTAAAGAGTATAGGGTACGTATATAATGATTGAATGAACTACGGGAGCAGCTAACACCACCGCGAGTGTATAAAATGATTAAACGAGGAATACAAATGATCAAGCGTGAATCTTTTTTGGAAAAAAAAAATAGGTAGCCATTTCTTTCGACGGTGTCTTTGAACATATTCATTTTTATGTTTAATTACCACACACGAAATAATTCTACGTTCGTAATACGTGTCTTTCCTTCTCGTGGTTGTTGTATATTTAGAAGACCCCGTTATATGGTTGACAGTTTCGTCGATTCACCGTGCAAAAACTGTCCCCTGAAGGGCAAAAAAGAATTGAAGAAAAAAGAAAAAAAAGAAATCGAAAAGAAGAAAAGATGTATCGACATTGTCCAGACGGAGTAAAAAATTCGTCGTCCGCAATGGGAAGGACTATAGATAGAAGAAAAAGCGAGAGAATAAAAAAAGAAACAAACCGAATAGAAGAAAATAACGTAATTCTATCAACCGTATAGCCGTTGGATATTGCATAAGCACCATGGCGCCCGAAGATTTGTACCGCTGTTGCTTCTTGTCGTCGCATTCGTTGAAAGAGTAGTTGAAAAATAGTTAACGGGATTTTTTTTTAATTATACCTGGTATATATATATCGACTAATTAACGCACTTTACGCCAAAATCCACGAGGTAATATACCCCCAAGAATTATAATAAGAAAAAAGAAGACGTATAGAAGAAGAGGGAGATAACCGTAGTCGACTATAAACCAAAGATAATGTTCGTTTCCTTCTTTTTCGATTTTTTGGTTTTTTAGGAATGACCGTGAGAGCTAAGAGGATGAATATATATACTCTTATATCAATACTGGGTATAGCTGTATATACAGTAATTAATTTTTTTGCTTTCTTTAAAACCGTCTACCGGCATCGCGTTTACATAGTTTCTAGAAGATAAATTAATGCCGATTTTTATTTTATCGTATAAACATAATTTTAATCAACTCGACCGACAGAGCTCATGCGGTCTCCGAGTCGAATCTCATATACGATTAATGCGAACATACGAACACTTATACGACCAGCCGGGAATAAACGGTGTCTGAATTCCGTAAGCTTATATACCTACTCGTAGATGACCACCGGTGAACTTTTGCGCTAATGTTAAAAGTCGCGCCTTTAAATGTCAGTCAAGTCAGTCAGAAGAAACAGTAATTAGCGTTGCTCAAGGCGGTCTCTCCGGACAGCCCAGCTAGCTGTACTACATATACCTGCCTAGCTAACTCTTTTAATTGATAAGATCATTGGCACTGGTCAATTATCTTTCACGCCTCTTCATCGCGCCGATCTTTCCAATGTACGAAATAGAATTACGTACATATAACGATCGTGATCTGGTTGGTACGGTGCTGTAGCATACTTAACGGTCCCCATCGATCATTATACCTCGTATAATATAATTTTTATATCATTATCAATACGGACACGAGATGATATTTTATAGAGTGGCAAGAGAACGACGAGAAAAAAAAAATTCTGGTTAAACTGTTCTTTTTTTTGAAACTTATAAACCATGATGATCCGAGAGACGACGTTTGTGCGAGACAAAAAAAAATTAGTGACTCGTATTTGCGTTGTTTAAGGTATGTATGCGCAAAATTGTTAAACATACATTATGACGTCAATATTTTACTTGCATGTATAAGGTATATATGTATAGTTGTACATATATGCGCGAATATAGACGACGAACGAAGATGAGTCGCCTTGAAGATCATCCTCATCATCATCATCATTATCATAATCATTTGAGAATACCAAAAGGCACATAGCTCGTTTCCTGTTTACGAAGAATCTACACGGTTCTCACCTTCGGCTAACATAAGACGTTTTCAAGGTAAAAAACGTGTGTCTTATACATACATATATATAGATATATCGACAATGTTCATTAACTACGTATCGTTAGTGGATTTTTGGATCTGAAAATACGTTCCGAAATAAGTTACGAATTTTAAAAGTTACGAACTTCGAGCCGGCCATCCTGGGACACGTCCAGTTTGAACTTTGAAATTTACAACACGTTAAGATCAGTGAGATGTAATGAGAGTTTTTTTTTTCATATTTATTATATGCATGAAGATAAATGCATTCAGATATTTTATGGGTATATACATATCGATAAATAAATTAATTAATTGAGTAAATAAATAGATAAATAAAATGAAATTGATGGCGTTTTATAGTTTCTCGAAAGTTGCGCGAAGGCCATATACCTATATACATATATACCTATGTATATAAATATATATAATAATTATGAGCGATGCAGTGAAATCGATGTATAACCGCGTCAGATTTTTGTCTTCTTCTTCTTATTTTTCCTCTATTAAATGCGTATAAAACTTAAATTTCGAACTTTCTTACATTTTTAACTCTTTTAATTTTCGAAATTTTTCTATTATATACTGCAGTTTCTAGTTCGAACACGCATCGGGTGTCTCGCGTAAAATCGAACCGTTACAAAAGACATATTTCGTATTATATACAAACTTATATATATCTGTGTATATATATATACCGTTTGAAATATTCATTATGTACGCAACTGTATAATCTATAAGCGACGACTACGAGATAGGGTGATTATTACTTATTACTCAACAACAACAAAAAAAGGAAAAAAAAAATCCACGGGGAATCATGAAATTACCCATTTATGTTAATTCAAATTTCTTAGACTTGAGGAATCGTCAAGGTTCATTGACTTTCTAACTGTACAGAGCACCACCAGCAACAGCGTCTTTTTTTTCTATTTTATCTCAATTTCTTTTCTTTTCTTTTCTTTTTTTTTCTTTTCGGCTGTAGAAAAGGCGAATTTTGACTTCTTATTTTACACTTAACCCGTTAAAATTATCCCTCGCAGATATATAATTCCAACGCGTATATACGTATGTATTTATTTTTAGTCAGGAAATTATGCGAATCGGAGGATCGCTCTTTGTTAAAATCCTCGACCTTGTGCAGAAAAAACAAAGTTAATCTACCCATCCGCGAAAAATAAGGCTCGCAGCTGCGATGAGACGTGAGTTCACCGTTTCTTATATCTTTATGAGTATAACTATTGGTTGAACGGGTGTTGGAGTCATTGCAGTATAATGCAGTATGAGCGAAACTATAAGGAATGCAAGAAAACGAAATGGAATGATGATAATGAACGGAAAAAAAATTGAAAAAACAAAGAACGTGAAGTGATTCCTCGGTTATTTTTGTTCCCATTATACCCCCTATCCGTTCGAAACGCAAAAAAAAAAGTATAGAGAAACTAATTTGTATACATCGCAAAATATATAGGTATGTATATGTATTATACATGTGTAAGCTAAAGGCGTATATCCGATAAGATCGTTTTAATTACAACGTTTAGACAAAGTCATCGTGGAAACAGGTAGCCGGATTACAGCATTGTTTCAGAGCTATTACACCATGGGATGAACGATCGACAAGCATACCCAGCTACCCCTGAGGGGCTTGTTAAAAAGCGTATCATCCCGGAATGAAGAAGAAGAAGAAGAAGAAGAAAATGAAAATAAAAATGTGTACCTAGATCGTATAATATATTAACCGATCGTTGAAGCTATTATTTGCAAGGTGGCCAATTTGTAACTACTTATGGATGAGTGATGTGCAAAAAGTTTTTCTATACATATAACATATCGCGTATATGCCTATTACACATGTATAATACGTTGTAGACAATATCAAGAATGAAATACAAGGCTATATAGATCTTTCACAGCATCTCGATGTTCAGATACATATCTATGATATATTTTTTTTCACAGGCGTGACTAGCAATTTCTTTTTATTTATCTATTTTTCATCTTTCGTCATCGATAAGCGATAAAAATTCTTTTATTTTTCACGTACAGGTATATCGCTGTAAAATAAATTTCGTAGAATTTCGGAGACGGATAAATAATTATTATTATTGTTATAGTATATATAAGAAGATAATTGATCAAGTTTTTAATAAAATTTTTTTCTCTTTTTTTTTTTGCATCCTCGATTGTATTATACCTATAGGTATACATATACCGAAGATGAGAATAATAGAACTAGAAACAGGAATTTATATACCGTTGTTATATGTATACATACAGCTGTATATGTATGTACATACATAAATGTACCAATGATGTGCATCAAAATACAACGAATTATATGGGATTTTTGTAAGTAGTACAAGTGGGCGAAACACATCGAGCAGTTATGACCACGGTATATAGGTATGTAAGTATTTAGATACATACCTGCATATACGTATATATAACAATGGAGAAACCGGGGAAAAAAAAAACTTTAATTACTTGGAGGCTTAGTTTAGACTTTAGAGCATAATATGAAAAATTAACGACTGTGAATGAGAAAATGTTTTAACATATAGGTACATGTATGTACATACATATACGTAGGTCCAGACTTTTTACTTTTACTAATTATTCAATAATAATTATCAGCGAATTACCGGTGTAATATAGGCCTGATTATATGACAAACGTATATGTGTATGTAACTCAGCCACATATTCGCACGTCCTTAATTTTTTGAAGTATTTAGCAATGGTACGGTCGAAGTAGGTATAGGATAGTAGTATGTACATACGTTTAAATCTGTACTTGACATTGTTTGCCAAAGTGAGACGTTCCCACCATTCGAGAGGTATAATAATGTTATATATAAATATAGGAACAGAAGGGTATATCTAAGCTAGTTCAAAGAAGACTCTATAATTATCATTCTTATTCTCAGCCCGAAACAAACATATAATATCACTTTTAAGTTAATGCCACTGCAGAAGCTTAACACCTCGTGCGATTTCGTACGACGATAAACGCGATATACATAACTATATACCATAGATTAAAAGATTCACTTAACTTCTCTTTTTAACTAACTCTTTTTTTTTTTTTCATTAGTTTTCACGCGTTAATTTAGGTATATCATATATTATATAGAAACCACAGAAACTCTCGCGTGCTAAGCGAGTATAATCTGCAGCATACTCGACTGCGTACAGGCATATATGGTAATATAATTAGGTATATGATATATGGAAAACACTTTCATTCCTTCAATTTTATAATCACGGTGTTAATAATAATAATAATAATAACAATAAACCGCAACGGTCAAGATTTCTCGCGCGAATTCCCATACCATGCAGATATTATAGGTATAGCATATCCAATAATGATAATAATGATAATATGAGAAAGCCTCACGTATTATAGGTATTAGTGCGACATATACTGTGGCAAAGTTTTCGCAAACTATCTCATACATTATATATAAAAATTTCACATATCTATCTCTTATACCCTATTAATACGAAACCGATATACTAGCTAATTCTGTTATCTTGTAATAATACTAGACCGAGAAACGACGACGACCTTCCGTTTCGAAGAGGAGGCGCCTGAGGAAGGTGAGCGCAGTCGTGCGACCTACATTCCTCAACGAGATAGTCTAGAATGAGTCTGCAGTCAGGAAGTCTGAATTGCACTCTCGATTATTCGAGGAGGGCTGGTAAATTCATACTCAGGTAAAGGCAGGGGGGCTTGGGACGGGATATAAGGTGTATAAGAAATTTTTGGAAAATATCGAAAAGATTGAATGACGATAATCAATCTTAAAAAAAAAAAAAAAAAAAATCGGATTCTCGAAATCGTATCCCGGCGATTAGATTAATCAAGATAAATAATTACCTATAAGTCTTTCGTTTAGTTCAATTATTATAAATTATACTCACTGGTCGGTAGGGTAGGTATTTGCGCTGCATGTGTAGTACTGTGCCTCAGTATCGTGAGCTGAAACAATGATAAGAAAAAAAAAAGTTAACAGAAATTATGACATTGAAGAAAGAATGAATTGGAAATTGAAAACTGCTGCGATTGAAGTTTTATGACTAACTACAGTAACTACAACGAACCTTTAACTATACACACCGACTAATAACCATTGCGCAATTATTATTATACCCGCAACGGTTGATCGCCGTTCAACAGATCGTTTTAACGTTCGATTTTCACTATACTTATAGGTATATACATAGATATATAATATATAATGAAACAATGAATGAGAACGGGCGGAGTATAACTCGTATTATAATCGAATTCCGTCCCCAAACGAAAGGGAACGTATAAGCTGATATGAAACAATTCGAAGATTTACACATGGGTATAATACATATGTAACATTGCTGCAGCGTCGAAAAATTTTTTATTTTTTTTTTCAACCGATTGCGAGAGACCCGGTAAATACTTTAATACTACGGCGATACTTATCTTACAGCATATATATGTATAGGTATATAACCGGGAATATATAAATGGTTCGCAGACTGTTAAACCGGCTCGCGAGAGGAGTTAGTTGTTGGGCCACTTTCATCTCGCTATATAGATATATATTTACCGAGGAACGAATAGCCAGCGTAGGTATATATATATATATATTATATACCTACGGAGGTATGTGTATGTGACATAAACGTACTTGGGAAAACTGGGTTAAATGAAAATAAAAGTGCCCTTGTTAGCGCGTTGCTGATTGCCGTATAGTGCAGCTCCTGATCATCGGACGGCTTCTTCCCAGTCCTGCATCGATCGATGATAATTGAATTTTTTGAAATCCAGAACTTTCGCGATTCATCTTCGCTTTTGTAAACTTTTACTTATCCTTATAGGTATACATACATGTACATATGGATACCTAAATATGTGTTACACACACGCGACTCTCTCTCTCTATATCGTAAACGATCATTGTTATATATATGTATACATATATATATATATATAGCGCAGTTAATTTTTAATTGATTGTGCGGTGGATATAATGGGTTTGGATCCATGCACGCGATTTTTACTGCCGATAAAATAATTGGGATACAAAATATTCGTATCTTTGTAAATTGAATTATAAATTCCAAATCGTTGTGGAGCCCTGCAGCTGAGAGCCCCGCCGCTAAAACGTTTCACACAAAAATTATTGCTAATGAAAATATATATATATATACATGTATATGTATAAGTAAGTTGGTGTGTGTCTGTATACCGGGTCTATATAAGGTCAGACAAGAGACGCCGGAGCTGATACAACCTTGGCAGGTTTACTTTACTCATGGTACACGATTACAGTCAAAGTGCCTATATGTGTATACGTATATAGGTATATAATGTGTATATATATCACATATTAGTCGCAACTGCAGCAGCAGCAGCAGCAGAATTTGAAAAAGATGTATTGTATAGAAATCACGATGATACCTACCTACCTACCTACCAACGGTGATAATAAATCTGCACTAGAGTATGGACCGAGAAAGAACAAGAAGAAGAAGAAGAAGAAGTATCGATTTATTCATTTTAACGATCGTGAAGAAATTAATCGCACAGATGCGATACCTAGCCCGTCGACGATCCATGGTATATATATAAGAAACAGATAACTTTCTCTCATTTCTCATTATTTACTTCTTCTTCTTCTTTTCTACTCTATATACATAAGTATACCTATATACGATATATATGGTCAGGGGCATTACATTCATCCGAATATTTGAACGAGAAGATATTTCTATAAATTATGTAACCGCGGTGTATGTACAGAAACCGATTTTATGGTATATCAGACCGCGGTTGACAAAATCCTGATATACCTGTACACGTATATATACATATAATATAAGTATACGTATATATGTAGGTATACAGGATTTTGCACGAGCGAGAAAACAAGTCCGAGGATAGGAGTTTGATCGCCGAGTGACTAACCAGTTCGCGATCGAGTCGGTGGGCGTCCTTATACCTATACCTATACTGCTGTATATATATATGTAAAAACGTGTATACATAGACTCGGGATTATGACGTCACTTGAATCGCTAGCTTACAGGCCATAGATGAAGCAGTGATATCATGACGTTGGTAAGAATATAAGGATATAGAAAACTCAGTCTAGTATAATACATAATAATAACGTGTGTATATAAGTACAGTAACGCAACGGATTCAACAAATCTTACACCTATACACTTGTATACGTACATACACATCTCTCGATATACGACAATGTTACATACATACATATGCGTAAGTATACGTGTTCACATATGATTTATGCACGTTATGGTGTCGCAAAGACGCGGCCTGAACCCCAAGGAGATGACGTCCTACGCAGAAATCTCTTCGACTATATGACAATATAAGCATATAGTTATATATTTATCAACCGCGGTATATCCGCAACCGTGTCAACCGGTACATAGCTAATGATGATAATCATCGTAAACAATTAGCAGATGTGCAATGTAAAGGTATATACATATAGATATACCTATATATAGGTGCGTGTCGGTATTGGGAGTAGAAAGTAAATTTCACCACTTATATCCGAAGAACGTAATTAAATTTTTTTAAAATTTTTTTACCCTTGCGTCTATAGATTTTGACGTTGACGAATGTGGCGTATCATTTTATTGACTCTATGTATATGTATACATATATAGATATGGACGGTACATGCAAATGATTGGGTCAGCTTCTCCCACACGTCGCAAGCTGCACTGCATATTCGAAACAATTACAATTGTAATCCTATTTGATAGAAAATCGCGTAAGATGATTCTGCACGCGGTTTGTATTATAGTTACGCAACTTATCATACGGGTATACCTCCACCGCGTATTGGCATATGTACACCTACGAACTGTAGCAACCAATACGATATATACATACATATGTACAAGTATATACAGGTAAAATATGATTACCTTGTCGAATTTGCGGGAACAAATTTTACGCAACTGTATATAGGTATGTATAGTATGTATCTATAGGTATATATGTTTATGCATGTACACACGATTCTGGTCGAGTGAGAAATGAATATAATGATCATTAAATATATTGAAAATAAATTAGACAGAAATGAAATTCTAAGAAATCTTGAAACTTGACTCCTCGGTCAGTAAAGTTCAGGTTTTTTTTTTGTATCTTGAAGAAGAAGAAGAAGAAGAATTTCAAACGAAGGATATTATTATTTGATAAATTAAACGGAATTTTAAAATTCGCTATTAATTTATGAAATTTTGACAAATAACACGAATTCGAGAATGCAAAAAATGCAAAGCCGTTCAGATTCTTTTCGATTTTTTTTTTTCTGTTTTTTGGTGGTTGCAGGGAAGTAGGTACATTGTACGAACTATTTAGCGTAGAATATTATGCCCACAGATACAGTACAGTACCTAACTCTATAGGTAGTTCATACATACATACATTAGCGAAACTCTGAGAAGTAAAAGTGGGCGGGGCTCTGACGACATTCGAATAGATTGTCCAGCGTTTGGTCATACTTACTTCCATGTACCCTGCACCAGCAGCTGGCTCTTTAAACTTTATCAGAGCAAGAAAACTGTCCCATACCTATACCAAAGCGTACAGCAATTTCTCTGCTGTATATCTGCAGCCCTAACATAATATACATTACACCTATATATCGCCACCAAATATATACATATACCTATATACAAGAATCCTGAATTTCTCCCGCTTGAATACTATTTTCTTATTTTTTATTTTTTGTATAGTCTTCTCGAAATGACACCAGTAAACCGTGTTTTGAACCAATTTCAATGACACAAAACATCATACAATTAGGTTGTAGATTTGACTTACCCAAAAATTGAATTGAATTGAATTGTATTGTATGCATATGTTAATGACTTGTATCCTCTTTCTCCGCTAGTTTCTATACGTATGCAGGTATATACACACATGCATAAATATATATAATATACACCGCGCACGACAAGGTTATCACAATTACCTAATTACGTAACGTTCAAGAATTTCTGACTATTAATAAATTTTCATATATATATATCGTATACCTACCTATACGTTTACATGCCTATGATGTATACGTCCATATCCTATATACCGTACACTGTTAAGGCAGCAGAGATATTCCATCCATTCTCATGGTTCAATCGTCATAAAAGCCAAGTGTAACGTAATTGTCAGTCATTACGCTCGCGGTTGCTTCGACTGTTCACCGAAAATTATACAAGTTCTTTCTATTCCTATACCTATACTATAAATATTATACATATATATACCTTATACCGCATACGTGGTGTACACACGTATGTGGTACTGCTGCTGCTGCTGCTGCTGCTGCTGCTGCTGCTGCTGCTGCTTACAGTGCTGCACAGCGTTTAAAATACGGGTCAATGAAACAGCCGCGTTGGTACCGTACGTATCAAAATTACACGGGCTGGTAAAAAAAAAAAAAAAAAAAAAGAAAGAAAGAAAAACAACCAAAGGAAGAAAGATAAAAAACGTGGAAGCAATGAACTCTCGCCTATTCCGAAACACACCGTTTCGCATATCTGCAGCGTGATAAAAAAAAAAAAAAAAAAAAAAATTAGCTGGGGATGCTGCAGCAGCAGCAGCAGTAGCAGCAAGGTCGCTTCGACTCTGGATGATGATTCAACAGATTTCTTCCTTTCTTTCACCGCTATATACATAGATACCACGTATACGTGTATGTATATATAATATCTAATGAACGTTCTATCCATCCATCGAGATAGAAAGCTATACATATAGCATCTAACAAGCGGTGTATATATTATATATACATATGAATTTATTTATTTATATATAGTATATATATATATATATATTTTTTACATGTATATAATCCTGCGTACTTTATATTATACGCTCGTTTAACGCGACGAATATAAATATTACAATTACAATGTTAATAAAGCTTCGTAAGATATAATAATACATGTATACATTTACGTATATATATATACAGGTATATAAGTATACATATATATGTATATATGTATATGAATAGCGTTTTACTCACCAATAGAATTAGCAGCGTGGCCTCCCGCCTCACCATGGCTAAAATAAAAGAGAAAGTCTTATTAATATCTGGGTCGAAGAACACCACGCGGTCTGTCTGTTTATCTGTATTGCGCTTATAAGCGCAAGTCTTTTGCGCAAAAATATAATTTCCTTATTAGACACGGGCATATCGGTGTAGGACGACCGCGAAGGGAGATACGGACGGTGTCGCGGTTCAGATCTCGTGCTTGCAGCTTACAAGAAGGATATTCATCTTTATCCATACGTACAACGATCCGTCAGTTCTTCTCCATTTATAATTCTTATATGATAAAATAATAAAGACGTACGCACTCACGGGTGCGAAATTTCACTTACGGAACCCCAACGCGAGTAAGTCGGAACGTCACGATCAGACGTTCCGCACAATTCAACCAGCTGTTTCTCCGCAGCTTTTCTGCTGGCGGTGCGCGAGAGATGCTGATCGCGCGCGAGGAAGAAGGAGATGTAAGATGTAAGAATCGCGTGTGTACGTATCTACCTCGAACTACCTAGTCACTCGAACAACGTTTTCAACTCGGATAGTACAACACGCCCGACGTCTTGAGAAAGTAACACATTTAATACGGATAAAATGCGTTCACTTTTTAGACAACCGCGTATAAATAGGTACGTTTATACCTAAGTATGGCTCGTGCAGTAGTTATCACGGACAGCTGATCGATGACCTCGGACATTTAATTATTGCGTGCAGTATAGTCGATGATTTATCGTCGTGGACAGACCGGCGAACGTGAACCGTACAGTTACAGCTCATCTTCACGCATAATCATTTCATTACATTTCGCTATATTCGAATAGGTACATAATAGAAGATATAATAAATAATTCGATGACGTGACGTTGTGTAGCCGAGTCTCTTCGAATTGCATAACTAAAATACCTGCAGTACGTATAAGGTATATGGAATAAGTTATGAAAGAAGAATTAAAGAAATTGCGTAAAAAGAATGTATCGTTAATCTCTCCGTATAAAGAATATAAAGAAATTTAAAGAAAAAAGAATTAGAAACGTATATACATATAGGTATAAAAACTATACGGGATATGCGTATATAGGAATTATTCTGTATTCGGAAAGAAATGTTTCGGAGGAGAAACGCGCGCGTGGGTTGCCGTAGCAGGGGAAAATCCCCCCCTATAAATTCCACTTCTCTCGATATTTCGACAGCGGAAACAGGTGACGCCTAAAAAACGCATCTAACACTGAAAACCCGACCCCCCTAAACCGAAGTGAACCGAACGGGAGGTAACATAACGTAACGTAACGTAACGTGACTAGCGACTGACTATACTTGTGCAGCGGGAGAAAATCCTCTAAGCTCCAGCTCTCGGTTATCGACCTGTGCAGGTATAATTCGTTGCGCGTTTAAGTATGCATGTATGTAGGTATGTAAGTACGTACGATAAAAGTATAGATTCCTTAGCTACTTAATGAAACGGGTCAGAATTTAAGGTCACGGTCGACCGAAGGGAATTCGAACGAGATGCTTATGTACTTAGAAGAAAACAGTGATGATTTAACTGGAAAATAAATAGAATCTAATTAATGTTTTATACCGTATAAGATCTGCAGCACGAGTCACGATACCTATAAGCCTGTTACAAGGATGTTTGGAGATATCGTTCGCGTTCGATCCAGACTCTACGTCTCTACTACATAGACGTGTTATACACGAGATATCTATAGATTCTCGAGTCTCCGTTTCAAGGACGAACTCCGCGAAGCAACTGTAGCCATTACTCGAATGCGTCAAGAGTCTTAAGTATCGTCTATCGGCCGAGAAGCCGGCTGATATGCAGAATTAAATATACTGGCCAACGGGGTAATCTTGTTACCGATCTTTCCGATCGACCTCGCAATTAGTAATATGCACATATACCTTATAGGTATATACCTATACATGTGTAGTTACGAATTCAATTTACATGTAAGGATATAGATCCCAAATAATACCTTCTTATTCTTTCCCTAATATCCGTACTAATTATTTCAACTTACGCGAATTAATTATTCCTCTGGATAAAATCCCGCAGCTTGTTTATCACACGGCGTCAATTACGCCGCATTATTTCACAATCGCAAATATAATAATCGATTCAATATACATGGAATTAATATTATAGTCGCTATATTATGCCTATATTTACACAAGTTGCGGTAATACGGGCTAAAAAGGGATCGTATATCTATGTAATGAGTTGCGTAGTTATTAATGTAAATCTAATATACAGGGTGGTTTCTGTTTTCTTTCGTTTTGTTTTTTATCGATTCAGGCTAATAGTTTTGAAACTAATCAAGATACAGAAAAATACTTCTGACAAAAGTTGTACCGTTCCAAGGGGGACATTTGATAACGCTATGGGTTTTGAATTTTTATAGGGTCTTATGGGGTTTTCATTAAGTAACTTTCGTTTTTTAAATAGGAACCCCTATTTTTTAGTTAAGATTCATAATCTACGGGAAAAAATACATTATACTTTTGTAGGAAACTTTTTTTCTCCAAAAGTTCGCATGTATGCACGAACTGTTTGTCGATATAAGGATTTATTTTCATTATTTAAACTAGAATTATTATTCATTCGTCTCGTTCCGGTTATTTTTGATATATATTTATACCGATAATAACAGTTGTAATATACAAATATACGCAGTCGATGTTACGGAGTAATGTGCGGAGGAAGCGAGGGAACCTTGGGCTCCTTTTTATTGCACAACGTAATATAACGTTTTAACTTATAGAATTCATTAAACGGATTATTAGCAGGTATAATAAACACCTACGACGAAAGTGTAAAGGGACGGTACGCGCGGCGTGACACAACGCCACCCACTGCAAACGCGTCTATTTGTTTGCATTTTTTTTTTTTTTTTTACTTCATTTGCATTTTAATATACACGTAATAATTTATTGCTGCGTGTGTCGTCTTACCTACCTGTTTTATAAAGGTAGAACTTTCCGCAGGTAAATGTATCCAAATGAGGGAAAAAACTAACTTTCATCACAAAAGTTAACAATCCGTCAATTTATTATTATTGTATTAACGGCCAACACTGCAGCAGCGCGGGGGTACGTATTAGAAGATAATATTAAGCGATCAACGTAAGGATTTTATTTATTTATTTATTTTTTTCAGCGAGAGGTAGATATCGGATTTAGACGTGATTCGATGATATGGAATTGTTTGGAGAAAACTGTTCGCGATCGTTTGATATTTCTGTTCTTTTTTTTTTTTTTAAACTCTGTAGATTAAACGTGTTTTACGGTGCAGCTGCAAAATTATTTATACCAGCTCGACAATCAATCGCACTAAAAAAAATGTATACTTATATTTATATTTTACTATTTATTCCTCTGGTATATATACCGAAAATATTGAATTTATATACTTTTAACACGTGTCTTGTTATAAAATCCATCCTTCAAGTTTACACTGACATCTTATTAATACAGCGTCCTGCAGACTCGAACGATCATTTCCACTTATAATTAATCGATCATCGGTATTTAACAACAAAACATAACGCATTGTCGTCCGATGATTTGTTTTGTTTCTTTATTTTATTTAGTTTTTTTCCCCAATTATCTCTTCTACTTATCTTTATTCCTTCTTCTTTATTTTATCTACCCGCAACGTTTTCTCCCGCAGTCGATTTTCGACGACATTTGATAAAGCGCAATAATTTATATTTGACTGTTTTTTATCGCCTTGGCGGTTATAGTATCCTTATGCTCACTTACATACTCTCGGCGCGGTATTCACTCTTTTGGTTATAATTAAATCCTTTCGCTTTAATATCCTGGGTATTCTTTTTAAATTTAATTTATAATTCTTGACTCGTTTATTTTGCTCTAGGCACGACACTACACTTGCTATAGGATTTATTTACCTCTGCCCTAAGGGACTCCTCGATAAAACCGGAGTCTTTCGCGTTCGGCGAGAGAATCGAGACTGGCCCTCTCGTCGTTTCTCAACTGAGCACACGGAGTACGGACTCTCGAGTGTGTTTTACTACTCTCTCGGCTTAGGTTATGGTTGTGGTAGTTCATGTAACCGCATGTAGCCTCTCCTTCTACCACACACTTAAACCGCGACCAAACATCTCTTGATCTTGGCGAAAGGTATCCTCGATCCTACGCCTACGTTCTCATCGTCAAATCCTCATCCTCTTGCGGTGCAGTCGACGCTACGAAATCCCCCGCCTTTTTAACTCGAAGCGGCGACGTCATCGCTAAATTAACAACGCAACGCAGCTCAACGCGATGCAACACTATACGCCTTTTGCATATACAGACACCAATTATATTTTATTGTATTCTATCCTCATTGAAAATACAATAATTATCACAATCCACACGAATCTTTAACTTCGTTTTAACGATCTCCTGAAATGCACTGGACATGCAATTAGAATAATTATTTCGATTGATCAGTATAAAACCGCATATGCGAGGCATATATTATAATGTCAATTTATGGGAACTGAATTATGATCACGTATGCAATTATTAGGAGAAATTCTCTTCGTTTGGTAGTCACATAAGAAAATTTCTAATCACTTTGAAACTGATTTCGCGCAGAGATTCGTGTCGGAAGAAATCGATTGATTTTATTTGATTACGAATTTTATTTGAAACACGAGAACGTTGACTGAAGATGCCGAATATCGTCTAACTATTTACATAGCTGGTCGACGATTCTCATGCGATATATATGGTTCGCTACTCTATCATTTATTCATACCTATGTTCACTCTTCAATGTATCCGGCTCGTGGATTCAAATATGGCGCTGCTCGCCCGTGCGAGTGGAAACGGCTTACAATTTTGTAATAATTCTTTTTACAAATTATCTCCCAACTGGATGAAGTTGAAATTGAATAGAAAAATTCCCCGTAGTTTTACGCGATGTATACACGGTACTGCAAATCCAAAATTTCTCAATACAGGTACCGAAATAAAGTCTAACCTCACTTTCTATTGAGGTTATAATCACTACGGTTTTATGCCAACCAACAAATTAATGCAAACATGTTAGGTTCATCAACGAGTAAAAATTTATTCATCTCTTTGAAAATTAAACCGAATTTAAATTACAAGTTGTCATATCATTCTCAGACCTCTCCTCCACGGGTGATAAAAAGAAGAAATATCTCATCTTTGACGACTATGTATCACAGAGACGAGATCAGGCCAAACGAAGTATACTCGTTCAAGTACAATCGGATCAATCAAGCTATGAACTATACAACTATTGTTCACAGTTTGGAAAAATTCAAGAAATGCATCATTACACAGTAGATGGTAGCGTGGTAAGTCCTGGGATTAAAAAAAAAAAAAAAACTAATTCATCAGAGATTAATAATAGACTATTTTTTCATTTAACTCGCAGCATTTTATCCTAATTGAGTTCAAGACACTGTCTGACGTTGATTCTATTAGCTCTGCATCGGCTCATGCAAATGTGCAACAACATTTGCCTGTCATTTCTCCCATGCTCTGGTTTAGGGCTACGACAATGGGCAGTACGAAGAGATTGTTTTCTAAAGATATACCTATGACGGTAACAAATGGCAAAGCTTTTCCCGACTCCAAGACAATAAACAGTTGCTTGTTCCAGGCAAAGACGGTGAGTTAAATCCTCATTTACCGCAGGAACCGCTTTAACATAATAAAAAATGCGGGGTCCTTTAGTCGAAACAAACTAATTGCCCAATCAATTCTCTTCAGTCTTTTATCTGTTCATCTTTTCGTTCATTTTTTCTACAGATTTCCGAGCAAATGGTGATCTTATGCAATTTGACAAAGCTCAATGACACAGACATAAGATTACGGTTTCTTACTGCAAGACAAATAGAAACTGCTTTGTCGGGAATGTTTGCTAATATGTCAGTGATCCCCTTTGGATCTAGTGTCAATGGTTTTGGGAAACACGGCTGTGATTTGGATCTTGTACTTAAACTACAAACTGATTTCAAGGTAAAATTTGAAAAACTCGGCGAAGCCACTTCATTTCAAATTTGAATGATAAATAATTTTGGAATATTTCAATCTTCAAGACACATTTTCATCTTCAAATTCTCCTAGGACAGCTCGGTAGACAGATTGGTTTACCACACAAAGGCAGGAGGGTTAAACGAAAGAACTCAATCACAGAAAGTCATGGAGACAATATCTGATATGATGCAAATATTTCTTCCTGGTGTAACGAGCATAAGAAGAATCCTTAAAGCTCGCGTGCCAATAATAAAATACCATCAAACTCTGACCGATTTGGAATGCGATCTGAGCATGACCAATACGTGAGTATACATTGATGTCAATGAAGTGATAAATCTAATAGCGTTGAATATTGAAAAATCATTTATTTCTAGGATAGGTATATACATGTCTGAACTATTGTACCTTTACGGTGAATTAGATTGGAGAGTCAGACCCCTCATTTTCACAATAAGGACGTGGGCTAACCGTGTACAGTTGACCAACAGTAGCCCCGGTAGTTGGATAACTAATTTTTCTCTCACACTACTCGTCCTATTCTACTTGCAGGAGAAACAAATATTACCTAGTTTACAGCAGCTGGTTAAACTCGCAAGTAAGTATAGATATTGCGGCTTTGGATACTGCACTTGATAATACTCCTCCCATTCATTGTGTTAGGATACTTCAAGGCTTTATGCATTTCTAACTGACCACTGTATGTTTATTTTACAACAGATAAAAACGACGTTAGGATAGCAGACGCCAGCGTCGATTGTACTTTTTTACGAGATATATCACGGCTGCCTAAATTATCTACACAAAACAAAGATACACTCGAAGAACTACTGGCTAACTTTTTCATCTATTATTCGAGTTTTGACTTTTCAACTAAGGCGGTTTCCCTAAACGTTGGCACAGCTGTTTCCAAGCCAGATGGTTCCAGCGTATTCATTTATAATCCTCTTGAACAGAGTTTAAATGTTACAAGAAACATGAATATTCAAGAAACAGAACGACTCAAGATTGAGATGCGAAACGCCGCTTGGTTGTTTGACTCCGCTGGTGACGATAAGTCGATAGAATGGGGTCTACTGTCTTTATTTCATGAAAAATTCCAGCCCACTAGATTTACGGGCTCTGATCACAGGGGTAGAATGCTGGAAATTTCAACATTGTTCAAAAAGCAAACGATTATGGACAATGTCATGTTAAAAGATAGCCAAAATTCTGTAGGTATAAGCGTCAGCGCTAGTTTGAAGAATAGCGGTAATTCAGTAGGCCAAAATGCCCAGAGGCAAGGGGCGAGAACTAAAAGGACGAAAATGAGTCGAAAAGAAGTCTGGAGGCGGTGAGACGACGCGTTTTTTTTTTTTTGTAGGAAATAAACGAATAAAACTATTTCAAATAACTCGCTGAAAGTCTGTTGGAAGAATTTAGTTCATGAAAGACTTACGATTTATTGAACTGAACGATATTTTGTACAAATAAACGTTGTAAGTAAATTGAATCAGCTGTATCGTAGTTGTGATATTTTTTTTTTTATGTAACGAATCGCGATATTTCTTTATGAAAGACTGGACACTTTGATTAATTCCCGAAGTATTGATCCAGCTGAATAGTTATCGAACTCCTATATCATCATATTCCTATTTAATCATCGATGCCTTATTACAAGTCAAAATATTCGAAGTGGTAAGGCTTTGGATCAGAACTGGAAGAGGAATAATAATTGATGTCAAAGCAGAATTAGTTTTACTTCGCCGTTTTCAAGATTTTCATTAGTTTCCCTATTTCATTGTTTTTTTTTTTTTTTTGTTTGGATTTGTACAAAATCAAACCAAACTTACGTAGAATATTTTGTGAAAGATATTGTTTATGAAAAATAATATACGGATATCAGAGCTCGAACCTTTAAATGATATAAAAGAAATCAAATCAAATATAGACATCATTTTTGTTTTAATCATTAGTTTTCATTTCAAAGCGCTACCCAATTATTTTATTACTATGTTGGATCTTTAAAGATTATTTTAATTTTACAATTTCTATCTTGTTTGTAAAAATGCATCAATTCGTATTAAAATATTTAATTATTAGGTAATTGTATTAATTAATTGAATATTTTCGCAATAAAGTAGAAACAAAATTTTTTTTCTTCTTCATCAAACAAAGTAAGAGCCATTTGCTAAAAACGTTTTTGAATTCAAGATCCAAACATCAAGATCTATAGTATTATTGTGTTGTATAAAAAGATCAATCAATGTACATAATTCAAGACTACAAGAATCCGTTTGGATCTTTATTGCGTAACATTGTTGGAATATGAATTATCATTATTTAAGTGTTTTTATCCTGAATTCTGGACAAGCCATTAGTTAAAAAACGGCTGATTCTGATTTTCAAGAAACTTACTATCTTTGACTATGATTACCAGAAGACATCACGTGATATAGTTTTGGTCCAGAATTACAACTGCAAATTTCACATTAGTGACTTTCTCCTTTTTTACCGGCAACTCTCTTGAATTCTCCCATATTGGTAGTGGAAATTGGCGAACCGATGATCGCGAGGTGATCAATCCGCGTTGTTTCGCTACCGCTCTGATTGTCTTTGACAAATATTTGAAGATTTTGTACATTTTGGAACTTTACGTAGCGCAGAGGAACTGGATTCCCTTCTTCTAGGTCCAATGCCTTCAACCTGCATCAAATCGAAAACCAAATTATCGTTTGAACCAGTTCAATCTCAGTTTTAAACTCACGTGACGTCCTGAACACTGGTATACGAGTCCGCCATATCAAAATCAACGGTTCTTGGCTGGTTGATGAAAAGTTTCAAATTTTTAGGGCCTTGATCAGCCGGGGATTTTATTTTCAAAGAATGTACTTTGACCGCTTGCGTAAATGTTATTGATATTATCAATTGTTCATCGCAGTCACTTTCCAGGTAACCACTGCCCTCCGAAGTCAGGCATTGCAAAAAAGGATGCTCATCAGATTCGTTCAAGCATTCGCACTGGCCCTTCATAATAAACGTTGTCAAATCCATCTGAAAGTTTTTGAAATATTTGCTAGAGTAAAAAGGTTTTTCAATATATTCCCTTGCACACAGATACTACAGATATGAGTAAAAAAACACATATATGTTTTATTTATTGTTCTTCTTATTCCACATTCAATAATTACAAACAATACTATAGCTCGTTTCTAATTTTACTCAGTTAAATTAAAGTACTAACTAACGTTTTATTTCTTTTATCATTTTTCTCTTATTAAATAATATCCTTTGTTTTTAACAATAAGTTCAATATATCTTTTAATAGAAAAAATTACAATTAGCGTCAAGAATAAAACTATTGATCATTGCAACTAGTCTGACAGATCTTCAAAAAGGCAACGTCCATAACGAAAATAAAAGAAACAGAAATAGAAATTGCAAAATGTCAGTGATCAAGAAACCAATAACATGGAATGCAGAGTAATTGAGAAATGATAATGAAATGCAAAATCTATGGAATCAGATCTGAATACGTCTGAAAAAAGAAAGTTAGGACTAAACAAGCCGTGGAATATATTGTTGTGGTAATTTTAGGATTCTGATTGAATTGATCTTAACAACTACTTGTTCCAGTAGTATATGGCAACAATAATCAAAATCATTCCAATGATATGATAATAGATGTTATCTTTCTTTTCTCCTACATGTCCCGCAATGGGCCCTTCTGCTTCTTCCGCATCACCAGATCCATAATACTGTTGGATCTTAGTCTCCAAGCCTGCAGGGTCCGCCCCTTGGCATGAACCCAGTTTTGTACGATTACGATAAAAGATAAATGTTGGCATAGCGCTGACTCCTTGGCCGGCTGCTGTCTCTGCGCACTTGTCAACATCTACTTTCAGGAATACAGCATTCGGATATTTTGTTGACAGTTGTTCAAATATTGGAGCTATTCTCTGGCAAGGGCCGCACCTGAATATTTAAATAAAAATACGATCTTGTAATAAGCATTTCAGAATTTGAGGAGAAATAATAAATACATTTTGTTGGAAAGAACGGAGATAATTTCTTTGAAATTGAGATATATTCATTATTCGAGCGGGTATAGGGAAATGAACGTAATGATTCATGGGAGGAAGATCGTGGTAGATACATACATACTGTACGTCAGGATTGACAGAGATGAAAGATAACCTATAGAAAACTCACCAAGTAGCGGTAAAGTCAACGACAACGAGCTTGGTACCAGCGCTACTCATTTCCCCATGGAAATGGTTATCGTCGTTAATAACACGTACGGCTCCCATAGTTTTTGCTTTTTCTAATAATTATAGCGATTACTAATTGAAAAATTAAGACAACGAGATGCCGAAGTGAACGATGACTGGCAGCTTGATTATTCGACCGATGTCGAGCGTTGTATGTGTTCGATAAATATCGAATGACTTTTTTTTCACCGGTAGAGAGGTATTGGCGACGGTAGTACGTAACTTTTGTACACGTCTCGAATATCGATCAGTTTGCACTGTTGTTAGTTTTTTTTTTTTTTGATATGTGTCATGCTCTATCAAAACTATTACCTTGATGAATGTTATTTTGTATGTAAGTAATTCACCGACGATTATTACGAGTCTGTACTACAATCATTTCATGCACTCGCTACGCAAGATCGACCCAACACAAAACACGCCTTTCGAGGCACTCAACTCTTATTAAATTATATTTCGAAAGAGTGATAGAGGTTACTTATTTTTAACCTACGTATCTGCTTATTTCTCTAACTATTATACATTATTCTCACACACCCTACCTCGGCTTCTTAATATTTGTCCATTTATTAGACAAAAGTCAGCTTGATGTTTGTGTTAAATTTTACCTCTTCTATAAATCTCCGCTCTTTTTCTGTTATCGTCGTATTTTTATAACAAAAAGCCAGGCGTACTGTGTCTGATAAAAAATTTCTTCGTACAGATGTTATTTGTTGTCAAAATATTTTCTTAAACTCTCAAGGAACGCTGCTAGCTTCAGATAAAAAAGACTGGCTCAAGTTTAATGCAGCATTGCCATGCGAAGGAGAATCACGTTTTATTTAGATAATTTTCATCAAGACTTCGATATAAGTTTGGTAATTATATGTATATATTTATAGATTAACAAGCTGGAGATGAAAAAAAATCAAATAATTAGACTTTGGGTCTTTAAAATCTTAACAAATTCTTCAAATTTTTTTTTCAATAGAGTCCAAACAATTATTCTTCTAGGTGATAAAAGAGTGAAAAAATGGGTACGACACCTAGTCGATACGAGGATCTTTCCAAAAACACATTCCTTTTGAAGTTTGCTGGCAAGGCATCGATAGTCCCTACCGATCAATTTTGGAATAGATTTTTGTCCTACAATATCAGACCCCCGGTTACTAGAGATGATCAAATTGAGCTGGACTCGAGACTGGACACAACGTTTCAGCAGATACTTGGCAATAATTTAAATACGGGGAACCTGGGGTCTCTTATACAAGTCTTTTTACAACGAACTACGGAATTGCTCGCTTCTGCGCAAGACCAGAAGTAAGTACGGATGATAATTGAGCAACATTTCACTCTGTGTTGGATTTTTTGTACTCTAATATTTTCCCTTTATTCCCATATAGCATAATGTTTGCCTGGCAAACATACAACTCACTATTTGCAGTAAGATGTATTTTAAAATATTTATTGGAAACTGTTGGTGAGGAGGAAATGATTCGGCATACAGAAGCTATGCCAAAGTCTATAAGTCCGCCAGAAAATTCTGTATCAAGGCTTGAATCGTTCTTCGAGACCCTGGTGGAAATTATTATTGACGTACCCCTGTCGTGAGTATATTTAACTCTGGATATGCTTTGTGGTAAATAAACTAACAATTCGGAACTTTGTTTTTTTTTTCTATCGTTAAACAATTTATCGAAATTTTTTTATCACACAAATTTCAGTCATTTTTATTATCCATATTATTCTTCAGCGAATTCACTTACGTCGTACATCTCGAGGCGGTAAACTGCTTGCTAGTTCTACTCTCTGTACAATTATTCTCCCAAACTCCAGCCGAATATAGTAGCATATACAGAATAGCAATGCACGAGGAGCAAAGCGCGCATGCTTCATTAATGGTCTATTCACTTTTGCATAATTTTGTTCGGCAAGAACACGCGCCACCAGGTTTATTATCACAGCAGAATGGAGGAGGCCTAGTACTGAGTATTGCAGGTAAATTTAAGAACGAATTCTGCCAATTTGAATATATCTTTGGAAAAATTTATCTTCATTTTGTTCTAAATCTATTTTCTAAAATTCATACAACACTAATACTAACTTACTAAAAACGCTTTTTAAACATATACTATTACTCGAGACTTTGAAAAAATGGTCTGTTCTCTTTTTCCAAGTCTCTCTGAAGCTAAAGTCATATGAGATCAGGAGATATTTCAGCTCTGTACCAAGGAGTTGGTAGAGCTGAACAACTAACAACTAACTCTACTTTAAAGAAACGTTAATTATTCATTTTATGGAAAATGTGGTAAAAGTAAAAATGGTTCTATTAGTTCTGTAACAATCGTGGGAAATCTTTAGCTGGTAGGAGCTCAGTGGCTCTCATCTTACATGAACATAGCTTCAGTTTTCTGTGAATATACCTAAGACCCACATATTTAAAACAAGTATTGACCATCAGGTGTAGTAAGAAAACATATTTTAGCCGGCTTATGGAATGTCATTACAATGGGCATGGGCAGCAATTCGAAAAATGTACAAGTTTCAAACGGCGGTACGACTGAGGATGAGGAAAGAAAACGTGATACAGAAACTCCGCTTGCCAGTCAATCTCTTTTACTACTATTGGTTCTTACAAACCACTGTACAGCCACTCATAATCCGTACAGAGATGCCTTGTACAGTTTCACTGACTCCCAAGGTAGACCTTAAACCCAAACGCATTGAACTTCAATTCAATGATTTCTAGAGATCTTAAATCACTCTTCATTTACTATTTATAAAGATCCAGTCATTTTTTTCAATAGATGATGGCGATGTGACTTCAACAAAGGCAGTAACTTCCTTTAAATTTAGTTTAGACGCTCTGTACACGACAATCTGCAAAGTACCAAATACAGATGAAACAACATTACTGTTGTACATGTTGCTGCATCGAAATCCGGCTGTGAAAGCTTACATTATGAAGAGAACAGATATACAGTTGCTGGTGAGATGAATTGATTTTGAAATAAATGTTTTGGGGTTTTTCAAAAACCTGGGATTAACTTTGAACGAATTTTGATCTTAGGTAATACCCATACTACAAGTATTGTATCATGCTCCGGACAACACGTCGCATCACATATACATGTCTCTTATCATACTCCTGATATTAAGCGAGGATGACACATTTAACAAAAGCGTACACGAAATTGTGAGTATTTTTAAAGATATCAAATTTTAAACTGATACAAAGCTGGGCTCAGAGTTTCCAGATTTTTGAACCTTGTCTGTTGATTTAATTTTGAAAATTGTATCGTTTGAATCATTTAGAAATTTTCTTTCATCTCGAAAATCATTATGAAAGTAGTTTATATTCGATCTCCTTTATTCAGATGTTGAAAGGTGTGAGCTGGTACACAGAGAGATCCATAAGTGAAATATCACTTGGAGGATTGCTGGTTTTGGTGGTAATTCGGACCATACAGTACAACATGCTTAAAATGAGGGTGAGTTAATGATTTGAAATGTAAATTGGAATCGTTTTTTTTTTTTTTTTTACGCAGGTAATTATTCCAACGAATAATATTATACAATTGTGTAATCAATTCATAGGACAAATATTTACACACCAATTGCCTGGCGGCTTTGGCGAATATGTCCGCGCAGTTCCGGTCGTTGCATCCGTACGTTAGTCAGAGGTTGTTAAGTTTATTTGAAACCCTGGCAAAAAAGTATGCAAGATTGGAGTCAAACATACACACGCAATCAGCGAATTCTGAGAGCACGGTGGTGAATGTTAATGGAAATGTAGTTAGTTCTGACATGGTAAGTGAACTATATGAATGAGAAATAGAAGAAAATTCAATGTTTCTTTATTATTCTTACAGATTCAAGACTTGACGGTTCTTGAAGAGGTATTGAGAATGGTGTTAGAAATTATAAACAGCTGTTTAACACATCAGCTTTCCCACAATCCAAACTTGGTCTATACTCTTCTCTATAAGAAGGATATCTTTCAACCTTTTCGAACGCATTCCGCTTTTCAAGATATCGTTCAAAATATAGACGCTGTAAGTTTAAATTAGATACAAAAGAAAATTCACACAGATGTTAGAAATTCTTTATCCTTTCCTTATATTTTTTTTTTTCAGGTGATCAATTTCTTCTCCTACAAATTGGAGCAGAGGGATCAGTCACACATTGGCGTAAGCCAAGTATTATCGACTATACAACAAGGAGCTACTCAATGGCCAAAAGACCGAATGAGGGTAAATTGGCTTAGAATCTATTAGTCAAATAATCCGTATCGAAAAATTACAGTGTGTGTTTCACTGTGCTTGTGTATGATCTAATAGTTCGACTTCCTTTCTTAATTATTCCTTAGAAATTTCCGGAATTGAAATTCAAATACGTAGAAGAAGAGCAGCCAGAAGAATTCTTCATCCCGTATATATGGAGCGTCGTTTGCCATGGAGCTTTACTACATTGGACCGCTGAGATAAAATTATTCTCATCGAACAGCAGTGAACAGACAACAATCGTTGTTTGCTGATGCTCAGAGATTTCGTATATACTATTAAGAGCCATTAGGAGCGCTAAGAGTACAATACGAAAAAGTGTATTGGATACCAAATGAATCGGAATATTATCAATCAATAATTTATAGGGTCGGTAGCTAGTGATAAACTTAAAATTTGATCTGCTCTAAAGTTTTATATGTGAACACTAAGATGAAGTGTTAATATTGAAGTATCGAAATATTGGAATATACATATTGATATTGACAAGTACATGCATACATACATACATACATACATACATACATACATTATATTTATAGAATAATTTTATTTCAAAGTATAGAATCATCTCGATATATTTCGTCGAGCGAGCAACTAGACTTACATCTCATGGAATCCAGCACTTTTTCGCTACACTTTTCGTCCCAGTATCTATCTCTTTTATTCAGAGTCAATACACATTGAATTACTCAACTCCATGACTGATAATTCTTTGGGTTTTTCTTCAAAGTATGTTCTGAATGTCCTTGTTTTTACTAAATGATTACATTCATGCAAGATTTCATTACTGTTTTGGAAAAATTTTTATATCGAGTCGAGATATTCTTCAAATTTCCGACTCTCATTATTCGATCAAGGTGCCTATTCGTAACGTAAATTTAACGAATATACGATGCTTGCTATTTCAAATAATTAAACCTGCCGGATAGATAGTGGATGAATAAGTGTTACATTCGTGTATTTTAAGTTGATGTATTATATCATAAAAAAGAATGTCGTGTCTACATACCTGTATGGTTAATTATACTATGGAAAGGTGGTTACATATTTCTTTGTTTTCTTACTTTGCAGAAATCTTAAAAAAAATTAAATAGAAAAGAAAAATTGAATAATAACGAAGGAGTTTAAAATTGATGATGAGAATTTTGTAAATTTCTTTTGATGATTGTATATTTTTTTAAATTGTAAATCCTGTAATTAATTATGATAAGTAGAAACTCAGAGCAAATAAATATCAATTGTCATGCCAGCTATGCAGTGTATTATTTAAATTATACATATATCACATTATCTTTATTAATTATTTTTTTTTAAGAATTTCTATACACGAGTCGAAAGTTTCAATATTTTATTATTTACCGAATTATGAACGGTTTTCTGCAACTACTATACATATAAGTCATAATTTTCTTTTTAGTAGTAAATTTTAAACTCTGCCGCCCCTTAAGTTACGGCTAAATTAGTCCTCTAAATCGACACCACATTGGTGAAATGGCGCCACCTCCTGGACCGCACAATTCAAGTTGCTTGTAACAAGGCGCATCCTTCAGTTTTCGCGTTGGCTAAAACCGCGGCAGAACGGTTCTGCGTTTTCCAGCTACCAAATTCTACAAGTTATTGTATTTTATAGCTCGAAGTGAGTTACTAAATCAACGGGAATTTTCTATATTCGTACTGAACGTAAGTTTAGACTAATTCGTGCGTTAAAAGTATCCGAAATCTGCGATCGAAACTGACATGACGCGCAATTATTCATCGATAAATTGATATCATCAAGTAGTCCGTGCTGTTTACATCTAGCGGAATCTCTTTTCATCCCTGATATAGATTAATTGGATGTAAGGATAAAAGACGTGAGTGTCGTATTTCTACACACGAATAATATTATGTTAGTTTTTGTCATAACCATGAATTATTATTATAGCATTGGCGCGAACGCCATAGCCGGTTGTTTGGCCATTTCACCCTGTCCGTTAGAACGCGGAGGAATACAATTCTTTCCGTTCGTAATTTTCTCGCGGTCTTTGCAGTTGCAAATTTTTCATTTGAGAATCGTAACGTATTCCTACGGCGTCAATTCCTCCCGCGGGGTAAAAAGTTTCCTTAAAAACCGTCATAATCATGTTATGTCTAATAGTGTCGTCAGTCAGTGTCAGTGTGAGTCGGTCGGAGTAAAAGTTTATCAAATCTGAGTTGAATTTCTCAAAATGAAAAACGGTTCATTACTGAGTGGTCACGTATACCAAACCGGTAGTTCGCGTTTCCGAGTATATTTCTGCATCGTATACTTTTATTTTATTTCGGATATAACATCGTACGTTGGCATTATCGGGGAAAAAATGTGCGTCAAGTTTTATCTGATACTATTACTCGAAATCGTGTTGTATTGCAATATAGTTGAAGATTCGAAACGGTTTATAAGAAATTTTTTTGAAGGAATGTATTCTACTTCAGTGACAGTGTGAATTAGATCGCAATATGGAATATGATTATATCAGCGCAGTGTTACAGATCCATCCACATTTTGGAATTTGATTTATAGCAGTACAGTGTTTTTATAATCCCATTATCCCATTTCCGAATATAAAAAGGCAGTGCCCCCTTTGAAGTATAATGAAGTAGTGCAGTCGAGTGTTTTCAATCCCACCAGCATTTCGAAATATGAAAAAGCAGTGCCCCCATTTGAAATATATAATAAAGCAGTCTAGTGTTTTTAACCCCATCCCCATTTTGGAATATAATTCAAAGCAGTGCAGTGTTTTAGAATATAATTTATAGCAGAGCAAGTGTTTTTAATCCCATCCACATTGTGGAATATAATTCAAAGCAGTGCAGTGTTTTAAAATATATTTTATAGCAGAGCAGTGTTTTTAATCCCACACGCATTTTGGAATATAAAAATATAAAGCAGTGCCGCATTTTGGAATATAAAATAATTCATCATTGCCATGTATCCGGAGAACGAGGGCGGTGAGTTTTACATACGATTAAATTACATACTCGATTTATCAGCCGATCCGTGATGACAAAATTGGTTGCGTAATATTAGGATATACATATCTATCTATATAATATGTGCGAATTTTTCTTTATCCAGGTATATCAAACAAATAAGGTGTACTCCGCTCTAAAGTATAAAGATAATTTTATTTATTTTCAGCGATTTAGTATACGAAGCATCATATTATACCTATAGACACGATTTAAATTTTAAATGGTTACACGAAATATGCGCTTTACGAGTTGATTGATATATACAAGATCGTCGGTATTCCAGTATCAGATATAATTTGGTCGATTTCAATTGATATCTTATTTAACCGCCAAAACGTCGGTTCCAAAGCTCGGCAAAGGTCGTCGTTCTGCATTGACAGATACCGCCGCTGCAACTACCCCCGGCTTTGCCCATGCTCAGACAGTTAGCTGCGCAGGCTGTATCCCCCACAAAACCGCCAGCGCTCAAGAGATCACAGGTCACGCGTCTCTGCCTATCCGCACGCTCTTCCACTTCGTATTCTGCGGATTTGAAACAAGGGATCGTTGAATAGGAGTATTTTTAGTTACAGTATGAAGATTTCATCGATCGTAATTCATCAAGTCTCGACTCTGCATTTGTGCAACGAATTAACATTATTTCCTACTCACCATCGATCGATGGGAAAGCCATTGAGCAGGCGATCAGAGCCAAGATCATAGAAATTGCGAAGAGATTCATGTTGCTGGTCGAGTTCTTTGGTCTGATTTTCTTTGGCGAGAATATATCTTTAACAGAAAACGTGAAAAGTTGATAAAAAATTATCACGAAGAATATATCGTATGCGTAGTTAATTTGATGTAGGTATATTATACGAACTGAAGGTAATTGAGTGATTTGCGAACAGTCACATCAATTTCGCACAATATTTGGATAGTTTAAACCGCGGTTCATGATTATATATTCACCGCATGAATAGATATAGAACAATACACGTATAGTATATATATGATTCTGCTTAACTTACCCTCCTTGAGATCGAAGATGGAACTGTATGCTTAGGCTCGCCGCAAGGTCTCCTTATATACTGTAGCTCAGTCAATCATTCAATAAAAAAACATCATCTTCATTGATAAATCGGGACTTCACCCGTCTTTCTCTTCATTCGAACTTCGCGATAACATTTAAAGTACTTCCCCTAAATGCCATATCGCACTCGAATGTTGAAGTTCAAATGTATTCATACACATATTTTTATATGAATAGAATAACAGGTGCTTATTATTATTTGTCGCTTGCTTCTTGAATTGCTCATTACTATGATAGCTCTCATTGGGAAATTATCATCGCCCGCAAATTTATAAGTGCTTTTCGAATTGTATGAAAAGGTATAATTGAATGATTATTCCCCACCTGTTAACGCCGCGATACTACAGTCTCTTCTTTACCTTTAGCTGTTATCGATTACCGACAAAATTTTATAAACTAAAAACTCGACGTACGGTAAACAAGGTTGCGAATAAATTGCAGATTTTTTTCTTACCGCCAATGGCAGTGGCATCATCCATCTGTCATTTGACAGTTCGATGAAAACAGCATGGCGAATTCATACGATTTTCATTACCTAGTTTCTGTATTTTCAAAATTACAAATCGTCCGGCCGGGGCGTAGTTTCATCAAAAACACACCTTGATTTGAATTACGTCAATAATATAAACAGCTGACCGCGTAACGTGACACGATACACAGGTGAACCCAAACGCGGATGTAAATATCTGAGGCCCTTCCCAGTTCTGTCATGCAACCGTAAATAGCCTCAAGACTAATTAACAAGCCCACCTCATCACACAGTTTTAAAATACAGTGACCAGGGCTTTGCTTCATACCAAGAGTAAACACCGCCAAGATAGCAGTGATTTTAACGGTAAAAATTAACCAACTAAAAACTATATTTTCCAACCAACTCATTGAGCACAAAAAATTTATAAAAATGGTTCGAGTTATTCCGGTCCATAATTTCTTGGGACAAAACGTAGCCACTATTGAAGAACCTACGGCTACTTGCACGGCTAATAATTTTCATAGAGAGTTATTGCTGCTCGCTTTACCAAGTCACTGTGTCGAAGTACATGACCTAAAATCATCTGATTTAAAGCTCCTCACAGTATTTCCAACCGTCGACTTAGTGGTGCAAATCCTGCACTGTACTACTGGTGATTATGTTGCAACATTGGAATCAAAAGTGTCCAGAGACGGTCTAACAACGAGCAATTTTGTCAGAGTTTATGTAAACTGGGCACTTGTAGAGAGCCAAGGTCATGCAATGAGAGCAAGGATAGCTGGGAGAGTAACGCCAAGTTTAAATCGACCTATGAATAGTCTTGAGATGATAGAATTACCTTTGAATAATCAACCGAGTGTTATAGCATGTTGTCAGACAACGGGGAATCTTCTAGTTGCAACAGGATGCAGCGCCATTCTCCATGAATTTAAAGTCGAGACTCAGCAAACCTCCAAGTTAAAGTTTATAGACTTCGAGGCGAGGCCTTGGTCTTTGGGATTCAGCTTTTCTCCAACTAGAATGGAGATCACAGAGGATTTTATATCTATATTAAATCCGACTCATTTTCTCGCCTTCAGACTCACGAATCCAATGTACGATGACATAGATCAGCTCAGTTCTATAGCTTCAACAAACTCATCTTCTGTAGACAAAACTTCTTTGTCTACAAATTATTCATCTTTAGACAAAACAGAGAAGTCATCGAGCTCTGGACGCCAGGAATCGCAACCTTTAACTGAGAATTTAAACTCTAAAATCGGCAATAAAGGCCAGGAACAAACTCTCGATTCAAACAGCTTGGCAACTTGTGATTCTAGAACAAAAATATCAATTAGGGAAGGAACTAGGCTTATTAACGATCAAAATTTGAATACCAATAGATTACTGCACTCAAAACTGGGTCCTAACAGGCTGCGGTCAAAGATTATTTCCAACCCTTACATAGACTGGGAAAGATTGGTTTGCAATGAACAAAATGAATTGCAAAGGCTGGTCTCACGCGGTATTGTGGAAACTAATTCACTTCCATTTACCATTAATCTACCATCTATAAGCTTGGAACGAGCCAGTCCCGGACACACATTGAATCCTTTTATTCTGAACCCAAGCAACATGGATGTGGTCATAAAGACTACATCACCAGATGAAGGATGGTCAGAGAATTACGCAGTTAAAAATTTACTTCGAATTAAAATCTCAAACCCGAACAAGGATTCTAACTTTGACGGTGAGTCGGAGATATTCACGTGTTTGGAATTAAAACCGCTCTATTTGAAAAGGGAATGCAACAACCTTTGCTTGAAGAAATCTATTCTTAGGTCCGATAAGTTCAAATATCTACATGGAATCACCTGCGTAGTTTGCACAACTCAAGAGGGATACGTGTATCATTTTTCTGCAACAAATTGTGAAGAATCAAACCCAACTTGCCTCACTACTTACCCATTTACTGCACCTGTACGTCATATTGCTCTTGAAAATACAGTTCTACATGCTCTTACCGACACTGGACTAGAGTCTTATACTTTGCGATTATCACATCATGTAGCTAAAAGTTTGAATTACATTGACAACTATAAAATCTCTTGTCCCAGTGTCTCTGAGCCTGTTTGTCTAATTGGTTTGCGCCCATTTCTGGGAATGCAGAGCTTATTGTACGCTGGAAGTTGTCTGGTTTTGTTAGCCAGGGCGGAAAACTCTTGGACTTTATATTCGCTGAGTTTACCCAGCCCTGAAACTTTGTATTTGGATTTTTTAAACACTGCTAAAAATCACAAGAATTCAAGCCCTAATACTTACAGACATCTACTGGGTGAAGCACACGCCATTCTGAGGCTGTGTAAAGACATCAAGAGATACAGCTGCACCTTTAGTACAGAGTCTTCAAATTCTTGTCAAGATGTGCTCGATTCGAGATTAGAAAACTTGTACAGTCAATCGTGCGCCTTGTTGGGAGATTATTACATAAATTCTGACCTAGAAAACGAATGGGACTTGAGTATCCCCTACTATAGAATGTCCAAGCTGAGAGCTGCGGAAGTTATTTCTAGAAAATCAGTTACCAATGCTCCTGGCTTGATTAGATTCCTGACTGAGACTTTGGCGAGTACAAAAAGCGGCCCTGAAGCTGATGCCTTGTTCCAAGGACACAATGTAGTCGATATATTAAGCTCGGAAAACGTTGAGGACTTGTCTAGATTGATACTGAGAAGTTCTGTGCTCAGAGAATATGCCACTGATAAATTGATAAACGTTTTGTCAAGTCAGGCAACTAGCGACTGCACAAGACTGGCATCCGTGTTGTTGTATCTACAATCTGAAAAACAAGAAGAGGCCAAGAAATCGCTGGAACCAATATCCGGAATCTTTGTAGAGCAGACAGTCCTCGAGCATTGGCATCTGTTGTTCGATTCTACTGCTTTGAAAAAACGTAGTCGAGCTGTACCAACGTTTTCGGAATTCTCTGGTATTCTTATGCAACAAAAGATGCGAATTTTCGCTGAGATTTTGACCCAGCTTGTAGAGGATGGTATTCTAACGTTGCATCAAGTTATGCAAGTGTTTTTAGAGTATCTGCCGTCCAGAGTTGGCAGAGATGGTCACGATGCAGCAGCGGCGTTGCAACTCTTCATAGAAACTTACTTTCAAAATTATTTTAATGTTAAATCCCGGGATCAGTCTTTTTGCTCGAGTAACGAGACAACAAATGATTTTGCTGTGGCAGAAGCATTCAAGATTCTGGTCAGATCATATCTGGGCAATTTAACGCAATCAAAAGTCTATAAAACTGTACAAAATGTTAAAGATTGCAATCAAAATGACGAGGAGGTTTACTTGTTTGCTAATCAACGACCTTTTTATTTAAATAAATTACCTCCCTACTCAACGGACTGTAAAAAAATCCTCATTGACGAAGAAACAAAGAATTTTTCTGAAGTAACAAAGTCAATTCGAAGCGAAGTACCAAAGCTACAAGCTCTATTAGCCAGCGGACATTTGCCCACGGAATGCATACGAGAAGTTAAACAGTTTTTAGACAATCAAGAAATTGAGGGTAACTTGGCTTTCAAGACTTTGTGCATCTCGGACACGGAGATAGTCACGCGATTACTTATGGTAGAACATCCACAGGCTGTACTACAATACGCAAAGGTTTGTTTGAAGGATGGAAATTGTTAAAAAAATATTTTATTGCAAGCTTTTAACAATTTTCAGCCGTTCTCAATCCTTTAATACGAAGGAATGAATTATAATATGATTATTATCTTTAATAGAACTTACGTTTTTGTTCTTTGCTTCTCTTCTTCTTCTTTTAATCTCTCCACGTTTAACCCGCAGGATAAATACACCAAAGAGACAGAGTGGAAATGTTTAATTCAATTATTACAAAATGAAATATCGATGTTGGACGAAGGCCAGGAACCGCAGCAATGTTTCTTTGACCAAATTATGAAAGGTAAAAAATCTGTACACGAATTTTAAGAAAGACAATACATTCAATATCCTATATAATATTGAGTTAATTATTGTTCATCGTTATTGCAGAGACTTTGACATACTTGGCACAAACTTTACCATTGGACGAACTCTGCAGAGTTTTGCCAAAAGAAGATGAAGCGGCATATCGACGATACACAGATGCTTGTCGACGAGCAGGACATGCTGATCATGTTAAATCGTTAATTGTGGCAACTGGTCATCAATTATTAGCTACATTGAATCTCTGAGTCGATAATTAGCGAATTAAAGGCAACTAAGATAACTCATATCCGTTTTAAATCGTTTCAAAAGCTTTTTCAGCAACACAAATTTATTTATATAGCATAGAAGGCCTGATCGAAGTAGAAACCGTAGTACAGATGTGGCATTTTATTCTTTTGAGCTATCACAATATTGTCAATGTGTACAAAATCAATTTGAAATCGTCGCACAGCTTCTTGGTACAAAGTCTATAGCTTGTATTAGAAACAGGGTAGCTTGGACGTCTGGCTAGCCAGTCAATGAGATTAAAATAATTAAAAATAAGATCAAGACCCGTGGTTTATTGTCACGATTATTCTTGGCTGTATAACGTGAGCTTCTAGAGTTGCAAGACCTTGTTGTCTTTCAGCACTAGTCATTCTTGATAATATAAAAAGTATATGATGTGTTAGGTGCCTGAGATCCAGGCAAATATAGTAATAAAGTGACATTAATTATTTTACAATGTGATGAGAAATCAGTTACACGATTTATGCCAAAGTACTTGTATAAAAATGGATTATATTACATGTTAAGTTATTAACGAGTTGTGAATGATATCACGACACCTTATCTCGCTGTTTACAGATAGCACATTTTTTATTTTATTTCACTTTAGATCACTTTTGATAATACAATTATCGCCCAATTTAGATGTCTCATCTCGTATCTTTGTTCAACAAGGATTATGTGATTTAAAAACGGTTTCCTGGTCCAAATTTTCAACGATCAAATTAGCGTTTTTATAAAATTCAGATTCCTTGTTGAGTTTAGGCACTGCTAAGGATCAACTATAGTATATATATATATATATATACACTGAATTGCTACTAGTAACAACGGATAATTAAAGTTAACGAGATTTTAAATGATAAAATTATAGTTATATTCTATGCATATTATATGACTTATAAAGGACTGTTAAATGTTTTTACATATATTATAACTAAAGATTTAAATTCTAAAAACGATTAGTAACTTTCTAAGGCGTTTTGTTCCTCGATAGTAGCTGGTATTTAGTGTTAGAATCTACCGTCTAATAACTAATAGCGTAATGAGATATTGCACTAACTTCATCGGTCCAAGTCCTCGATCGAGACTGAGCCTTAATTGACTCTTAATAGGTAAAATAGCGATTCACTTTGTTCATTAGATATGAATAATTTAATGGTAAAGTAAAGTTGTTGTTCAATTCGATGGTCAAGTGTGTAGGTATTATCATATAATATATTTAAATTGATTTATCGTGATATCACGCTAATTCATATGATATATTACATAACGCTTTAGAAAATGAACAGTCTTGATGTGCCTTTAGGATCTGTCTCTCTTTGTTAAACTATTATTATAGAAATTATAGGTATATTTGAAATTTTTTTTTTTTTTAAGACGTCGACGAATTAGTTGAGACTATAAAAACGAATAAAATTTCTCCTATATCACTGTCTGTAAATGAAAATTAAATAAAAAAACGTATCAATGTTATATTAAAGAAATGTGTCGCAAGCGTGATTATTTTTAGATTAATTATGGAGGGATAATAATCACAACGGGTATCCAAAGTTCAGCGGCTTGTAAAATGGTATATTATTGAAAACGATTTAGATATAAATTTGGCCATTTTACACAAGGCTTACAATTTACGATAATACATTTTGACGGTATAAAATACAGTAATAATCCATCTTACGGCTTAAATTGAAAAGATTTAATAATACGGATAAAAAGGCATGCAACGTCTTTTTCTTTTTCTTCGTTATCTTTTTTTCTTCTTTAAGTAAGGCATGTCTGAAAACAGACCGTCTTGGTCTTATTTATTAAAAGCTAATAGCTTCTGTTGTAGAGGTAACACAGTCTATCTTATCGACCAATCACATTTTAAATAATATAACACGATCTTTCACACAAAACTTACGCACATTATATATATCATTTCTATGTTAATACAGTTTACAATTTTCAGTTATTATTTCATAAAAGCTCCGCTATCATTTCACATATTTTTAAAATAACTAAACGCGATGTTAGCTCATCGTTCCCCTCATAATATAGTTTTTTACTTGGTAAAACTGTCCAAAAGTATTTTGTTGACGAAATTTTCGGAGCTTCTTCTTTTTTTTTTTTGGATAATGCAACAATTTAATATTTAATCAATAACTGTAATATTTTCATGTCGATTCAATCAAACAATTGGCATTCTTTTAACACTATATAAATATAGATTTGAAAAACATGTTATGAAGGCACCATTTTCCGTACCAAAATTCCATTGTATATCTTTGACCAGCTGTTCTTCTTATCAGAGTAGGTATATATGCCGTCGTCATTTTACCAGAAATAGTTTTACAACGCACATATATGTCTATTATATATATATATACGTATATTCCTATCTAATACAAGACATTATAAGTTCTAATTATTTTAGATAAACAACAGAATAATGCAGCGTACATTGGAAAAACGAATATTTATCTATTCTTCTCAATGTTTGTTTTTTTCTTTTTTTTTTTTTGTTTTTCTATGTTAATTGGCTAGTAATTATCTACATAATTATAATATAAACTAAAATATGTTTTTGGAACCTTACCATGCGATTTTGTAATTGGTGGAATCTGTCAAGAACATATATCCAAGTTCAAGAGATTTTTCAAAACCTTGTTCCAGCGTATTGGTAAACGTATTATATATATATATGCATACGTGAAAATTATTAATCTGATGAAATCATGAGGTAAAATGTTTATATATAATATTATAACAATGAATCTACGTTTAAAGAACTTTGTCATTTACTTGCTACAAATATCCTATTACATATATAATAATATACATCGGAGGTGAAGTTATCTATGGAATTTCAAATGTAATGATAAATTGATGCTTTTTTGGGTGAATAATAATTTTATATATATGTATAAATTTATACGAAAAGAATTAATACGTCGGTATCTGCATTGGAAATAAATAAAAGCTATAGCTGATCGGCTCTCACGTCTGGGAAGATAGGAATACATATTACTCCAGAAACAAAAAAAAAAAAACAAACCAAACGGACAAAAAGTATGTTTTATCGTCATAATTATAAACAATCCTTTCGTCAAAATTCATGATTAAATTGTTATCGCATTAAAATTCTTAGCGTAGCAGTCACTTGCATAGGTATATTTCGGAAAAAAAAATTAAATAAATAAAACCTTCCGACCATATCAATTTCACGATATCAAAATACAACCATGTTATACTGTCTCCTTCTGTTTCGGATTGAGAGGTTCCGCGGCAGGTATTTTCGCCTTTTGTTCCGTACGCTTTTTGGTCTTTCGTTTTTTCTTAGATTCTGCCCCAAGAGCCAAAAAGTGATTTTGGAAGTACTCTTCAATCTCCGATAACTTTTTCCCATGGGTTTCCGGTAGCATAATATAAACAAACAAAGCTGCAGCCACAGATATCCCAGCGAAGAACCACTGCAGACCGTACGACCCTGTAGGGGGGAAAAAAAAAAAATGTCATTAGTTTTTCGAAAATGACTTTGTTCACTCCAAACTCCCACTCTCGCAATGTGTCTGCATACACACCTCCCATTAGGTCATTCAGGAAGAAATAAGATTGAACAGCGACAAACATGAGGAAATTAGCCAATCCGTAACTGATCGAATGAGCTATTCCGCGGATTTCAGTTGGAAATAGTTCCGCCGTCATGGTCCATGGTATAGTCAGCATTCCAATCATAGATGTGCAGACGTATAATAGCAGACATATGACTGGTGCCTGAAAAGACATAATTATCAATTATCATCAGAGCGTTGATCACTAGCCATTCGATATAGACAGAGAGTTTAATATCTGTTGTTATTAACTCACCAAACCTCCAGACTTGTCCCCGTTTGTTATTTTCAAAGTAAAGTAACCGGAAATCCCCATGCAAGTAGCCATACCGAGAGCAGACAAAATGCACAGTAGCCTTCTCTTGTAACGTCTTAACAGCCATGTGTTCACCAGGGAACACAACAACCGAGTAACACCAACCAATATTGATGCTGTATATGGATTCATGTCAGATCCAGATTCCTGAATAACATATCCATCGTTTGAATGATTTTTTCTGCAAAGGTGGTCAGTCCAGGAGATATATAAAATAGTTTGAATAATACCTCGAACCAATTAACCGCGTAGAATAAGGTGATATAGATTCCAGAGAATTGTTGGAACAGGAAAAACAAGAATAAAATGAACAACGGTTTCCAGCCCGTTGGCTTTAGGAATGCCTGCAATTTAGCCGATTTATTCCCTTGATTGCTCCTCCGTTGTTCGCTCAGTTTAATCTCGCGTTCTTTAAGGATTGTGTTATACTGTGCTTCCGCTGCGGTGAATTTTCCTTGCTTAGGCTCGAGTCTGTACAACCTGTAACGAAAGAAAAATAAATAAATCGCAATTTTTGGTAATTTTCCAACGCTCTCTTTGGCTTACGCCACTATATATAATCTTCTCACCACTCCAGAGCCTTCTTAGCTTCGTCAAGTTTTCCCTTCGAGACAAGCCAGACCGGAGATTCGGGTGCAAATATCTGAATGAGTATAGTCGGTATCGCAGCCCAACCGATGCAGATCCAAGAAACTTGTCGCCACGTGAAACAAGCCCCCTTAACGTAAATGATCACCATTCCCAACGAGGCTAACGTCGGTCCAGTTGACACTAAAGAGCCTCTTAATTCCGGCCGGGATACTTCGGTGATGTAAACTATGGCAGGTGAAGTACCAAGGGCGGCAGCTATTCCAGTTAGCAATCGACCGACCAGTATCATCGGGATATTTGAACCCATCGCGATCAATATCCACCCGATAGTGTTTGGAATAGTAGCGATTTGGATAGTTTTCAAACGACCGACAGTCTCCATGAGAAATCCCGCTATCAAAGCACCGATCGGTGTAGCTAGTACCACGATGCTGGCTGTGAGAAGGAGAGAGCGTGTAGGTTTAGATTGGTATATATATTCGTGATTAAGTTTTTTATTCTATTATTCGGAGCGACAAGGGTTTATATTGTTAGTCGAGTGTTTATAAATAGGAATTTACCAAGCCACGGACGCTCTCCTTCCGTGTACGTAACTTCTGTTTCGTTATGTAGTTGCGGAATCAACACCGCCGAATAGGCCATAGTTAGTCCGACCGTTATGTGATAAGATGCAGCTATTACGGAGGCTGCGATCTGCGGGATGAGAAAAAAAAAAAAAAAAAAAAAAAAAAAAAAAAAAAAAAACACGATTTTTATTACGAATCGATGATATCTCGTGATTCATTTACACTCAAGTATTCTTCACGTAGATGCATGTATGTACCTGTGGTGCTGCGGACTTGAGGCTCGTTGGCTCCTTAAATCCCTTGTTGAGACTCCGACTTGATACGATCGCATCTTTGAAACACTCGCGTTCATTTTCTTCGATATTTTTCGACGCCTCCTTCTCAACACTGAAATTTAAATAAACAAAACCTAATTAATAGACTCTGATGGCTACGAGTGGAATAAGCAGGGATATATATGAATGAAAAAATCATCAAATGATTTACGAACGAATTTGAATTTTTTATTGACGGTTTAAAATCATCTTATATACAGTTATTTCCTTACTATAAATTCTGAATACTGATAAATATTGATCGGATCGGACGCACTGCAGAGAGTCGGATATGTATGTAAATCCGAATAGACTATTAAGCGCGCGAAATAAAAGTGCTGCACGTGGTCAAAATATATATATTCCGCGCGAAAGTTGACATCGGTTAAAATCTTCATACGATGTACCTACTCCGCCCTGAATGAGACATCGATTTATACACACAGTTGTCGCGACGTTACGCATATATACACACGCAATCATAATACGAGTTATTGAAAAAGTCATATCAATCAAGAGACTGGAGATAAAGGGGGAAGGACAAATTCATGTAATTTAAGATGCGAAAGTCTGCAGATCCAGATCCATATCCAGGGTGTACATATGTATGTATATACGTATACGTGGATGATAAAATAAAGTTTCTTACATAATATCATAGCATATTGCACGCGAAAAAATATATGCACATATACAATACATATATATATATATCAAAATAGAACAATAAAATTTAAGAAACGGGATCAAAAAGATTCGCGACAATTGACACCCGCTATAATAATACAACGTATCATGTCTAATGTTATGTATCAAGATAGATAAAACGATGTTTTTATTACCTAGAATATATATACATAGGTATATATATATATATAAAAGAAGAGAGAAAATCCTTCGTTGAATCAATAAATAAATATGGCTTATTTCTAGGTATATAGAGCTCATTCTTCATTCTCATCATATATCGACGATATTGCGGTCGCGATGTTATGTTATTCGACGTCCACTACACATATGCCTGTAGTACTAGGTTGTATATTATACCGTTATATACTCAACAATTTCAACGGCATTCATCATAATGTGTTGTATATACGTTTATACCTCTGTACGTATAACGACTATAACACGCGGTGAACCGAGGAATCGTCAAATTACACGCGTGCATAGATCAATACTAATACGGGATATAGACGCATATATGTACACCTATATAATCCGTACCTTGTATATACATACCAAAGTCGCCTTGAATTTTATACCATCTTACGTATTATTGAACGAGACAAGGAAGAAGTTCACTCTTATGCATTATGGAATTTTTTTGTTTTTTTTTTATATACACATACGTATAATTGGTACTGCAGGTACAAAGAACTGTATAACGATCAGAAATCTTCGTTAACAAATTCTTTCGCACTATAACGCGGAAGCATGAAACATCCACGCGGATAAATCGACATACATATATATATTTCGCTGATATTGAAACCTTTCGCAGTACGTATAATCTTGACATATTTCTCGTGATTAACAGAAAGAAAAAAAAAAAATGAAAAGAAAAACGACACATCAGGAGTACGATTATCGGATTCGATTATTTTGCTAAATCGCGCATTTCCTGGCAATCAACGATCGTAATCATCGATCAGACGACTGGATCGGTTGACGTATAAGCACCTAATATATGAGATAAGAGAAATATCGCGCGGCATTTGGCGATGATTGTTGCGTTACAATATCACGGTATTCCATTCTTATAAGATTGTAGACAAAGTCTTTGGGTATATTTTATGTTCCTGTTCTGGCTTATCACGTACGGTGTGTAGGTGTATGCAAAAAAAAAAAAAAAATAATAATTAGCACGCTTTATAGACAACTTATCCTTTCTTAATCTCTGTATTATATGTACAACTATATATTATATATATATATTATCTTCTTATATATTACTTCTACTGCAGCCTTGAAAATATTTGACCTATTAAAATAAATAAATTATTATCATTTGACGACGATAATATATATTTATATATATATATATATATATATATATATATATATATATATATATATATATATATATATATATATATATATATATATATATATATATATATATATATATATATATATATATATATATATATATATATATATATATATATATATATATAGGTACGTACATATATGTATGTTATTGGCACGCGAATTGTTCGATATACATATACCTATATATATACTTGTATATTTGATCCATATCTTCGAGTGTACAATACGTGATAAACAGATAATAAATTTAATAGGTGCATGTCTATACAGGACAATCAGCTTTAATAATATATATATTGTTAATATCTGCGTGGTATAAATTCTGCAGTAGTTCACGGGCAAAAGCAAATATAATTATAGGTATAATATTCAATTGCTAATTAAAGTTCGTATAGCGAGTTATATATAGGTATTATTTTTTTTTTTTTTTATTTGAGTACATATTTATATATACCTTCATTATAATCTATAAAGTCATATGATTCGAAGAACCCTGCGTAATGATAATAAATGTACGAAATTTGTATTATATTATAGGGATATTATGTTTATTCAAAAGTATGGGTAGTTATATAATAACGCGGGTAATTTTGTCTTCTTATTTTTTATTGATTTTTTTTTTTTTTTTTTTTTTTTCGATCATTCTTGAAAAGAAAAATTGTATGTACGTATGTATGTACGTACATACGTACATATAATAAAACGAATCGTGAAAGAATAAAGAGAAAATATTTATCAAAGAGACGGTAATTAGCCAAATATTTAAAAAACTTCGATAATTTTCTATAAACAAAAACCGTCTGGTTTGAGTTATTATACATTTTATAACTATACGTATACATATTATATACGTATATAGGTATACGTATACCTACTCATTTTATATCACGTTCACTTCACGCGGTCGGTCTCTGTTACAGTTTTTACGTCAACGTATATAAGCAGAGACTGCAGCATATATACAATTATATACTTATATATGCTGCGTACGTGTATAACGTAGAATTAAATTTCGTATTTTACGTGGAAAATTTTTATAAATTCATAGAGAGAGAGAGAGAGAGAGAGAGAACATTTATTAGGTCTTGGAGCAAAACTCCCTAAAGACCTCGAAGAAATTTATATACATACATCATACAGATAAAATGCAAATAATAATCGGGCATGCCATATACTATATAATACTAACAATAATAAGCGAACAAAAAAATGGAGTTAAAAAAGTAAATAAAAATAAGCTAAAGAATACAAATGTGAATATAAATAAGAGTGCCTATAAAAGAGATTCGAACAGGATGCATAAGAACGAACAGTAAAATGATAAGGTAACACAAGATAAAATAAGAATAGAAAATAGAATAAAAAATAGAGATAAAACTAAAGATAAGATAAAAATAAAAATAAAGTAAAGATAAAAATAAAATAAAAGTAACAGTAAGAGAAAGTAAAAAGAAAAGTAAAAGTGCAAGTAAAGATGACAGCAACCTGGCAAGCTGCAGTAAGGTTAAGCTAGTACTGATACAGATACAAATATCCTAAAACTAAACTAATACTAATACTAATAGCCACCACACAGCGCACACAGCATACATTACGCACAGGCACGTAACAACACTCGGCAGGCAGTGATCCCTATCGCAACAGATCCGCCTCACGCTCCTCAGCCATCATCAGGTGCCGGTAGCAACGCGACCGAAAAGTAGCAAGAGTGGATGCCAAAGTTATTTCGGGAGGCAGCGAGTTCCAAAATTGCACGCCAACTACAACGAAGGACTTCTCATAGGTGACTGTGCGGGCGGAGGGCACACGAAGCGTATCTGTCCGACTCGGGTCACGCCGAGATACAACATTCGATCGGAGCCGTAGTTGATGCCCAAAGAGGCCCGGTTCTCCCAAACATAACGCTTTATAGATCACACAACCTACGAGAAGCAGCCGGCGGTTAACTGGCAGCAGCCAGCCGCAGCTTCGCCTACGACGCGATATGCTTGCGTCCCGCGGCAATCTCAACAAAAAGCGGACACAGTTATTCAATGCTACCGTGAGTGAACGCTCTAGCTCCTGCGATAGATTTGTAAGTGCAGGCGCGCAGTAATCAAAGAAAGGGAGGACCAGGGCCACGACCAGCCGACGTTTCAGGGCCACACTAAGCTGACTATCGTTCATACGAATCCTGTACAGCGCTGCAGCTGCTTTCTTCCTCACCGACAAGACATGCTGCGACCAAGACAAAGTGCTATCAAGTATAACACCAAGATATTTATAGGACGACTCAAAAACAATCTCTTTTCCTCCCATCATAAGTGTAATTGGAAGAGCTGCAGCGCTTAGCTCGTTAACATACCGTGAACTGCCGAAGATCATTGCCCTGGTCTTACCTTCATTAAGCTGCAACTTATTAGCTATGCACCATTGCAATATCCCTTCAATATCCTCATTCAGCAAACGAATATTTTCATAAAGTTCCGCTGGGTAGCATTTAAGATAGATTACGAGATCGTCCGCGTAAAGTAAATAAGCGCTGCGATGCAAACACCGTGGTAGGTCGTTGATAAAGACCGAAAAGAGTAGGGGACCCAGAACACTGCCCTGTGGAACGCCTGTCTGAAGGTCAAGCCACTCTGATAGCTCACCCCCACTCCCACGAACCGCTTGCATACGACCATGCAAGTAGGAGTAAAACCACCGGAGCGCCTGCGAAGAAAAGCCTAAGCCCTGAAGCTTCCACAGCAGGAGACCGTGATTAACTTTGTCAAAGGCCTTCGTGAAGTCAAAAAATACCGCAATAGTGACCATGCGGTCGTCGATCCCCTGACGCACATCATCTACAAGCCTCAGCACAGCGGTCTGAGTCCCCGATCCCTGCCGAAAACCAGTCTGACGCGGATCTAATAAGTTATGTGATAGCAAGTACGACATGACCTGATCAAATACGAGACGCTCTAAAACCTTGGCGATGGCACAGAGCAACGAGATAGGTCGAAAATCTGAGCACAATGACGGGCATCGTGACTTTGGCAAAGGGTTCACGATGGAGAACTTCCATAGGCTTGGGAAGACCCCGCTAGTGAGTGAGCTATTGAAAAGCATGACGATAATCGGTAATAGAAGCTCCTTAAACACTTTGAAAGCCTGAATGGGTAGGCCATCCAACCCCTGTGCTCGCGTCGTCACCCGCGCCATTGCCGCACTCACCTGGTTAGCATCCACACCCGAAAGCGCAAAAACCCCAGCAACCGCAGCAGCATTCGTAGAACCGATATCGAGGCAAGCTGCCAGTTCCGGTAACGCATCACCCGAAGACACCGACGCGAAATATTCGTTAAACATGTGCAAAGGCAAATGTGCCGGAAGTTCCTGACGAGCAGATTTCTTTGTGAGCCCGAGCCCATCTATTACATTCCAGAACTGCCGCGAGTTACCTGCCGCGTCGAAATTCGCCTGGACGTGATCAGATTTTGCGCTAACCAGTCTTTTCTTGGCCTCCCTGCGAAGAGCAATGTATTTTTCGAATACGAACCGCGAGCCCGACCGCTTCGCAGCACGGTAGCACGCATCCCTCTCACGCATGACACAACGTATTGCCGGTGAAATCCAAGGTGCCGGCGGACGCCGTACTACAACTTCCCGCAACGGAACTGCCTTGTCTAGGACCTCACGCAGGAGGCTATTAAAAATCGCAAGCTTACAATCAACAGTTGGCTGCTCTGCGAACAAAGATAGGTCAAATGCCGACACTAAGTGAGCCGCTACCACGTGTTCCGCGTCATTCCAAGGGCGATACTGAAATCTTCTCGGTACGGGGCGAGCAGTGACATATTTAAACGAGACATATATAAGATCATGTCCGGAGAGGAAGGGCTGAGCAGATTGCCCCCAAGCCGTCAGGAAACTAAGGTCGTTAACCGCACAAATATCGAGCCACGTATCCGACGTCTGGGTGTGATGCGTCGGCTGGAGCAGTACCAGCTTCAGCCCTTGCGACGCAATAAAGGCTTTAAGGTGCGTGGAGTCATAAGTATCAGACAACAAATCCGCATTAAAGTCGCCAAAGACAAAAACGAATTTATACCGTGGCAGCCAAGCTACCAGCTCATCCTCAAAAAGCTTCAGATGTCCAACTTTCGGCGGTCTATAAACGACAGCTACGAGGATTTTCGGCCGCGACGTACTCCACACTTCCGCAAGGAGGAACTCCGGAACATCATCATTCGGCAACGGGGAGGAGGAAGCAAGAATCCGTCCACACAGCTGATTGCATAAAAATAACGCCACTCCACCGCCGCGTCGCCCTCTGCGGTCGATCCGAAGGACATTATACAATGGTAACGCAACTTGCTCATCTGTGACACGCTCATTCAGCCAGGTTTCCGTAACTGCGACTATATGATACGGGTTGAGCCGGAAAAATTCTCTAAATTCATCGATGTGAGCGGGGAGAGATTGTGCGTTTAAACAGCAGGCATTAATAGTGGCGTCACAAGATCGGTTCTGTAAGGGTTGCACAGCTACAGAGGAAAAGACTGCAGGGAGTCAGATGGAAAGCTTCGTCAAGTCCGTGGATGGCAGCACTTTGATGGGTTTCGTAGTATCATCCTTCCTGATGTGAACTGCACCGTTGAAAATCCAGACCGCTTTTGGCTGGAGAGATGGGAACGTCTTAAGGACCTTGGCGCGGAGCTGCTGCAATTGTGCCGGGTGACGTCGATTTATGTTGACCACACTATCACGGTATCGCTCATTGCCAGCGACCGTACCAGTTCTCAGTTCAGGCTTTGATTTCTTTGCAGAAATGAGCTGCTCACATTTCGCCTTCGACGACAGCTCCAATAAGATCGCACGGGCACCTGTCCTACCACCGTCTGAAGCCATTGATGTCCTCTTACTGGCCACTGCTTTTTTACCCATTCGCTCAGCTTTAACAATCTCATCGGGAGCTAAGGTCAACTCCAGTGCAGCGGCTAACCGTAGTACTAGCTCACCCAGGTCTTCCTCATCATCCCCACTGCACTCCGGTACCCCAGTAATCACCAGCTGATTAGCCACATCACGACAGGCGAGGTGAAGCAGAGTGGCATAGAGATAGAGAGAGAGAGAGAGAGAGAGAGAGAGAGAGAGAGAGTGAGAGAAAGAGTGAAATGTACATAGGTGAATACCGAAAGAATTCATATAGGTATATATATACAATGAAAAAAAAATGTGTTGAGGAAAATTATTTTTTCTGAAGAAAAAAAAAAAAAAAAAAAGCTTCAACCGATGTTTAAATTTTGCGTATATGTATACGTATAAGTAGGTATATTGTATGTTAGGTATGAGGTGACAATAATTGTCTAGATATACGATTCATGCAAACATAGCAAACATACGTACACACAGGTGGATGATAATAGATATTTCGATATCTGTAACCAATCTGTTTAGTGTTTTTTTTTTTTTTTTTTTTTTTTCTACGAGATTCGAATCAATCGCGAAATATTATTCCGCTAATTAATTAATTGATTGATTGATCGATTGATTGATTGATTGAATGGAAGTAATAATTCCGGAACGTTTTGAATCTTGTATACAGTTTAAGTACATGTGCATACGTATACATATAATGTACATTATGTGTAGAGAACCTTGAACGGTGACCTAAACAATGACGTGACGTTGCGCCTGTTGGTATACACCCACATACATACTTTATATATATATATATATATATATATATATATATATATATATATATATATATATATATATATATATATATATATATATATATATATATATATATATATATATATATATATATATATATATAGGTATATCCATACATGCATTACAGATACTTGTGATACATTTGTCTACTGCACATAAGTGCGGTTTTTCCTCGGATTTATTTATTTTTTTTTTTCTTTTCGTCTCTCTAAATTACAATCGTATGTATATGTATAATTATAAAATCGACTACTCATCTTAAATGTGTATTATATATTGCGAACAGAAACAATGAAAAAAAAAAACTCCTGACTAATAGAAATTTCAAAGAGACGTGACTAGTTTTTTTGTTTTGTCGTTTTTATTCGTTGTTTTTTAAATTTTCTTTGACTATAAGAGCTTCTCCGAAAATGTGATCATCGGCTATATCGTACGTACCTATATATCTGTACATGTAGGTATAATCAAAACTGTTTCAAATAGACGTCGTTAAAAACGAAAAAAGAAGAAGAAAAAGAAAATGAAAATGAAAAAAAAAGAGAAAAAAACCGCCTCTGGCAATACAGTTTATAGTTTGCCTGTATAGTTGAAGCAGGTATTCCGGGAAACAATACCACAATTAAGGATACTCGCAGTGTATATAACAATCGGAAGTTATTCTCGCGCAAATTGATATTTAATGACAGGCGGTACATGATGATAATACAAATTCAAATTATTGAATATAAATTGCGGACCTTGAAGTACGTATCGCCAATTCTCGATGATAATTACTCCCAACGAAATTATCGCCATCGTGGTGGTGGGCAGAGATCAGTGGAATATTTTCACTGCCTTTCGTACCCTGGATGTATATAGGTATATACCTATATATATATATATTACCTACTAGCGTAATTTCGCGCTTTTGCCAATCCCTAATTACTTAAGCAGTAGTAAAATTATATTTTTAGATTCCCCAAGCCGGTATAGAATACATATACGTTATACATATGTATATGTATACGAGTGAGTACATAGAATGACGCAAATCGTAACGTAGTTTCGACCTATGTACGTCAAACGGAGTACATACATAGATAATCGAGAGTGAAATAAAGACCATCGGCTAAATGATCGTCGATAGTAAATATACCTTTAATTTTGTTTAACCTGTTATCAAATTTCCGAGTTTAATAACAAAGGCGCGGTTCTTATTCTTCGATCGATATTACATACAGGTATAGGTATATAACACAGGTATATACGTATACTATACATATTATATTCTATATATTATATTTTTAACGGGACATAAAAAAAAAAAAATTGAATCGAGCCCTATTCCCTGCAGTCTCTTTGTTACACTAACCGGTCCCTTGAACCCATGGAATCAAGGTATATATACGAACAGCTGGTATTTCTACCCGGCCATAATATACCTTCCCCAACTTTTCGCCCGGTCGAATGAATTTTGGGGTCTCAGGTATCTCGTTATTATACTTCGTAGGTATACATCTTTGGTTATATACGGTAAAATTCCACCGTGAAACGTGCCTTGACAATATATACACATTAAGATATCTACCACGAAATTACGTTATTTCGATCTTATTTTTCCCTCTACGTGATTTCTCAACTCGTATACGAATATATGTGTATATAGGATGGAGTGTATGTAATACAGCACACGGCGTACCAGGTAGACAGTTGATACAACGAGGAAACTCTTATATAGAGAGAGATTGATATTTCCTCCTATATGCATTATAGTAGCATTTCCGAGTATCTTTCACTCAATGACGTCATCTGTAAAGTACCATAGGCGATTTAATGGCATATCGTACACACACGCGTCGAATACGAATATCTAATTTATCCGGTTTATTTGTATATTATAACGTT